>VZRI01009267.1:0-33060 GCA_013397515.1 Upupa epops | reverse complement strand
GGGGGGAATCAAAGAACTTAAGTCCATAACCGATGTTTGCATCTCCTTCTAGAAGTAGAACTCTAAGAAGGACAATACAGAATATTTTAATTCACAAGATGTTTCAAAACTTTTGCATTCAAATGGAGTATAACACAAAGGCAGTTCTTAACTGCTGTTTCCTTTGTTTGCATCTCAATCCATCTGCAACATAATTTTGCAAATCACATACTAGCTTGAAATAAACTTTAATTACTGTTCATGATAGTCTCATTGTACGTAACGCTGAAATCCTAAGCTACTTAAATTTACAGGGTGTATAAAGACAAAGAAATGCTGCACACTCTACAAATCCAAATACACCCTTTTCAAATGTCCTTTGCTAAGATGAACCCAATTGTTTGTAATGGAATCCTATTCTTCTAGGACATCCCACCAGAGCATACACCAGTGGGAGGGTGATGTCTTTTGAGCACACATGTAGTTCATATACACATACCAACAACGTGACTCGAGACTTTCTGGCTGTCTCAATGCAGCGATCAAACACTTAACTGCAAAACAACAAACCTGACCTCTCATGGACAAGCAATTTAACTTCAGCCTCCCTTCTCCTGCCCCACAGGTAACAAATTAATATGGATCTCTTTCCTAAGGAATATTATTCTGAGGGCAGCCTCCCTGTGTCCTGGGTTCAAATGAAGGTCTAGATTGGTTCTGGGTTGGTGCCTACAATTCAAGCACACCAACCAGCTCTCATCAAGAATTCAGCAGTCAATGAAGCAACTTGTCCAAAAACAAAGAATTTATTGAACCCACAACCAAGAAACAAAGGGGAAAATAAGTAAATAACAATTAAGTACAATAACAAAAAAAAGTAAACCAGAAACTATATCACAATGCCATTACACATGAGATAAATGGGAGACAGCTAACACATCAGTTTTTGGTTACAGATGAAAGTCCTTGAGAAAAATATACTCTAATCAGAGGGAGAATCCAGCCATCCCCTCCATCCGTAGAACTCAGTAGGGCTCCTGAGGTTATGATGCTTGTGGAAAAGTCCCTTTTCTGGTTCTTTTGCAGGCCCGAGCTTCCCCCGTACGTCTGACTTGCTTCTAACTACTCTCATCTTGGGAGTTCTTCACAACATGACTATAGCCAACAGATCCTAGTCATTATCTTTCAGGCTGCAACAGCATCTCAGATAGAGGAACACAACAGACACTTCAGAACCCCAGTTTCTTTCTGTTCTCCAAAGGTTTAATAGATCGGTCCCATCTGCTCTTTTTAGCACAAAACCTCTGGCCGAGCAGTAGGAACCTTCAGAAGTCACCTTAGGACGTCTCCTCTGCTGCTTATCAGAAGCTTTTTCCATTCTCTCAGTGGCAGAGCTAAGATACAGCATCTGCGTCAGCCCCATGGTCACAACGGGGCATGCCAGAGGGGAGGACAGAGGCAACACAGCACTGGTCACGTGGGGCATCCCCTGTTGTGGTAAACAGGGCCCTCTCTCTTATCTAAAGTTTCTCTTTTTTCATTCTCCCAAGTAGTTACAACTCCAAAGGAGGGAAGGGTTAAGAGCTCACCAGCTCCGTGGCATCTTCAAAGGTGATAAAGTTGCAAGAACAGTTTGCAGGCAGCAGCTCCTTGCTTCAGCCTGCTGCCACTGTTCTGGAGGCAGGAACCAGGCCAGGGCTGCAGCGGAACTGCAGCGACTGCCCTGCAGCCAGGCCAGGCTCTTTCCAAGGGGGGCCATAGTTACACCACCCTAGTAGGACAGCCAGACCAGGGTGGGACGCTGGGCTCAGCAGAGCTCTCTGTCTGCCAAGAGACAGAAGAAGGGAAAATAGCCAGAAGTCCATTCCTCTTTCATAGTCTGTCCAGCAATCCACACCTGGGGTGTCCCACTGCCACAGGGGTCTGATGGGAGAGCCATCTCTAGTTTCAAAATAAAATGTGCTTTTGGCATAAAAGCACAAAATCAAACACCTAAAACTTTGGCAAATTTTCAAACTACAACACCCTGTTTACCAAAGGCATGCCAGAATTTCCAGACCTCTTCCTCCCCTGCCACAGTCAAAGAGAGCTAATTAGCTCTAGGTTCATTCCAGTGCCACCACAGTGTTAATTTCCACCTGCTTCACAGACTAGCACTAGTTATGAAATCAGTACTCCAGCCATTCTTGAGTCACGACTTGACAACAAACACTAAGCCATGACATTTAAATCTGCCGAGAGAAACTCTTGGGAACTCCTGTATCATTAGTTTTAAACATGACATTTCCTTAATATCCTACACACCAGTTAGAGCAGTCTTCAGCAACAAACTACATTTCTTTGTAGACATAAACTTTCCTGTCTGGGGACTAATCCCTAAAACAGATTTCTCAAAGTTAATCGAATTCAGATAAGCATCAATTAACATTACTCAAGTTACCTGAAGTGTATACTTCTGTATTTCATCCAGAACAAATTCCACTTCTTTTGAGGTTGTTAATGAGGCAAGATTCCCACTTAAATTGTAGCAGTAGAGTTTGGCATTGTCATAGCTTTCACGACTAGAATTTATGCGGAGGCAGGCATCTCCAATATGACTCCATCCTTCCCCACACAGGTGAGCTAGTGTAGAAAGCACACAATTAAAACTGATCTGAAAAAAAAAAACTTTAAAAAAAACCCCTAAGGGAGTCAAAAATTTATCTTCCTAAGATTGTAAGTCAAAAATATATCCCACACTCAATTTCCCTTTCCACACCACATAAATTCCAAAACACGAGGTAGTCTTTTTTATGAAAAGAAACTTGTACAAAGTGTGTATGCTAAGACTCAAATTACCATTATGGCACTGTCATTTTATCTCTGCCCTGTACTCAGATATGAGTACAATTAAAGGTTGGATTATACACATAGCTCTTTAACCAATCAATTTACCAAAATGTCACATAAACTAATAATCTGAAAACTTTTCTAAAATTAAATGATCACAATTTTACCCTACCTTTGCTTGAATACAAAGGCAATTAAAACAATAAGGAATTTGGGTAACATTTTAAAGCATATTTCCTCTTCAACATATTTCAGCATTACTCAAGATTCAGATAACTGTTATACGTAATTCATAACTTTTAGAGCCAATCTTGTGGAAGAGAACACAAATTAAACAGCAAATTATAAATAGATTATTTAATATTGGACTCATGCACTCATGAACTTCAACTAGATGTAAAGAGCAAATGAAAACAGTTCAGTTCTGATATCTGACTGCATAGATGCAGTTATGAATAAACACTATTTCAGAGTGTTGTGAACCAAGAACATTTTACATTAACATTTTAACATTCATTGCTTTCACAGGCAATCAATAAATCACATCTTAGGTCTTACCTGCACAGATAAGCAAGTACACCTAAAGACAAAACTCCAGCTAGCAAAAGCAACAGTGTCAGAACAGAAAAGGACTCAGCATGGCAGATCAGCTCTGCACTCAGTAATCCCCACTTGCTAGAAACTCATCAGTGGTTTGTGCAGAGGTACATGCCATTATGACTCTACTAAGGTTATTATCTCTCCTAACAAGATTAGAGGTAGCATTGGTATACCAATCAGAGATGTAAGAGCATCTGTGTTCACCTGCACAGGCAGGCAGGGAGAGTCTGCAGAGGAACACAAATCCAGGCCTACTCATTGAACAAATGGTCTTTGGCAAAAAAGGAAGATGTTTACTCAGTTTTGAAATCAACTATGAAAACAGCATTGCCACCACAAAGCCCTTACCAGGTAGTGCCTGGCACTCCTGCTGCCGCTGGTCCCACTGGCAGTTCAGATGTAGCGAGCAGCTTTTGCAGCTGGTGAGTTTATTGCAGATCTGTTCATTCCTCACATGACATTTGGTGTAATTTTTAACTGACTATGAAAATAAAACCAACAAAACAGCATCTCAAACATATGTCAAACTATGATGAAAACAGAGGTCAAAACTGAACCACAGAATGATTTAGGTTGGAAGGGACCTCTGCCATTGGCAGAGACACCTCTCACTAGAACCAGGTTGCCCAGAGCCCCACTCAACCTGGTCTTGAATACTCTCAGGGAGGGGGAATTCATCACCTCTCCGGGCAACCTGTTCTAGTGCCCCACCACCCTCAAACTACACCACAGGAACATCCCCCTCAAATTCACAGCCACCCAAAGAAGGATTCATTTAAGCTCTTTCTCTAGATTTCCTGTGGAGAGCACAATCTTCCATGCAAATCACCCTACCTATCCTACACTACTGACTCTGAGCAGGTAAAACAGCATGCTGAAAACTTCACTTGATCAGAGCACAGAAAGAGCTCTGATGAACTAAATCTCAGATAATTAAAGGATATGCTCTCACTAAATAGTTTCATCCTATGCAAGTTAAAGCAGGCAAACTAATCAAATAGAATATTAAAAAGGACATAAGACAGAACTTTAACTGAAGGCACAATATGCTCTACAATTTTTGAACTGGATTAAATGAAAAAATAGCAGCTATAGACCAGGAGTCACATAACACAAGAAGGATTTGTCAAAAATTTCAATCATACTTTCTAAGAGATTAAACTGCAAACCTGTATGCAACACAGCTAGTATGAAATATATAGAGCCTATAGGAAAACACTTATCAAACAGTGACATAAAACCAAGAATAACATCATTCCCTGATATGTTAGTATACACGGAGAGAAGTACACACTGAAAGAATTTTTATTTGGACTTTTTAGTTGGGTTCAGTTCTGTGTTTGTTTCCTTAAAACCAAGCGTTTTTTCCCAGGTTAGACTATCTGAATACAAGTATTTTTGCCCCTCTGCATAGCACTTTTAATTAAGACATAATATTGATATGTTGTGAGCTGCCAACTCATCAGTTTTATCCATAAGACAATCTTCTTATTTTATAATAATATTTAAAAATAAGTCCTAATTCAAGACAGCTTTATCCTGTAGAACCAAAGAATGGGTGCGGTTGGAAGGTCCAATCCTAAATAACATTTGTCTCTTTCTAACAACAAGAGATTTATTCATGTAGAGTAGCAAAAAAACAGATAGCAAATGTATGGTTTACATAAAAATTTTGGCTGCTTTTCGTTCTAATAGTCTCCCGAAGTATGATAAAGGAAATCTAAGCGGACAAAAGGAAAGTAAGTTAGTTACACAGTTGTTGATACCAGAATGATGCCAATGATAGGGAATCAAAGTACTGCTGTCAGGAGGAATGACATGACAAGCAGCCTCTTTTTTTATTACTTTTTTACAAGTCCTGAAATAATAGAATTGTTAAAATGAATTTTCAGTCTCACACAGCACCAGATTCATTCCTGCTGAAGAACACCACTGTTTAGGGATTTGCTTGTTGCCTTTATTGGATCAGAAGCCCATCATTGAGCTTATTATAAAATAGTACTCATTCTTTTTCTGGTCTATAAAAAAGGCTGCTCTGAAGCAAGAAGAATAAGGCATCTACACCATAGTATGAAATAGCTAAAGTCAAAGCCATAGAAGAATAGACTAGTAATAGTCTAACTAATCTAGACCAAGAAATGCACACAATTAGTAAAGCCCAACTTTGTGCAAATACGCATTTAATTTCACTAAGTCATGATGCATACTCACACAACTGCCTGACAGATGTTTTAAAGAGAATTTTTGAGCACAATAACCACTATCTGTTCATTTATGATACCTCAACTAATACTTCTAACGTGTCACAATGAGGTAGTCAAAACCCTTAAGCATTCAGGTTGTTTTTGAAAATTCTATACTCTTGAGTGATATTACATCCATGACATACAGATTACATCTTTCCAACTAAATCAAGATATTTGTTTCTATTACTTTCTAATCATGAAGCTTGTTGTATGCTGGTTATTTAATGTTTAAAATAAAATTCAAAGTACTAGTGACTATTCTGTAATAATGCTTCTCTTGTATTCCCTTATTCCCAATACTTATTTCCCTTAAATCCAATTTAAACATTCCTTGCCTGAAAATCTTATTAGTTCAATGGAGATGTGAATCCAATAGGCAATTCATATTAACACAATATTAAGGTTGTAACTTTGGCTACCAAACACAATGAAATTCAGAAAAAATGACAGGCCATCTGTTACTGAAGTTCTTCTATTGCTGTAGGATATTCATAATGTTTACACATTAAAGTATGAGTAAACCATGTTATGTATAAAGGGTTCCACTTATGTCTGATTTACTTAAGATTTTTTTTCAGTACTGACCTTGAAATGGTAGTACATAGACTTATGAACAGCAGTGATTTTCTCAATATTCACTGTAGAATGAAAATATTACAGTAGTTTATCTTTGAATTCTGGAAATTGCTATTAAATAATGCACTTCTCTCCTACTCAAGGAAAGTAAGTTTTAAGAGTATACTCTTATCTGGCTTGCTGAGTCTAACTGTAAATTAGTCTAATAGATCTGTTACTGTGACTCTGGAACCACTCCCAACTCTTACTATCGGGTACTCAGTCTTAAATTTTCCTTTTTTCCTCCAAGATGAATTTTATTCTATTCCTAATCACCACTTCTGCACTACACATTTTCCTTTAACTATTCTTTGAAACCCTCAAATGAAGGAAAATTGCTATGACTACTACTGATATTTGCATAGCATCCAATTACTCCCATCATGAGAGAGGACATTAACTTTCTGAAAGGAGTGCATTATAAAAAAACCCTCAGTTACTCTTTTACTCAAAGCACTGTGTGCCTTAACACAGATCTCAAAAGCATCTTCTAGTATTTTATAGCCATCAACAATATGCATTCATCATACCTTTCATGGGTTCTACAGCATTTATTTTACATTGCACTCAAATATTAAGTATTTTGAAATCACGAACCAATTTGGGCTACTATTAGGTTACTTAGGTCAGCTAGGGATTTATCATTTTGCACCTGTGGAGTCTGACACAAAAGAAATTCAGAGACTGCCACAGGAGGTAAGGTCGCAGTGGCTGGCCACAGTAACAGAAGGAACACTTCTGTTACCTCTCTTTGTAGGAACACATCCCCTTTGTATCTTCTGAAAGCAATGAGGATTAAAACAAATGCAATACTGACTGGATGCTGGAATACTTTGGCTATGCCTCTTCCCACCAGTCTCTCTCAGGAAGAAAATCATATGCACTGTACATGAAAAGGCAGATCAGAGACTACACTCTAACCAAAAAGGTATTACATTCATATGCTACTACCTGGTGTCCCTGATGCCAATTGATTAAGTGCCTCAATGACCATCCCTATACCAGCTGGTTATTCCAGCAAGTGTTTTTATCAAGCTCAATGTAAGGACTCAGAGTTAGAGCTGGACTTTTATAAGGAAAGTGGGTTGTTTCAATTTTTTCCAAGCACTTCAATGGGTTTGAAAAGACAAGATTTTCTCTGAAACATTTCTCAAGTGATTTTTAGTACGTATTACTGCCGTACATCAATCTTACAAACTACTTTCTTTATGAAAGATGAGAATAAGTTACTTTATTTGCAAACACTTGTGTGGGCAGCTAAGAGTTTCATAAACTGAAGGATTACAGGCCACACAACCAGTGAAGCACATTATCACACCTACCCTATCTACAGCAATTACTTCCATTTTTATTGTGAAGAATTAATACAACAGTGTAGGAGAAGGAAGTAATGTGTTAATTCCTGAAGTGCACCTCTCAAAATTGCTGCCTGGATCTGAAGTAGAGATTGGTATGGAACCAGGAAATGGGAAGATTTGTTTTGAGGCTATCAAGAATTAAAACCAATTTGCATTGGAAACTAGTGCAAGCATTTTCCTTTATTTCTTAAAAAACAGAGTGAAGGAAGAGACAAAGAAGCGGGTTGAAAAAACACAGTATAGAAAGGCAGAGAAGGGGAAACCTTCACAATTCTTTCATATTATAAACATCAAGAAGCAGCCAACACAACATCCACTAACAATTGAAATTTGAACGTAAATAGTTTCATATTTTTCAGGCCATACAGCTATCACCACCTGAGCCAATCACAAATATAAGTGGCAAGCTACACGTCCAAACCCTTTTTCTTCAGCATATTGCTAAAGGGTGGCTGGCAAGCAGAAGGCACTCCATTAATTTCAGAGCTTCAGTGCAATCACACTTTTTGAACGTGCCTACTCATGCCTGCAAAAATAAAACAGCTTTATGGCCATAAAGTGGATTTGATATATTGCTATCCTTAAAAATGATTACTCTGTTAATATAAGACTCTCTGCCTCTTTATCAGCCAATACTTTGCTCCATTTCTGAAGAGAAAAAAAATTGATAAAGGAAAATATTTTACTAAAAAATTCAGGCTCTCTCTGGTCTTCATTAGTAAAGGAAATTTTGCCTTTTGTTGCAACTGGTTGGCCTTCTGTCATTTACCATTTGATCTATTGTAAGTTACAAAAAGATTTTGTTTTCATGGGATGCTCTTCCTTGAGGAGCAGACACAATTTTTGCTTACTCTTCCATGCTACTACTTCAAGAAAAATGATACCTTGTAAACATGCAGCAATTTAAAATTAAATTAATCTCCTCCCTTTATTTATCTTTGTTTAAAAATAGAAGACAAACCTATAAAACTACACAATCACAGAATAACAGAAACCTTGAAGTCAGAAAAGACCTCAGAGATCATAAAACCAGCCTATGACCTAACATCACCACAGCATGTACACCATGGCATTAAGTGCCACATACAGTCTTTCCTTAAACACCTCCAGGGATGGGGACTCCACCACCTCCATGAGCAGTCCATCCCAGTGTCTGATCACCCTTTCCATAAGAAAGTGCTTCCTAACATCCTATCTAAACCTCCCCTGGCACAGTTTCAGGCCCTGATCTCTTGTCCTATCACTAGCTGCCTGGGAAAAGAACTTGCCCCCCACCTGTCTACAATTTCCCTTCAGGCAATTATAGAGGGTGATAAGGTTCCCTCTGTGTCTCCTCCAGGCTAAATAAAACCAGCTCCCTCAGCCTCTCTTCATCAGATTTTCCCTCTAGCCCCCTCACCAGCCTCACTGCTGTCCTCTGGACCTGTTACAGTACATCAATCTCTTTCTTGATGTGAGAGGCCCAGACTTGCCCCCAGTACTCGAGGGGAGGCCTCACCAGTGCCCAGTACTGAGGGAGAATTACATCCCTAATCCTGCTGGTGACAGTATTCCTGATCCAACCTAGGATACTGTTGGCCTTTTGTGCCACCTGAGCACACTGCTGGCTCATATTCAGCTGCTTGTCAACCAGTACTCCCAGGTCCCTCTCTGCCAGGCTGCTCTCCAGCCACTCAGCCCTCAGTTTGTAGCTCTGCTGGGGGTTATTGTGGCCAAAATGTAGGACCCTGTTAAACCTCATCCCACTGGCCTCTGCCCATTGATCCAGCCTGTCCAGATCTCTCTGCAGCATCTTCCTCCCCTCCAGCAGATTGACAATTCTCCCCCAACTGGGTGTCATCTGTGAACTTACTACAGGCAGATTTGATTCCCTCACCCAGGTCATCAATAAAGATGTTGAATAGAACTGGGCCCAGCACTGATCTTTGTGGGACTCCACCAGTCACTGGACACCAACTGCATGTGGCACCATTCACAACTATTCTCTGTGCTCAGTCATCCATTCTGTTTTTAACCCAGCGGAGGGTGCAACCATCTAAGCCATGGACTGCCAGCTTTTCCAGGAAGATGCTGTCAAAGATTGTGCTAAAGGCTTTGCTGAGGTGTATGTAGACCACATCCACAGCCTTCCCCAGCTTTTCCTGAGAATATTTCAATTAAAAAAATACATAGTAAATAATTTGAACAACACGATCAGCCAAGGGACTATCATTCTCACAGGATCCGAGATAAACCTTTTCATGTGCTGACAAGCAAAGCTGTAACAGTTTCATAAGCATAACAGGCAGATCCAGAGATCTGGTGATTTTCCTCTATGAAGAAATAGACAAAATGCATTGGAATCAGCAAGGACCATGAAGGTGCTCATGATATTAGAGAGTACAGATGAAAGTGTCAAAGTGTAAGATCAATGTAATAAGGGCAATGAACTGCTAGTAAAAGTCAATAAAATCTACTCCATAAAACTCAGAAGCATACCATAAGCAGGACACAGGACTTCTGTTTGAAAAAGCAAGGCAGGAAGATGTAAGACACAAAAGCTAAAGACAAAAGGCAAATATGAAGGCAACAGAAAGCTGTTTGTCTCAGTTTTAGGAGAACAATGCTCAGAGAATACTGCTAAGAGGGACACATATGCAACACTTCTAAGTTTTACAAGTCAATCAAAATATTCCTGTTTATTTTTACAGATATGCTGCAGATATCCAGTGACTGGCAGAAAAACAGGTATGTCAATGACATTGTTTCCTTCTTTTTGAATGTCTTCTGCAATAGTCTATGTCTCAAAGCTGAAAACAGCTGAACTAGTCATAAGAGGTTTCAACAAGCAGCTTGAAAGAGGAAGTTATACTGGTATTAGCATGGTACACTTAAAGAGGTCTGTACTTGGCATAAGACAGCATTATAATTTCTTTTGCCCCTATGACAAAACACTATCAGTATTTGCACATTTAGGGGGAAAAAATCATAGAAGAGGTAATCCTACCATGTTGGCAAATAATAAAATGACATTACTTTTGAACAATTTCATATAGAAGCGCCACATTTTATTATGGAGTAAACTCAGTGTATTATGTAAAACAACTGTATGCAGTATGAGGAGTTTCAATGATGTAACTTCTTGAGGCAGCCTTCAAAATTATTAGAACAGATAAATAATAATAGGAAAAAGCCAACAAGGCTTTATTACACTCATAGCATGCTCTTCAATCTACTCAGTTACATTTCAGTAGCGTCTCAATCCATTCAACGTATTTTAAGTAAACTGTTCCCCAGTTGGCCAAGAAAGCACAAGTATCCAGCCAACATACACATCAGATATGATGGAGTCATTTAAAACCATAGTATGCAGAAGTATCCCACTTATGTGAGAAAAATTAACCAGCTTGCTAATGCTGAAATGAGCCAGATCTGCAGAAGAACTCGGCACTGCAAGTCTCTGCTTGCAGTTACATCACATACAGACATGATATATACCTTGATGAGCCCTTAGTCTGCACAGTAGTGGAATACAGTGTCCTGTTAATGTGCCGACCCACATCAGATGGTGAACAAAGGCAGGTACATGCGTACCATCAACACGTTAGTAGTATTTATTAAGTCCATCTGTCCAAACAGAATACTTTCAGTGAAATTTCTGTAATTTACAGCCCTTCCAATCAGCATAACAGTCACTCCTTGCAAATATTCATGGCTATGAGGCCAATGCCAAAATGATTGCCAACATATCTTTAGTATGCTGGCCAGTTGCCATTACACAAAAGCAACAGATTCTAAAACATTACTGACTGTCTCATCTGAATGTTCTGTGATCCAAGTCATAAATCAAGGCCTTTGTACAGCTGCAAAAGTCAGGCTTTCTCCTTGTGATGTTTGTGAGTGTGTAGTTTGTTATCCCATATTACCATCACAGTACTGTCACAACATTTTCATTTTGTGGGCCTAGTCCAGAAGTAGCAGTCGATGAAAACTGATAATCAGCCTGATCCTTTCCATTTCTCCACATGGTGCCATTCTGTTGATGCTATTTTGGTGGGTTTATGTTGATAGCAGCAAAATTCAGCCTCTGTCATCTCCCAGCCAATAAAATAATTTTGCTAAAGCAACCTTCAACTTAGGATAGTAATTCCTTTGCAGCAGTCATTACAACGAACTTTCACTATCCTGTTTTTTATTAACTCCACTAACAGCTTTTGCTTTCCACTTTCACCCCTGAATAAAAGGCAGGAAATTATATAGAGAAGACATCAGTTGTTAATTAAGCTGGCAATCTTGGTCATGAAAGGATGTCAGAGAAGGATATTGAACCGAGAAGCTTGTGCTAAAATACCCAGTGCTCCACACTTATTAGGGATGAAAATGGTCTGCTCCTTAGCAACTCTTACCTGCTTAGGGGTTGAAAATCGCAGTTAGAAAATTGGCACCTAATATAATACAATGTGTTAGGAAAAAGAAGAGCTCTTGAAGATCACAAAGGAAACTAACCATTAGCACCCGGAATGCAAAATCCCTCTGACAGACTTATAAAATGGGTTCTGATGAATTTGTGTCCACATGGCTTTTATTAAGTAGTGACTAGCTACTAATGGTAGTGATTAGAGCATTAGAGCTGGCTGTGCTCACACTGAATGGGCAAATTTGAGTCAGAGACAAACCAACTCACACCTTAATTTGTCTGCCTAGAGAACAAGATTGATTTACATCAGGTCAACCCAGAGATCAAGTTCCTTTTATTACTAATGGAAGCCAGTAAAGACAAGACTCTGAACTCAAGTACAGCCAGGTGTCTGAAGCTAGCTCAAAAATATCAGGAGGCAACATTTTTAATGCTAAAATACTAAAAGACTGTCAAAAAACAAATGAACAATCAAGACTTGCAGCAGCTGGTGGACAATAGCATATATTATAAAATAAGGCAGTATTAAAAATAGAAAACTATAAACTTGTATGAATCTTACTATTGTTTTTATTTACAAAGATCAGAACAATTTCACAAATCATATCAAATTAATCTCATGACAAAAGTGCATATTCCCTTAATGACACAACAAGTAACTACATGACTTAAATATTTCTATGATGATCAATTATCAGGATAGCAAGGGTAGCTTGATTGACCTGGTCCTGTTTCAAAGGGAAAAAAGAAATGAACAGACACCCTTCATGGGATTCCACAGTTTTTCTGCCTGCATCCTGTGCACCGCATATACACAAAATCCAAGCTGGTAACAACTCTGGGATGTTACAAATTGCATTACTTAGAAGAAAATAGCCTCTATCCTGAGAGATATACAGTGGGCACACGCAATCCTAAAGAATACATTTTTTCCTCTCCCTGGAAGAAATATCTTAGCTGCAGTCCAACTCCACTCTCCACAACATTTGTACTGAAAAATCAAGCAAACACATTTATACCTGTGTTCAAAACAAGCTACTACTAGCCTACTGTATTTCTTTCATTTGTTGTAACAGGCAAGTTTAGCTAAAAAAGCAACAGTATTAATAACACAATCATAGACTGGCAGACTCACCATGCTACAGTTACTGTTTGCTGAAATGCACTTCTTGTCATCACACCACTGGCAGCCGTTGGTATTGGCAGTACAGCTCGCACAGTCTGCATACCGGTAACATCTGTCATCTGCAACAGCTGTAACACAAATGAAAGTCAAAAAGAAACATCGCACAGAAGGAAAATAACACCACATTTTACACCCTTGCTTGGTGCGTTTTCTGTTGCATCCTTGATTTGATCTTGAGCCATTCATAAAGACTTAAGTAACAGTGGGAAATGAATTCTATTCAGTTAATAAGATTTACTCCTTTAAAAATTCCTTTAGTAATAACTATATTTGAAGGTTCATAAGTTTCTTAACAGGAATATTCACAGATTCAGTGCATACAAACTCTGTTAACACAGAGCATAAATCATGAGAATCAGAAAGTTTCTTAAACCATTCTTCAGTCTAACACAGAAGACATTCTTTAGATGCAGTTTTCTCACAAAAAGCTTAGATTGCCATACAAGGCGACATTGGTAAAAGTGGTAAATGAAAAATCTAAGGTAGATATTAGCAACATATGGACATTTCCAATCTTTATAATTTAATTTGCAAGTGTAAATCTGATTGATAACTTATAGCTCTGCCCTTTCCCTAAAAAAATTGTACAAACAAGAGTTCATGTTAAATTCTTCATCCAAGTCTTCAGGACTTGGACTAAAATTTCTGTTAGTCAAAACAGTTCTGGACACGAATTTTTACTTCTGCCTCAAGGGAGGCAGAATTTTGCTAAATCAGCATGACCTAGAACAAGAGACTAGACTGCCTTGCATCTCCTACACCAATTGCTGCATTTAGCTCCTGTATGGTTTTAGCTTCTTTGGTCTTGGCATTGTGCAGCTTCAAGAGATCCTTTTGCCAGGAAAACCTTGCTATCCAAGAACTGACCTTGTGAAGAGACACTAAAATTTCTGCTTATCCTTTAGTTTTGACTATCAGCAGTTTCTCAGATGATACTGTCAACCAGGTAACAATTGAGCCAAGTCATGTGAAAGAATATCTGAAAAGCTGACTTTTGGCAGAATACTACCACCTCCGACTGGTTTGATAGCAGTGATGTGCTGTCCATATCACTTCTTCAGAGCTGGAATGTTGAACATCATCTCTCTTGCATGTGTAGTTGTAGTTTATTTCCACTGCCACAGCTGCACTTAGAAACTGCTCTTTGTTCTTTTCCTCCAGCCTATCCATGCTTTGTTATCACAGAATCACGTAATGTTAAGGGTTGGAAGGCACCTTGTTTTGTTTGTTTTTTCCAAACACCTGTTGATACAGTCAGCTTTTTATCAGGTCTTCTGTCATTTGCCTTACTGTTGAATTTAATGTCTCATGGTTTTTCTGGTTATAAAGTTTAGAACCATATAAAACTAGCAGAAAATGTACTGTCTTGAGGCATTAATAGCTGAGATAATAATCTTTTAACAACCATCAAAAGAGGACTGGCAGCTTAATTGTATAGCGGTTTGTACACACAGCTCACAGCCAAAGCTTGGTGAGCAATTTTATACTTTGCTGAAAGATGCACAGAAATAACAGCAGGTGTATGTAGCAGGGATGCACATTCTGTTCGTGTGAAGTACAAGAACAACACATTCATGAGCAATTTATTTGTGACAAGCCAAAATGCTTAGGAATAGGGTGCCACAGTTATTCATAACACTAAATTGCTGTCTTAAACAATACAGCTATCACAATGTCACACAGAATTCACATGACAAACTTGAACCCATTTTGACATACTACAGCAAAGGGCTTGTTTGCCTCAAGTTTGTTTCCAGCTGTGACTGTGTGATATTATTCTCTACAAATGCTGCTGTTTGATAGAAAATGTACTTGAAGCAGTGATGCTTTCCCTCTGCATTACTGGTATGTGCAGGAGTGAGTGCCAGACGCCTGTAATGCCTGTATCACTCGCAGGGGCCATGTGTGCTCTGGCTACTATTATGCTTTCTTGGAATCAGAAAAATATGAAGGTTTTTGTAAATGCATAGATGTACAGACACAAACACATACGCACTTCTGTATACCAAAACAGAAGAAAGTAGAGAAAGGAAAATTAATTCAGTTATATTTCAAAGCTCACCTTTTTATAAATGGCTCAAATACAATCCAAATCCAATTTCAGATCATTTTATTCTTTAGCACCCCAATGAATTAAGTTCAGCTCTTTGAATCATCTTACATTTGTATACCTTATCACCTACAACTTTTGCTCTCTTTCACCTAGCTCCCTGTATTTAAAAATCAATAAATACATCTCTTACATTGAGTATTCTCAAAATCTTAACAAAGTTATCAGTTCGATTACTAATTCCACTTGGTCATTTTTTGGGGGAGAGTTTGGGTGGTTTTTTGGCCCCCATCTCCTATATCACATTGCAAAAACTAGAATTCACTTACCTGTTTTCCTAGGACATTTTGCTCTCAGGATGTTATTAGCATGTCCAGATTCCCAGGATTCACAATGCTTCTTGTTCCACAGGCACCGTATCCCTGGACGAGCATTTTTACACAGCTCTTCATCTCTGAACGCCTCACAGTTCGGAGGCTTGTACACAAGGATGTCATTCAAAAGAACACTTGAAAAACCCCCAAATATGTACATGGACCTATTAGGAAACAGCAAGTAAATGAAACCGTTGTTGTAGTTATCTACAGACACATTCTCCTGATTTCTCATCTGTCTTGATAAACAATAAAATATAATTTTAATAATAAAATATTATAAAAATACTCTAGTAAAGGCTCTGTAAATGGTTCCACTACAAAGATTTATATGATTTTCATTGTATTTCTCCATGGAAATTTAGAACAAAAACAATTGCTCAGAGTGAAGTGTGTGTATGAGTAACGTACTAAATATTTGGAAAAAAGTAGAGCTGTGGAGGAAGCTACTCATTTTGAAGGTGGATAATGAGCTAAGAGTGTGAAATAATAGGCTGCAGGAAATGAGGAGATCATTCTTTAATAAGGTTTGAAAAGACAGCCAGTAATTGGCAGTTGGACGTCTCTTTTTGGTAACACTTCCTGTGTGGTAGCTATAGAAATTAGAAGCAGAAGACCAGACTTGAGATTTTACCTTATCTAAAATTTAAGAACAGTCTCAGGAAAAAAGACAGTAATAAAGAACTTGTGTATCTGTTGAACCATATACTCCCAAAACAGAATTAATCATACAGTTACCAATAGGACAAATCTTTTTAGATTGTCTCATATTACACTTTTCTGTACATAAAGCCCTACTGAAAATACCATTAAGTTTGGGGAAAATAATAAAACAGGCATTCTCACCTTGAATCTACTTCACTGAAACTGACAGTTCTCAAAGTATCTGACACAGATGCCTTCAAACAACACAAATCGGAATGAAAAACTACCCGTTGCCAAATTCATTAATTCCAAGCAATTTGCTCTTAATGAAGTAATCTGTTTATTGATTAATTCCAAGTGCTCTGTGTACACCATTACAACTTGCAGCTTTTTTTGTTATAATCAGTCAGACTCTTACTTATCACCTCCATTATTTCTGACCTATACGCTATTTATATGCAGAGGATCTGTATGTTGTCTGCATATACTTTAATACTAAATTTATTAGTGTGATGAATAATGCAGAAGAGGTAAGATCAGCAGTGAAATCTATAGTACGGCAACAGTAAGACTAACACAAGCAAACAACAGAAATGTATTTAAACCAGCCTACCCTTGCAGTTTTGTGCAACTTCCCCCCTAAAAAGGAGACTTCCACCATTTTATCTTTGGGGTTGGGGTACAGGATGCAAATAGAATGCCTTCAAATCTAGAAAATGCCAGATTCCCTCCCCTACTGTTTCTGGATGATGAAGCTTTACTCAAGTCCTCTACTCAACAAATTACATGAATTTGTAATACACCTTTTTTAGAGGACTAGCAATATTCTTGGCTTAGCTTAGATGCTGGCAGCTGTTTCCTACAACTGATTAATGATGAGAAGGGTATCAGTATCATCAAAACTTTGTTTTTCCAAGTATATTTAGTTATATATTTTTGATTTCACGATTGTAGAACAAGGAATTACAACATGCTACAAAGAGGAAAAGATTTCTCCTGTCATATCTAAGTGAGGAATATAGTTGATACTGAATTTAAAATTCACTGTAGTTCACAATACTGATGAAACACCTCAGTAGACTAGAACATCAGTAAAAAATGTCATTGAACAAATCCCACAACATGTCAGATTGATGATTAGCTGCACTAATTCCCTAAGACACGTAAAAACCCTGAGGAACAGTACTTTTCATGTTAATAAATTACATCCATTGTATGCCATTGAACCATGCTTCACATAGGTATAATTTCTGCCAGAGATTTTCCATGCAAAAGTCAGGAAAATTTAGAAGACACTTTATTTACCCATTACTGACAACAGCAGTGTGACCAAATCTGTTGACATCTCTGTGTAGATTAGGTTTTGGTAGAATCTTCCATTCATCACAAGCTGAAAGAGAAAACAAAAGCATATGAACACATACATATACTAATTCAAAATGCTTTCAGCAAGATATGTGCAAAATGTTTTTCATCAGACACTTCTATAAGTATCAACCATTTTCTTGCCTATTTACCATCCTTCCCAGAGGGAGCAACGCAGGAAACCCCTGCAGTTACCATTGCATGAACAGACCACAGAATACAGACCTTGGAATCATAGAATACAGACTACAGTGCTGTCTCCACTGACAAAACAGATCACAGAACCACAGAATAGCAGAGTTTGGAAGTGACTTCTGGAGATAATCTAGTCCAATCCCTCTGTCAGAGCAGGATCACCTAGAGCTGATCATGCAGGAACACAGGTTTTGAATGTCTCCAGAATCAAGAGACTCTACAACATTTCTGAGCAACCTATGCTAGGGCTCTGTTACCCTCACTGTGAAAAAGTTCATCCTTATATGCTGACACTCTCCTGAGTTCCAGTAGGTCCCTGTCTTTCTTGAACTGGGGAGCCCAGAACTCAATGAAATATTCCAGATGTATCCTAACCAGGGCAGAGCAGAGAGAAAGGAGAACATCCCTGACCTATAACTACCATGTATATCTCATTATCTTCAAATGTTCCTAACATACTTTCATCACTTATTGGTCTCACAAACACTGAAACAAAATTTGACTGATTCATTTAAAACCAGTATCAGCTTCTAGGGTCTTGGGTTTTTTAATTTTTCTGCAATATGAAGGATTTTTTTCCTGTTACTAGGTGAAAGCTAAGCTGTTTTTCTCTACTCCTAATAACCTGTTTTTTCTGCTTTTTAATTATGTTACTTTATTCATGTCTTAGGGTCCTTCTGGAATCTTCATTTGCATAGAGATATTACATTGGACCAAGATTCTTCAACACTTCTAGAAATTGTAGAATTCACACACACTGTAGTTACTAGTTCTGAAAAGCTGTATTTGCATTGCTCAAGAATAAAACAAGAGGTACTTCTTGCAGATGCATTTGTCAGGTAGGTGCTCCAAGCAGCTGTCAGCAACACTCATCTATCATGGCATTTATCAAGGAGAACGCTCACAGAAGTGCCCATTTATTATACAGTTCTCTACCGTCACAGCCCATGTCAACACCCACGACGACAACCATTGCCATCAGTGTCATCTAGTGATCAGTAATCCTGCCCTAACATTACACGCCTTCAGACTAGCCAAAGGATTTCAACTCTCATGTTTCATGGAAGTGCAGCAAATGCACCTCTTATCATAAATGCTTTACGATAAACTACCACTTCTCCAACGTGCAACTCATCTCTACCATCTTAATTTTGCTATTTTGATTTAGAATCACAGAATGGCAGGGATTGAAAGGGACCACTGAAGATCATCTGGACGCAACCCCTGCTAGAGAAGGAAAGTCTTTTAAGTATGCTTCTAATTACTTTCCTTTGACCAAGTAATTTATATTAATTTGTATCAGTTAATTACTAATTGTATCAGTACCTTCACATCAAGTTAACTGTTCAAGCATACTTCTTTTAGCACTGCTATAGGAGCATTTACAAATGCAGTTCCAGCATGGTTTCATTTTTCTGTCCTGACCAGGGTTTTAGGTTTTGAGAACAATCAGTCCTTTTCTCCATTATTTCCTACTTGAACTTTACTGACTTCAATTATTTAAATCCCCCAGTAACAGAAACAGGGAGCACATAGAGATTGAAACTTCAAGGAAATCACTTTAAAACGGAGCAAACAAAGTACTTTTCTACAGAGCCAGCAAAACATTTCTAGAATTTGTCAGGATAACATATTTTGGAGACAAGCAGGGCAAACTTTCAGAAAAACTTGCACATCAGACAGAGGGTTACAGTTTTCCCATTTTAAAAATCTCTGCTATGCACAGGAAGATAAGAATTAAATCTAAGTTGAAAAGGAGTTAAAGGGGGAGAGACCTCTCAAATTTGAAAGTGTTGCGTTTTGTAGGTATACATGCATCTGTTTGGCATTTTGTCATTCTGTTTTCCTTTCAGGTATCTTCAATTAAAGAAGTAAAAACATCCATTAGAAAACAAAGGTCACAAAAGATCCCCAGCACACATTCAGATTGTCGGGACCACATGTGAAACCTGTTTCCAGGATCCTAATGCAATTATTACACGGGTTGATGTTTACCTATTATTGCTGAATTTATTAAGGTGTAAGATACCAACGACAGCCACATCTAAATGGGGGGAGGGGGGCAGAAACCCAAACATCTCTTTCCAGTTTAATACAATAAACATTAATATTAAGAAATTCAAGATGGACCAATTGTCCTCCACAGCCTAAGTCACTCTAGTAGCTGCCTGTTACCCAGGTCCTCTCTTCTTGTTTCCACTGTCAGAACAGTTCATCTCTGACTTTGTCCAGTTAGCATCCTGTCGGCATACCATACTGAAACAGCTCAGTGCAAGGCCACACCGGGGTGGATTCAGTCCATGAGACTGGTAGGACAGCATGGCTTTGGCAAAAGCAGTCATATGACACTAGAGTGAGTTAGATTTCCATAAAACCACAGTCTGACACCATAACATTGTGGCCAATACTGTGGCTGTGATACATAAATCAATTACATTTTTTTATAAATTGGAAACAGAAACCAAAAGTACATCATTACAGTAACACAGATGGTCCCGACAGCAACAATTTCCACATACTGATGGAGGACTCAGAATTAATTTAGTAGTCTGAAGAAAAATAGTACGTTTAATTCACTGTCTTAGAGGACCAATGCATCCCCAAAATTTTGTCTCTTTCTCAACTTCTACTTCTGTTACTATCACTGTTCACATTTTATTATTGATATACTTCATCCCTCAAAATTCTTCCTTTTTAATTTTTGCTACTTAAATAGAATGGTGGGAAGTACACACATGTCAAGCAGATGTGTCAAGCAGATTTTCCGGAAAGAATTTCAGCGAAAGAGATCATGGTACAAGGGCACCAATTAATTACTGATGATCCTAAGTTTCAGATCAATCTAGGACTACTATTAAATGCAAAAGCAGTGTATTCCCGTACTCTAGCACAGCACTGAATTTTAATGCTTCCATGTGTTTGAATTACGTAAGAAACTCAGAATAAGAACAATATTATTTATTGGAAATAAGCAATCAACAATTACTAATTCTATGTCTGTTTCAATAAATCTTTCCATTCTAAAAGCTATAAAATGTAAACATTTTAATATTTTAACCAGCCAGCAAAACTTTGCTGTTATACTTTATGTTGAAGTTCTTGCTGCTCTAAGTCAATGCATGTTAAGAGAAACAGCATCTTAATAGTTCACATGCCTCTGAAAGCAATGGAAACTATTTTTAAAAACCCACAATAAATTTTCCTAAGATCTTGGAAAGTGCTGCACATGGATATTTGTACTCTTATTAACATATGTACAAATACTTAGTGCTTTCCATACTTAGGAATTTATTTAAGAACAAGTGGAATTTAAAGCAAAGGGAAAAAACATAAAACCATAATAAAGCCTGGGTTTGAGATAAGAAACCTTTGAGAGTTGCAGATATAATAATTCCTTTCTTGCTGACGGTATTTGTCAAACTGGCAGGTCTTTTCAATACAGTACAAGAAAAAAAGCAGGAGGGAAGCACATTACAAATAGCCTCCCCTCTTATCTCCTCCCAGCCTTCTCAGTGACTACTGAACACTGAACAGAGCATTCTGCAAGAACAGTATTTTTGGTAAGCTTTCATTTCATTATATGAATTTCTTTGTACAGATTGGTTATTACAAATTATAGAATTAACCAACTGATTTTTGGTGGGTTTTGGCAAATAATGAATGAGAACTTGTCTCTTCCCTTTATCTTCCAAATTCTTGTGAAGTTCAAAGTACCAAAATTTCCAGACTTGCCATACAGTTCCAAGAAGACAGTAACAAATAGCAAACACAGTATTATTTCCTAGATGGTTTATCAATATTACAGACTTCTGTGCATTGTATTTTTTATATTAAGCCTTGTAAGGACAGTAAGCTCTATAGTAAGCTTACTAGTAAGGCTTCTACTTGAACAAACTGTACCACATATAACAGTGTAAAAAAAAATGTTTCATAATCCTTCCTAGAACAGATTAAATGGTTACCACATAAAACAGAAGTGGCTCTGAGCATGTATTCACGAGCCACACTAATTCCTGAGTAACAGAATCATTAGGGACCTTGACAGATCATCTAGTCCAATCCCCCTGCCACAACAGGATCACCTAAACCAAGTCGCACAGGAACACATCCAGGTGGGTCTTGAACATCTCTAGAGAAGGAGACCACAACACCTCTGGGCAGTCTGTTCCAATGCTATGTTACCCTCACTGGGAAGAAGTTCCTGCTGATTTTTATATGGAACCTCCTATGTTCCAGCTTGCACCCACTGCCCCTTGTCCTATCACTAAATGACACTGAGAAGAGCCTGGCTCCATCCTCCTGACACCCACTCCTCATGTATTTATAGACATGAATGAGGTCACCCCTCAGCCTCCTCCAAGCTAAACAGACCCAACTCCCTCAGCCTTTCCTCATAAGGGAGGAGTTCTACTTCCCTTCATCATCTTTGTTGCTCTACACTGGACACCCTCCAGCAGCTCTGCATCCTTCTTGAACTGAGGGGTCCAGAACTGGACACAATACTCCAGATGCTTGATGATCTTAGGTCTTTTCCACCCTCAATAATTCAGTGATTCTGTGCCTTCTAACCTAAACCATTCATGATTCTATGATAGTACTCTATCGTATATAGTATACTAGTATAATGCATTCATACTTTACTAAACTTTTTCCCAGCATGGTATTACAACAAACAACAGCAGTCCTAAATGAAGATTGCAACATCAGTAAAATACTGCTTTAAAATAAGTAACTGAGATCAGATTTACAAAAAATGCTACTGAAGGAACAGTCTTATAGGCTAGTTCTCATCTTGATAATCATGCAAGTCTTTCTACAAGTGATTTTCTCCTCTTCAGACATACAGTTGAACATACCATTCAAAACCTGTTTAGGAGTGGAGGGCAGTATAAAGCTTGCATTTATCATTACTTAATTAAACATTAAGGCAGAAGCAGAGCAGAAGCAAGTTAACACAGCTGCATTAAATTCACATCATAATTAAGTTAAAGAGTTTCTTGAAAATTATACAAGTTGAGCATGTTTTGAGGACCACACATTGACAAGCTGTTTTATTATGGAATGGTTTATGTTTGTCCTTGGTTAGGAAAATTCCCAAAAACAAAAGGAAAGGCAGTCAGGTCTCAAGGAGTCTTGGATAGAATCTACCAGGCAAGAGAAAACAGCGCCTGGAAACAAAAAGGCTTTATTGAATCTTCATCTAAGCAAAAAAAAAGAAGAAAAAAAAAAGAGGAGGAAAGCCTAAGTAGGTGACACAATCAAAAACAGAAACTCCATCACAATGCTTTTACAGAAATTCTGAGAAAAGAAATGGGTAAAGCATTTGTTAGAGGTCTTTGGCATCAGGTCAGGTCCCTGTGGAAAGGGCCACACACAGAGCACAGTACAGCAGCATCAAGGGAGACCCACCCCAGGACACTTCAAACCCCGATTTCCCAATATTCTGCCAAAGGTTTATGAGTTATAACACATTCAGCTTCTTGCACGAACAGTCCTGTTCAGCTGAAAATGGCAAACACCCTTCCAGGCTTCAGTACTCCCACAGACTTGAGTGGTCCTAACACCTTTTCCCAGTGGCAAGCTGTGAAGAAAATTTCTCTTCCTGCTATTTGGTAAAGCAGGATGGCTGTGGTCACAGGGCCTGGCCACATGGCAAGCACACAATGGCAGCCACAGCAGCCACCCAGCAGGAGACTCCTTCCTTCTTCAGGGGCTCGGGCTTTCAGCTTTTCCCCCCTCTCTTTAAGGCTAGCTCACCAATCCCAGCATCTCCAGGCTTGTGACGATCAAAGTAACTGCTCCACTCACTGTGGGAAGGAATCAAGCTTGGTGGTTCCTCTGCACCCGCCTGCTTGAGCATGCGGACTTGGGAAAAAAGCTTTCTGTTGGCATGGCCAAAGCCCACTGGCAACAGCCAGGACACACTGCCATGGTGTCCTGCTGCTACCAGAGAGCAGCTCCAGGCATGCAGCATGTCAGCCCCAGCAAGCAGGACCAGAGGGAAGGATGATGCAAGGCAGAGAGGAACGCCCCCCCATAATCCCCCTTCTAAACCAGTCACAGACTCACAATTTGCTCTGGAAACCCCATTCCTCAGCTCTGAGCCACCGCCATGGCTCCTGTCTGGAGCTGCTTCCCTTTGCTCAAATGGGCCATTTTAGCTGACAATGGCTCCAGCTTCTCTGAGCAGGCAGGGAAACCATCTGGGGTGGGGAGAACCCTCTGCCTCCCCTCCCATCTGAAACAAATCATATACTATCTTGGGAATAAAAGGAAAGCGATGAAACAAAAACCTATTTTTTCTTAATCTAGAATGTTGCAAGGGGTCTCTGACATAATCTAATTCCAACATCACTGCAAGACTGCAAGCACCATGCCCACTCAGAACTTGCAGATGGAACTCTTAAGTTATAATCTCACTGTTCCATTTAAAGAATTGTAAAAGGCTCATACATCCAAAATAAGTTAAAGGACTTATTATATAGTGCTTAATCATACTGGGAAAAATTATCCAAGATATGAGAATCAAGGCTGTGTCTTGTCTTACCCAATGGGGTTTTATCTTTGAGGAAAATGTCCTAACTGTTCAAGCTAGGTAAACTCTCTACTTCTCCAAGTTAAATCTGTTCCACTAAATAGAAACAAAAAAATCAAAGCCAAGACACAAAATAAAAAACACCAGCCTCTCAAAAAAACCAAAATCTTGGTGTTGCTAGAAACATCCAGCAAAAGTTCTTAGGACAGACTCTAAACAAAAGGGACAACTAATGCTCCATACTTCACTTCCAAGGCTACAGTGGAATTTCTGCCCCAGCAATGCAGTTCAGTGACAATTCCTTGCTATGTGTGGAGCTATTCTGTAAGAAAAACTACCTAATGTTTATATTATCAAGTACTTTTTCAAATTTATAATATCTAAACAGATTTGAAATGCCAATGTCTTGATTCTGCTCAGTCACACTCTCTAACTGCGAGAGTGCAGTCTTCTGAAGTACTATGCAGAAACCAATGTCTGATGATATTTGTATTCTCTTTTTAGATATCTCCAGTAACCACTCAGCTTCACTCTCATAATAGACATCATGTTGGTTCAAAGTCTGGACATGCATATTTCTGACTGGTTCTCTTTTTGGTGACTCTTAGCAATTAAACACTATAAACAACTGAAACACCATGAGATTTAGGTAGGAAAATTACATTCCAGTTCAATCCATAGTGCAAAAATATTTGTCTTCATTCAGATAAAAATTTTCTTACTCTCAGGAAAAAAAGGCCAGTATGTTTGAAACAGAAGTAACTGTACATCTTACATCTACAGCAGAATCAAAGTACATAACAGCAACTCCTTGGTAAAAAAACCCAAGCTTCAGTTTTACTATCAAGTGGAACAATTAGTGCATTGTATTATTATGGTTTTTCTCTTCTAACAGTACATTGATATGGAGGTAATTGCTACTACAGACTGCATCACAACTATATTTATGACTTAAGTGCTCAGGAAAGCATAAAATTTAATCACAGTCACTGCATTGCATTGTCTTTGTGATAGCACATTGGTAATTCATTTGTAACTCCAGAAGGAAGGAGGACTGTAAAAATCCATGGGTTTTCATTGGAAAATGAAAACCTTTACAGACATTTAAACTTGCTCATTTTGTTGAAGACAGACTAGGGCTGAAACAACTTATTTTACAAGCAAACAATTTATGTGTAAGCAATTAATTTTATTACCAATAGAAGCAATACGTTTGATTGCAGCGGAAACTGAAGTTAACCTCACGAGACAAACTTCAATTTTTTTTCTGAACAGGAAAAAGTTTTTAAGCTTTGCTTGAATACCCAAGGGGAAACTTTGTACACCACTCACACTATTGTTTTTCATAATGAATTGAATTTCTATATTATTTAACCCATTATAATCTCCAAATTTTGTATCTCATAATATCATCTGAATTATTTTCTTAAGCTCTGACAAGAGCAGAAGTGCAAGGTTTTAAGCATTTCAACACATTTTGATTACACTTAAGCCCATTTGATAGCTAGTTTTGCTCAAGTTCAGGTAAATGTATGTATAAAAAATGACCTCAAATTTTCTTAATCTTTAGTCACCTTCAAAGAATGAGATGTCTTCATACAGTGATCTACTGTGTTTTCAAGTGTTTAAAAAATTAAGAACAACTTTGCAAGGGAGCACTTCATTACTCTTACTCTTTCATCTGCAAAACAGTAACACTGTGTTTGGAGCATGAGTTGGACTAGAAACTTGTATGGCAGAGAGATCACCATGGTTTCCCTCTGATGAGTATTCTATTCCTTACAGAATGCATAGATTTAAATTAGCAGTGTTCAGAGAAACCCCCCCCGCACACTAGCCTGGTTGAACTATTGTCTAGGCAGAAAACACAGTGGTGATTTTGTTTTAGAAAGAAAAGAAAAGCAGACTGAACTTATGTCAAACTTTGTACCAAGAAGATAACATAAGCAAAACATCAATACTGACACGTGTCATGCTTCCTCTCTAGTTCAATTACATGTTTCTTTAAACTAATCTCTGTGGGATCTAAGCACTTAGTAGAATTTAAAGTCAGTTCTTTCTATCAGTCTCAGTCTCCCAAAGGTATGAAATTTTTATAGATTACCAAGTGGTGTTATTAAGGAATTGGGAGAACTCAGGGTATATTACCATGTAGCATTTAGCCTTTCAGCAAAGACTGAAGAAAAAAGTAATATATTATTTTGAAAGATAAAGTCCTTCTAATTATTTACACATACATAGCCAGATCTTCAGATACGCACATTTCAGTTTGGTTGCACTGTCATTAGGTATGAAAACTCCATACAAACAGTAGTCTGCTGAGGCAACAACCTAATTTCCAGAGGGATATCTCAGAGCACAGATATTCACAAGCAGTGCACATACATTTTTCTTATATACACCTTTCAAATTCCTTTTATCTAAGTGAGAAAACTACTACAAATATATTTCAAAATACTGTCACAGAAGAATTTAATATTCTAGTTTGTAAAAAAGCAGAACTTTTTATATATCAAACAGGTAACTACAGCACTCCTGTGAACACTGCATTGTGAAAAGCCATAATCAGTATCAGGTAGAAAACTACTGGTCAACCAGAACACCCAAGACCAGCAGCAGCCCTGACCCCACTGCCAGCATTCCTTTTGGCATAACAAGCAACAGCAGCATAGTCAGAAAATACCTCACCTCTGAGGATAACCACTTGTGGATCTTTAAGTTGCTGCCAAATCATGCTGGCTGCCAGTGCAGTGGTCTAATATTAGAGAGGGAAACTACATCAAAGGACAGGTTTGTAAAGCTCACTGCAAGCACCATATATTTACAGCTTTCTAATGCACCAAATGACATTAAATTATAAAAATGAAGGCATCATAATAGTTTCTAACACATCTAATGATCTGAAATTCTTCAGCTTTAACAAATATTTTTCTGATGCAGTAAGCACCTGGGCACCTCATGACACTTAACTGTCTGGTATTCATGCACATAGGCAATGCTCAGTATCCAGTGAGCAAAGACTGAGTCCAGAAAAGAAGCAAAAAAAGAACAATTCTGTCCTAAGCTTGGTAAAATTAATCTCTCTCAGAAGATACTTATCTCCCTCCACTGACCAGAGGAGGACTCTGGATTACCAGATTGTATTAGAAACCAACCTTTTAGACAGCTAAACATAACTCAGGTTAATCCCCCCAGAAAATAGTTATTTCACATTAATATGAAAAACAGTCAGTGTTTTCACGGATAATAAAAAACTGAAGCAATTCATCCATTGGACTGTGTCGCATACAATAAGAGATATAATCAAAGGACTCTACAGCCCAACTCAAACATAAATAGCACAGGCCCTATCTCCAGGACCCAGCTGGTTTCAAGACAGCATCTATTTTTTACAAGACAGAATATAACACTCCATCACCTGTAAGGTATCTAGGAAGCACAATTCTGATAGCATCATATATTTTTTCTTCCAAGCATTGCTCAAATCCTCACGACACAAAGTAAATAAACCTCTGACATGTACCCACTCCATAATTATTTCATTCGTAGTAAGGCAAGTATTCTCCATTTTCTGAAAAAAGTTTTTCTAACACATACTATGAATTTCTCTTTTTAATTTGGTGAAATAAATAAGCCAAAAACTAATCTGGATCAAACCAATCTTCACTGGTTTTATTTTTCTACAGATTTATCATTTTACCTAATCCAGTAAAGATGTCCCTGCCTATGCAAGGGCATTAGAACTGGATGATGTTTAAGGTCCCTTCCAACCCCAGCCATTCTATGATTCTATGATTTTCATTTGCATTTATGGTTTTGATAAAACATAAGAGAACGTGTCTTGCAAGACACGTACAAAATAGTGTACAATATTTTCATGAAGTAGGATAAAAACTGCATGAAATTCAGGAAGTTACACTTACTCAGATCTTGGCACTCCATCTATTTATTCTCAAAAGCACACTCTACAAATAAACATGGACCAATAACTGATTTGAAACAAGGAGGACATTCTGTTGCATCAGAAGTTAAAGCCAGATGTGAACTGAAGTGAGAACAAAACCAATAGTGCACACCATCATATGCCCACAAAACTGTACACAATATCTAATACAGAAACACAGTAAAAACACTGCTCTGAAAAGGCATCTGTGGCACACCTGTATGTTCCTCATACTTAATCTACTGATTGCTTTCACAAGGAAGCAAACATATTACATTGGTATTTACACAGCCAGCCATAAAGAAAGCCATCAAAAACCTAGTCCTATAAAAAGGAGCATCTCTCCCTCTTCTCCCACGATCCAGGTGCTATCCACAGGCCATTTCCAACAGGACCACCCACAAGTCCATTTCCTAGACTGCTCTGAAACATTTCCCCACATTTAGCTCCCAGGACAAGTGGCTTTTTTTGCCCAAATATGACCTGTGTGTTTATATTTGTGGTCTGTGCATAAAACTCAGACATGAACATTGGGAAGGGAAAAATATTTACAGTAAGAGCAGCAGTGGTAATAAACAAGACAGGAAACATATTATGGACTCATTAAATTTCCTCAGATTTACAGCCCCCCACAATCCTCTAGGGAATCATTTCCATAACTGCACAGCTCTACTGGTCGGAGCCATTCTACAGAGTGAGAGCTTATACTTGTAGTCTTGCCTTGAGACTGTTGTCTTAAACAGTTTCTCTCCAGTGTGTATTCTTATCATATAATTACAAAACAACAGGCTTTTCTGCTCTCAGCCACTCTCTTGTGCAGTTATGAATACTAGATACTTCTATTGTCTTCCAAAGCTTCTTCATGCCTCAGTTGGCCTTAATACTACTTGCCATGCACAGTCCAGCTTGAGTTTGTCCTTAAAAAGCGTGTTGCCAAAATTCTGCAAAACTATCTAGAACCTTGAGAATAGCATCACCACTTTTTTTTCCCTCCTTTTCATTAGGCCACTTTCACAGCCACATGCCACTCCTGACACAGACACACAGACCATTGTCATGTCCTTCAGTTTGTAGGAGAAAATTCTTAGCATTTCTTAGTGTATGACCTGCACCTTGTTCCATTAAACACTAGCTCACGTTAACCACCAGTTCCAATCCTCTTACTCTCCCTGAATGACAGACCAGCCTCCTCCCAACCAGTTAGCAGCAGTTTGGGGGGTTTTGTTACAATTGACTTCTACTTTTTAACATGGGTAACTGGGAATGGATTCCTTGTTTTGACATTCGTGCTGCATGCTAGCAGGCTTTGGTGCTTCAGAAGTAAACATTCATTTTTGATTTTAGTGCATTCCTCCTAAGACTAATCTTAATTACACAAATAGCTTAACACTGTTGTCCATGGAAACACACTACATTCTTAACATAAACGATGTGAAAGTATTCCATTGTCTATTACTGCTCTGATTTGTTTAACGTAGTTATCTCGCTATTCTATACAAGAAAGTATAGCTCACAGTTTTCCTCCCACTCACCAAGACTGCTCCTGTTAGACTGCGGGTGGGGTACTGCTCCATGTGAAATGCACATATACAGTGGCAGTTATCCTGATCAATGAATTTCAGTCTCAAAAACAGGAATCTTTAAATTAGTATCAAAAAAAGATGCAGGAGAGGGGAGGTCAATGTGTCAGGCACAGATATCCAACATAATACATTCATATGGGAGAAACGGACCCGGGGGTCCTAGTGGACAGCAGAGGGCCAACAGCATCCTGGGGGAGGATCAGAAGGGGAGTTGTTAGCAGATTGAGAGAGGTTCTTCTCCTCCTCTACTGTGCACTAGTGAGACTGCACCTGGAGTATTGTGTCCAGTTCTGGACCCCTCAGTTTAAGAAGGACACAGAGCTGCTGGAGGGTGTCCAGCATAGAGCCACAAAGATGATGAGGAAGTAGAGCACCTCCCTTCTGAGGAAAGGCTAAGGGAGCTGAGTCTCTTTAGCTTGGAGGAGGCTGAGGGGTGACCTCATTCGTGTCTATAAATACATGAGGAATGGGTGTCAGGAGGATGGAGTCAGGCTCTACTCATTTAGTGATAGGACAAGAAGCAATGGGTGAAAGCTGCAACATAGGAGGTTCCATATAAATATCAGAAGGAACTTCTTCATAGTGCAAGTAACATTGCATTGGAACAGGCTGCCCAGGAGGGTTGGGGAGTCTCCTTCTCTGGAGACGTTCAAGATCTGCCTGGACATGTTCCTGTGCAACTTGGTCTAGGTGATCCTGTTGTGGCAGGGGGGTGGACTAGATGATTTTTCAAGGTCCCTTCCAATCCCTAATGATTCTATGATTAGCATATAGCCCCAACCTGAAACCAGCTGTCTACCACAGTTCCCCAAGTCACTGTTTCTCTGCACTCTGCATCTTGTGTTATGGACTTTGCTGTGTGCCCAGACTGCTCTTCTGCTGGTGTCACTTTCACCTTTCTCAGCTGCCTAAGCACCACCATCTGACCACCCCTGCCTCACCTTTCAGCTGCTGCCTACCTTGGCTTCTCCATTTCCTAAACACTAGGGTGCTTTGATGTAAGCACTGAGCCACACGTTTTCCAAACTGCCACCAATTCCAAACCTTTATAGAAGTCTCTGAAGTGTCTCTTGTAGGAAAAGATTTTGGGTTTAGAGTGGATTTTTTGATTCTTATATTCCAACATCATATTTTAGCATAAAAAAACATCAGCTCTTGGCAGAAATAACCACCAGGGTCTCTGTTCAATACACATTCATAACACCAAAATGCACCTACTCTTACAATTCATTTAGCAACATATATGCTATTCATATTATAGCGCTGTATTAGCACATATTTTTAAATTGATCATTTTAGCCACTATGCTTTGTATCACAAAAATGAAGCTTAAAGACTATTATGGAACAAACCTCTAATTTGCATTTTACAATATAATTCATAAATAAAGTCTTGATCCCAAACACCTTCAAAGAATCGCATTACCTGCGCCTAACAAAGCATCACTACAGTATTTAAAACTCAAATAAAAGAATGCAATCCAATACATACCTATATCATATGCAAGAAAGTCAGCAGAAAAACACTTGGCACCGTTACTCAAGGAAGTATCGTTATGAGTGTTGCCACCAAAAATGAGCATAGCTCCATTGATTAAGACAGCTGAATGAAGATACCTTGCAAAACCACTCTCTTTCAAAATAGTCCTACAAAACATAGGAACAAATTAATATGAACAACTGTAAACACATCAAGAAAATGTATAGATTAAAACAGTATACAATAAGAAACACACTAAACCAATTACTCATGCCATTTACGAAATTGATTCAGATTGTTTCCAAGATTATGAATATTTTCATGATACAACAAATACTTATATTTTTTGACAAACTAGTTCCTAATTAAACAAGCATGACACCATAAATGAATGCTATCTGAAATAAATTGTTTCATGTTTACATTTTGTAGAAGTGATTAACAATACGATAAACTGTACTCAAAACTGAAGGAAATCATGTTGTTAACTCCTTATATATCCTTAGCTATGTTCATTTTTTGCTGAACAATAAAGTCTTTCAAATGCTTACATTTTGGCATAATGATGTAAAACAATCAATAAACTTAAGCTACTTTAAGTGATAAGAGATGGTATGTTTAAAACTGAAAGGCATTAAACCTAAGTTCTTGTGTTGTCATTTAAACAGATTCCCCCCTACCCACTGAAAGTAACATGAAAGGAAACACCAAAAACTGGATGAATGTTTTTTAATTGCTTAGCAAGTCCTTCAAGCCACCAGCACACTCACCAATGATATGGGTTTAACCCATTTTTTGTTATGTGACTCATGACCCTGTTGTGGAAGAATGTGGCATTTATTAGCAACACACAATACCAGGAATGTCAGGAAAATAGAACAAGACAGTAATTAAAAAAAAAACCAAACAGTTAATTTTTAAATGGAGGAAAACTGTTTCCATAGGTAGAAACTATGAGAAATTATTAAGAACACAGCCTGATCCATTTGGACTATAGATTTGTCTTTTGTTTTACCAATTCTCTCAGCTCCTAATTCACATTAATTAATATATACTGGGCTCTGTCTCAACTATCCTGCCTTGCAGCTGCCCTCAAATTTTTGCCTTGATTACTAATGGTCTAAAGAGCCCATTTCCTTCTTTCCAAGAGGGAAAACTAAGGAGTATCTCCTCTCCACAGTGCATGTCAACAGGAAACACTATAGGACAGGGCCTGAAAGAGTCAGGCAGAACTCCTAGCACTGTGCAGCTGTTAGAGGGAAACGTGTTGGACCTTGTTGGCCATAAACCCTGGAAGGGGTGCTGAGCAGTGGTGGGAACCTAACTAATAAGGAATGGAAAAGTGCTAACAGAGCACTGACACATGCGTCAGATGGTGATAAACTGTGAAGGAGGGAAGCAGCCGGCCTTGAAGAAAAGAACAAACAAGCTGTATTAAGAAGATTCTGTTATTAGGAATGTAAGCTTTGTTATTTGTCTTTAACCAATCAGTAGATGACAAAAGTAGAATGTCTGACTAAAAGAACCAATTAACTTAAATCACGCAACCTATGGAGAAAAATATATAAGCACACGATTGCGCACAATAAATTGAACATCTTGCTTGCATCAAGATGCATCTGTCTCTCAATCGTGGCAAAATTGGTGACCTCGACGTGATCCCAGAGCAGACATGATTCCAG
>VZRI01009266.1:475261-487466 GCA_013397515.1 Upupa epops | reverse complement strand
AGAGTACTGGGGAGAAATGGCAGGTACCCCTGTGTGTTTGATTTTTTTTCACTTTGCTGTCCAACAGCAGTACTGACCTGTTGTCGTTCTTTACCCATAACTGAGCTAAACCAGCAGCAAAGAAACCTCTGCCCTCGCATCTTGTTCTCTTTGCAGATGTTTCACATAGGAGATGATGCACATTTCAATGGTGTCATTAACTAATATTTCATAGCTCATATCTGCTAAAGCAGCTCCAAGGAGCAACCTTCTAATTTAAATTCTAATGCAGAGACCTACAAATGTGCTTACATTGGTTTTCTAATAAGCATTGGGAACTTAACCAGGGGGGGTGCAACCCTTCTTATTTCCCTTAGGAAGTAGCAGTGGGATTGCGGACTCTTTCGCTAATTCCATCATTTTATTCCAGGACAAGAAGGATGACATCATGATCGGTGTGAAGTCAACAGCTCTGCGGTTCAAGGAGGATACGAAACAATGGCTCGGTGGCTTCAGCTTCGCAATGCTCCTTAGCTTGTGCGTGGCAGGAATGAATTGTAACCAGACGTTGCCATATTACTCGGCCGTGGCTGCTGTTGGGGCTCACCTAGTGCACCAGGTTTGTCTGTTTATACTTCTCCCACATGCAGGTACTTGGGAAGAAATCAGTGCTTTTCAACCCACATCAGTTCCCCAACCACTTAAACTCCTCAATTTCCCTTAAAGAGAACCGAGTCTTCTGACCACAAGCTTGCTTCTCTTATGCAAACCTGCTGTTTGAAACGAGCTCCAGTGGTCCACAGCCCATGCACTACTGGTTTTCAGTCTGTTCCCAGTTGAAAGAACTGCCTTATGTTAGGCTGTGAGCTCAAGGGAGTGGTTTTCTTCTGGCTTCCAGTAGCAGCTGCAGCTAGGTCCACCTCAATATCCTGTGCTCGTTATACAGTTCTGAAGCAGCTCTTGCTATGTCTGATGCATGTGATCTCAGAATGCAGTTGGTGCATATTATGATCATTCATTTACTTGGAAATAGATTCTACAGCACCAAGGATATGAAAATTAATGTTGCACATTCTGTCTGTCAGAGTTGATGAACTTTACATCTAAACAGCTATTCTCTACTCTGGAGCTTCATTCTGGGGTCTGACAGTAAAACAAAATCATCTGTGACTTGTTGGCTACCACCTGTAGCAATATGAGTGCTAATTCAGCTCCTTTTATAGGAGAGGAGAATCCCCTTCAGGCTTGTAGTTGTATTAGTTCAAAAATTGTAATAGCAGAGAGAAATAAACTTGCTTTGGCTGTAAAGGAGGATATCCAAAGTCACAAGTGCAGCAGTTGCTCTGTGTGCAACAGAGGAGCTGCTTCTCACATTACTATTTTAGTAATAACTCTGTCTTAACATTCTCATGTTTATTTCCTTGTGCTAGACCTCTGAACTTGGGCTTGGCTGAGTTTAGAAAGCTGAATAAGCTGCGTGAGGCATAGATTTCCCTTAATTCATACAACTTGTGCCTGAGGCAGTGATTTGGATCATGAAAATGTCAGATTCCTACCCCACTGAGAAAGTACATGTATTGAAACATACCTACCCCCCTGCTGTGTTTTACTTGCTTTGCATTTCTGCAGGTCTGTCTCCTGGCTTGACTGCTGCTGGGTTTTATTGGTCCACTGAGTGGTTTCAGTTCCCCTCTGTTTGAAGGGGCTGACAGGTTTCATAGGGTGTGGTTACCATCATGGCTTAGCAGTTCGTGAACATTTCAGATTGTTTTATAAGAACCCTTCCCTGTTGCTTCTGCACAACTGCAAGTGGCAGAAGAGCAGGTTTCCCAGGAAGGTTTCACTTCCTTCAGGTATGATACATTCTACTTAGACTTCTCCAGAGCCTCATTTGCAAAGGTTGAGGTTTGGGGGGTACTTCTCTATGAATCTTCTAACTTCTTTGATTTAGCATTTCTTCATTTCATCCTTCTCAGGACTTTTGCTCCAAGCTTTTGTTTGCAGGAGTGCTTTTCAGTAACTCTTGCTGGACTGGGTGGGTTTTTTCCCCTTTCTCTTGTGACTTGCAGCAGACAGCTGCCAGGCTGGGCAAACCATGCTTATAGCTGCTGTCATGAGCATCCTTGTTCTTTTTCTTGAAGTGCTGGTGTAAGAAGTCAGTGCCTGCATACTGAGGAGAGTCTCAAAAATTCTTGCACACTCATGTGTGTGTACAGTGTAAAGACAGTGTTTTGATGGCCCTTTGTGGGGAGGGTACAGCGCTTGCGTTCCTGTGTGATCCCTGACCTTTCTGCTGAGTGTTGAATGTTTCTGTCGAGAAAGCAAACTATTCCTGCCTATTGTGGAGGTAAAAGTAAACTTTAGAATTAGAGAACTAGTTTTTGAAGTTCCTCCAGTTGTTTGTGTCTTTGTTGTGATGTATGTGAGTCTGTGGAATAGTAATGCTGGGATGTTGTACTGTGCTTTTGCAGATTTATACTTTGGACATAGACAAACCTGAAGACTGCTGGAAGAAATTTGCATCAAATAGTACTGTAGGAATTCTGCTCTTCACAGGGATTGTGCTTGGAAATCTGTGGAAAAAAGAAGACTCAGAAAATGTAGAAGAGCCTTTAGAGAAGAGGTAGTCGGAATTGTTACAAGACTGATAATTCAGTCAAGCTCAAACCTAAGTACTGTAAGAAGGAAACCAGTTTTAACAGAACTATAGCTGCTTTATACTGTTTATTTATGAAAATTGGTGAAAACATTCTTGTTTCAAGAACCACCCCAGTGAGATTATCCTACAGTGTAAGCTGTGATTTTTCCTTAAATGACTTTGACCTCCGTAGAAGCTTCAACAGGTGAAGCTGCTCTGCTGGTCCTGTGTGGTAGAAGCAAATATGTCAAGCACTGAAGACTTTGAGACCAAGATGTAATGCAAACCAGATTTCTCTTGGAGACAGCATGTGGAAAATGTGATGTCAGGATGTAAATAAAACCTGGCTGCACATGTTTGGTGTTCTGATTGATTTAAAAATCAATTTGCAGTTTGAGTTGGAGCAAGCTATGGGAAAGAATTGCAGTAACAGTTTGCATCCTAAGATATCCAGAAGCAGGCAGGACTCTTGAGCGTGCGAGGTCCAGACTAAAACATTGATAGGGAAGTATTGAAAATTACCTTTTGCTCTTGCAGTGATTGCTGACAGCTTTTCCCTTTCACTTGAAAAGGAACAGCCTTCTTCAGATTGGTCTGTGCAGGGTGAGCTGAGTTTATTAATCAAGAACAATTTGAACACAACTGATCTAGAGCAAAAACCGAGCAGCTCAGAGCTACTGCCAAGTATTTGTGACTGCTAATTAACCCTAAGCTGTGCATTCGTCACACAAAGTGATCCCCGTATTTTAACTGTTTGTTGTGACTCACAGTTTTATTTGTAGTGTTACAGGAAGAACGTGTTCATATTCCAGACAGTAATACCAGCAAGTACAGACTAGCTCCAAACTCCTCATGTTTTCAGCAGGTTTATGCTCTCCCACTTGGGTGATTTGCATGGGAGCTCTTCTTCTCTTTCACTCTTGGTGTGAAAGAGCTTGTATGTTGCATCCTGGAATTCATTCCTGTGAGAGGAGCAACGGACATCCCCATTCCAGGAAAACATAAGGTTTACATACGGGTGGGGGTGATGCCATCACACTTCTCTCTTACATGTGGGGTTGTGCTTTGGTGAGGCAACTCATTTTGTTGCCAGACTTAACAAGGATATTGCAACAACCTGTTTGCTCTGTTTGCTCTGCTCCTTGAGTAGCGGGACGTGACTGTGCGTGCAGTCGCACCAAAAATGAGGCTGCGTGCTGCTCCAGCTCTGTTACAGTTAGGGTCTGTGAGGGATGTGCTGCAAAATCACACCACCCACACACAAGTAAGGGGTATAGACAGAATTATATTATGCACGCTAGATATAAGAGAGAAAACAGCAAAGATTTACACTCCTGCCATCCCCACCCAGATGACCACACAAAGGAGGCAGTGCAGCATTCCTCAGGGAAGTACTGCAAGGCCCCAAAACGGCAGGCATCCCCACAGAGACGATGGTAGTCAAATTTGGTTACCCCCTGCCCCGTTCTCAGGAGTTCTTTTATACACTTAGCATCCTCNGCTCTGCTCCTTGAGTAGCGGGACATGACTGTGCGTGCAGTCGCACTGAAAATGAGGGCCAGTGTAGGGCCAGTTCTTGTGAAGGTGGCGGGGCAGAATACACCCGGGATTAGGTAATGGTATAAAATACTCTGCATGTCCCACCAGACTAGTGGGGGTGTCTTAACCCCACCTACCATGGCATCTTCTCCACTCCTCCCTCCTCAGGGCACATTCTTGAGTCCTCATGGGCATGGTGCCCAGTGTTTGAGGGAGGACAGGTCTGTTGGCAAGCAGGCTGCTCTTTGTCTTAGGTAAACGTAGAAAGAAACAGTCCTTTCCCATAGCTCCTGGTTCAGCTAACATTGTAACATCAACAATCCTATCGTAGGCTTCTGATGATCATAATTCACTCAGTCCTAATCCCTAATACAAGATGGGTATCGTGTGGTAATGTTAAACTGAGAGACCTTAGAATCCACACCTGTATGTTTGGGCTGTGCTACCCGAACCTTTGCATTACTGATGATGGTGAACAGTGAAAGAAGTTCCTGCTTCAGGGCAGCATGAAAGCGTGAGGCACACATACATTTTAGGGATGGAACAGCCTTCTGTGAGTTGTTTTTAATGTAAACCTTGTACAGGAATTTATTTTACTGTTTAAACATGTTAGGTCAAACACATTTTGAACCGATTCGATAGCAGTGTTTTCAGTCTGCCTGCTAATAAGGTAGAAATATGGGAACATTTTAGGAAGCCTAAAAGCAGTTAGGGCCTTCTTCTTCTTAAGAACATAAATTGTTCTTAAACAGGGATTGTAGGGTTTGGGTGAAGGAGGTGTTACATTGAAAAAATACCAGTTTCAAAATAAAGACTAATAGGTTTCTGACCAGTTACTTGGTAGAGGGAGAACCAGGTGCATCCAGCTTTGTGTAGAACCTGCTGGCTCCTGTTCAGCTGGTTGTTAACCAGTACTCCCAGGTCCCTCTCCACCAGGCTGCTCTGCAGCCACTCATCCCCCAGCCTGTAGCTGCAGGGGGTTATTGTGGCCAGAATGTAGGACCCTGCATTTGGCCCTGCTAAACCTCATCCCGTTGGCCTCTGCCCATGGACCCAGGCTGTCCAGATCTCTCTGCAGCACCTTCCTCCCCTCCAACAGATCGCAACTCCCCATCAACTTGATGTCATCAGTGAATTTACTGAGGGGAGATTCGATCCCCTCATCCACGTCATCAGGAAAGATGCTGAATAGGACTGGGCCCAGCACTGATCCTGGGGGACACCAGTGGTCACTGGACATAGTAGGGAAGCGGTATTCAAGGAGGATGCTGGAAGCACAGCTGCTCAGGTGAACAACTGCAGAATGTATTTTAGTGGCTTCTTTTTTTCCCCCCTTTTGATAAAAACAGGAAAAGGCTGCTCATCCGTTTCCAAACGCGTCACAAAGCAACCACCACAAGAGAAGATCATTTAACCTCCGAGTCAAAGCTGAATACGCCACGTTTCGGTAGGAGCTGGAGGCTCCTGGCTTCACCAGAGAGGCGAGTTCCCCCGCAGTGCCTCCCTATAGTTCGTGTCCAAGGTCAGAGCAGATTTGAAGGATGTGTGCGCCCGATCCGGCACCAGAAATACAAAGGAAATCACGGGAAAGCTCACTGCTCTGCAGCCCTTTCCTGGGTTGGGAGTGCTTTTTGAACTTCCTATCCCCAGCCAGGCAGTTGTAAACTCATAGTTTGAGGTTGAGCTAAACTGGGAGGATTCCAAACGCAGTGAAAAAACAAACCAAAGGAGCAGCTAAGCAACCAACGTGGAAAGGCTTTAAGACACGTACAGTCTTAAAATGCAAAGCCCCGACGTGAACGCAGCAGGACAGGACTCCTCCAAACTGCAGAGCTGCTCGGAAACAACAGGCAGAGCTAACAAGAAGGAATACGTCACATAAACCATGCTGCTTCAGCCTTAGGGAGAACAAAACCAAGCGGGTGACAAGCTGTGAGGGCAGGGGGAAGGGAAGCGCCCACCTGTTCCTTCAGACATTGTTTTCTTTCCTGGACTGGTATCAAAGCATTGTTCAGCTCTAACTGAACCCTGCAGGCAAACAGCACATGAACAACATGCGGGGACTGTTGCGAGAGGAAACTTCCACAGTGGAAAGAGGCTGCTTGATAGAAAGGTCTGTGTGTGTTTTGTGGCGGTGCCGTGCTGTAGCATGCCCAAGTGTTTGTCAGCTTTTCAGCCTGGCCATCAGATGCTGCCTGCCTGCAAAGGCTCTCGTGCTGTTAACTAGTTTTCCAGGAAACAGATAAACACTGAGAGTGCAGAAGAAGCTCTTGGCCACCATTTCTTTCTTTTTAAACCCTCATCCAGTCCGATCTAAATCAAATAAACCAAGTAACCCTAACACCTGACATCTAGCTCATGCCACTCAGCACTTCATCCAGACTAACTCCTCCAGGTGTTCAAGGACACCTCCAGGTGTTCAAGGTGTTTCCTCTCCTCTCAGCCATACTCATGGGTCACACTGTGCTGTCCTGCTGCGATCAAGGGATCCCTGTCTGCACGTAACAGCTCATCTCCCCTCAGTGCCACTGGGCAACTCCAGAGGCTACACATGGTGAACACGGCCAGCAGCCACCAGCAGAACCCCAGGCAGAGCCTGTGCTGAGCTCAGTGGTGGCTGTGACAGTACCATTGCCTAGCCAGTCAGTATCAGCACAGCTCGGAGCAGAGCGCACGCTGTTCCAACCCTTAAAATGCTGCCAGCGACGGTTTTTCTAGCAGCCTATCTCCCACAGCAGCTGTGAACTGCAGCTCCTCGTCCCCTTCCCTCCCCAGCAGCGTCACGCTGTGAACAAGCCCAGCCAAGCCAGCCGATGGGATGTCAGGTAGCACCTGTTGTAGAAAGCATCTTCAGCGCCTTGGTGCTTAAAGGTCTGGTCCAGCGGTGAACTCGGTAGGATAGGTGACTGAGTGAGACACTCGACAACCGAAGTGATGAAGCAGGGGTTCTCTATCAGCGCTGAGCACGCAGGGGCTATCTCCACCAAAGCTTGGAGTGGTAGGAGCAGGGAGAATTGTTTCCAGCTGGAAGAGGGGAGGTTCAGACTGGAAGTCAGGAGGAAGCTCTTCATGATGAGGATGCTGAGACCCTGGACCAGGCTGCCCAGGGAGGTTGTGGCAGCCCCCCAGCTCCCTGGCAGTGTTCAAGGCCAGACTGGCTGGGGCCTTGAGCACTCTGGTTTAGTGGGGGGTGTCCCTGCTCATGGCAGGGGGGTTGGAACTGGGTGATCCTGAAGGTCCCTTCCACCCTGACCCATTCTAGGAAACCTTGGGAAAAACTCTTGGAAAAGCGCCTGCCCCACGAATTAACCTCACGCAGAGCTGTTCTCCCCCAGACAAAACCACCAACCTAAGGGAATGGGGCAAAATGCACCCAGTTTTTAATGAGGACCAAGTGCAGTCTGTGATTGAAATCTGGGACAAAGACAGCACAAAAGAAAGAAGTCCAGAGGGCTCCTATCCTCTCCCGTCCTTCAGTCACCTCCCACGCTTGCTGGCTGCCAAGAAAAACCTCCAGCAGCGGAGAAGCTTAGTTTCGTTTCCCACACTCTTTTCTTCCAGGGTCCTGACCAGACCGACAGAGTCGCCACCAAGTTGGGTCTTTTAAAGCATGGAAAGAGTCAAACCCTGTTAGCCTGGGAACAGGGCCTTGGTTGTGAAAAAGCAGAGTTAGTCGGGGAGTTGTTGGCCTGCTCAGCAAGTAATTTAAAGCCAAACACATGGCTTGGGGGAGGCTTTTAAAAAGGATGTGCTAAAAAGCTGGGCTGCAGAGAGGGTGCTGCTTTGCTGCCTTCTCCTGCTATCAGAATCACAGAACACGCTGGTACTTTGCTCTCTACCTAGTCATCTCGTTCTTGGCTAGAGGGATGCTCAAAGTGTGCTCCCTCTTAGTAAGGCTGTGTGTTCGGTTAGTCATAGAATCCTTAGGGATGGGAAGGGACCTCGAAAGATCACCCAGTCCAACCCCCCTGCCACAGCAGGATCACCCAGACCAAGTGGCACAGGAACACAGCCAGGCGGGGCTGGAACGTCTGCAGAGAAGGAGACTCCACAACCCCCCTGGGCAGCCCCTTCCAGTGCTCCGGGACCCTCCCTGGGGAGAAGTTTCTTCTAATATGAGCTGGATGCAGCTGCTACCCTTCCAGAAGTTGGGTATCAGACACTTCCATCTGTTGCTGCTTGATGTCCCGGTGTATTTACTGCCCTTTGCAGTGGGGTGTGCTCTCCTCACTGATAGAATCATAGAATCATCAGGGATAGGAAGGGACCTCGAAAGATCACCCAGTCCAATCCCCCTGCCACAGCAGGATCACCCAGCCCAAGTCACAGAACAGAACATTATGGATTGGAAGTGACCTGGAAGGATCGTCCTGTGAGAGACTCATAGAATCCTTGGGGATCAGAAGGGACCTCGAAAGACCATCCAGTCCAACCCTTCTGCCTGACAACGTGCACGTGTGGAAGTGGACAGAAAGTGGGAGGATTCCCCATGTGTCTTCAGCAGAGCTGTACCTGGGGCAGAGGGGAAGCTCTTGGAGGCTCTGCTCGCTCACCACTTCCATCTGCTGCCTCTGTGCTGGGCTGGCCAGCCCGTGGCCACTGCCAGGTGAAGCCAGACCAGATTTCAGCAGGACCACGTGTAGCTCCAAAAGGATGGGGAGAAGGTGCCTCTCTTGTTTCACTTTCTGTTCTGGCTTTTGAGCTCAGAAGCTGGTGGGGAGGAGCCAGACCCCCCACAGCAAGGCTTTGCCTCCTCCGGGCTGCTGCTTCTGAGAAGGCAGAAACCATCCCGTGGCTCCCGTTTGTGGCTGAAGGCATCAGGAAGGGTGAGCGGGCAGCAGAGCTTCGCTTCTTCTTCTCTTTCCCCTTTCTCATGCCTCTGCCTAACTAGGAGAGCTTGGCCAGGGGGGGAGAGCTTGCTCTTAATTGTTTCCTGCTGTCTTATGCTTGTCTGGCNAGCTGTTTGCTGGGAGAACTGGAGCAGGGAGAGTCTGCTGGGGGCTTCTAGAGCTCAGGTTTGCTGGGAGAACTGGAGTACAGTGTTTCCAGCTGGGTGCTTGTAGAGCTGAGCTTTGCTGGGAGAACTGGAGCACTGAGTTTTCTGCTGGGTGCTTTTAGAGCTGGGGGTTTACTGGGAGAACTGGAGCCCAGTGTTTTCAGCTGCTTGTAGAGTTCAGGTTACTGGGAGAACTGGAGCATTGAGTTTTCAGCTGGGTGCTTGTAGAGCTCAGGTTTGTTGGGAGCACTGGAGCAGGGAGATTCTGCTGGGGGCTTCTAGAGCTCAGGTTTACTGGGAGAACTGGAGAACTGAGTTTTGAGCTGGGGCTCAGAATTGGGCCACAGCATTCAATTTCTGCCTTTCTGCCTGTCTCAGAAGGAACTGGAGATAACTGGTTTTCTCCAGGATCTTTCTGGTGTGGAGCCTGGCTTCGTTACAAGGAACTGTGAGACCACAGCTCCATTCCACATGTTTTGTACCCACAGCAAAGTGACCTTGGGTAAAACACGCCGAGCTCAGCAGGCAGAGTGTCTGGGGCACTGGCTTTGGGTTACGTTTGCCCCCAGCCCTGCCTGGCCAAAGGGCACTTGGGGAAACTGTGTGCCAGCACTGGGCTGCAGTGGGGGACGTCAGCAGCCTGATGCTCTCCTGAAGGCTGGATAAAATGGCAGGAAATGCCAAAACCTTGGAAAAAAGTGAAGGGAAGAGATGGTTATACTTGATCACCCCCAGTGGCAGCAAGGCAGCTGGACAAAGTGGATCAGACCGACCAGTATAAGTCCTAACTCTGACCCTTTGCTCTCTCTTCTCTTTCAGAAGAGCAGTGAAGGATGGCTGTCCCAACTGTTGTGACAATACAGCCACAGCACAGCATGGCGATGGAGCACAGCATGAGGAACTTGTGGCAGACAGGGCTGACGGACTGCTGCAGCGACTGCAGTGTGTGTGAGTGCTGGGAGCACTGATGTGCTGCAGTGGGTCCTGCGTCCGATTGGGGCGGTTAGAATCATCAGGGATCAGAAGGAACCTCATCCAGTCCAATCCCCCTGCCACAGCAGGATCACCCAGACCAAGTCACACAGGAACACAGCCAGGCTGGTCTGGAACGTCTCCAGAGAAGGAGACTCCACAAACCCCCTGGGTTCTCTCACTCCTGCCTGGTTCAGTGGTTTGATAGCTGTAGCCTGGTCCTGCTAGCTTCTATCTCCCCTCACCTGCCTCTGTTCTCCCCTGCCAGGCTGCTGTGGGATGTTCTGCTTCCCCTGCCTCGCGTGCCAGGTAGCTGGGGACATGGGTGAGTGCTGCCTGTGCGGAACCAGCGTGGCCATGAGGACCCTGTACCGCACCAGATACAACATCCCCGTGAGTGACTGCACCTGCCCCTTGTTCTCCCCTCACCCTTCTTTTCACTTTAATAGCCTGCACAGAGAACTGGGCTTGGGATGCCCTCAGCCACACTGATCCCTGTTGATCAGACACAGGTATTGGGGGCACGCATCCTGCCTTAGGCTGCCACCAACTGCAGCATCCCAGGGAGCCTGGGCTGCTGCTGCTTCTCCAGGCCATCCCTGTTCCCTGAAATCCTCACGTAGCTGTGTGTCGACTAAAGAATAGGTTAAATCAGATGCACAAACAGACCCCTGTCATCCCATGCGGGAGAAGAGGTGGACAGTCGCATGCAACGTGGATGTGAAGTGATTCCTTCCCACTGGGGGGTTACTGCTACCCCCAGTGCAAACTGTGGTCATATAAGTGCAGTTCACCCGAATTCCCTCTTTCTCTGCATGGTTTTTCCCCTCTGTCTTAAACTGGGGAGCTGAAAGGTGCACTGGTGCCTGCAGGAAAGGCTCTCTCCTTCCTTTCCACTGGGGTAGGGAGGAGGGGGAGAGGTTTGCCAGCCCCAGTTCTGAGTGTCTGCCGCTGAGGGTGCTGCAGCCAGACAGGAAACAGGAGACAGAGCGTGGATGTGATTAACCTTGTCTTGGCTGAAGCTCGTTCTTGGGAAGCCTCCATCCATCCATGACCGATTCCTTCTTAACAGGGATCCATCTGCAGCGACTACTGTATCACCATGTGGTGCCTGGTGTGCTCTGTTTGCCAGATGAAGAGAGACATCATCCTGCGCAAGAAGATGGGCATATTCTGGTAAGCTGGGTCCCTAGGCTGGGAAAGGCATCGCCACGCACAGCCGAGTGGCTCCCCGGGGTCTCTCCTCCCAGCATCTGATGTAAGAATTAGGACTGCTGCAGTGGGGAAATGACCGTGGGCAGGTGGCAGGGATGACCTGTCCTGCAGCAAAGCTTTGCAGGGCAGCAAAGCAGTACTGGGGACACACACATGGTGAGGTGAGGTGAGGCACAGCCCCACTGCCTGACCATCCTCTCCCATCCTATTGCAGATGCCAACGTTGCTGCACCCTGTGAAGCTGCTGTGGGCAAGAGTTACCCAGAGGATGCCCTGGCTCTTGTGAAAAAAGCCACAGCAGGAGTTTCAGTGCTTACAGTTGATTCCCCTTTCCCAATACGGTGAATAAACAGTACTCTTTTCCTTCCTGCCTCCGAGTGAGTTACTCCTGCGCTGCCTGAGAGCACCTTCTTCCTCTCTGCCTCTCTCAGCACGCCCTGCTGCTGCTGAGACGTCCACGCTGCTGCTGCAGAAAGGGTGCCTTGCTGGTAGTTGTTACCCTCTCAGCTTTCAGAGAGCCTGTGGAATACGTGGGAGGAGTTGTTGTTTATCCAACTGTTAGAAAATGGAGCAAGCAAGGCAGGATTGCTGGCCCAGGTGGCAGCTAGCCAGTCCCACGTTGCTAAACATAAAGCCTCGGGGATTTGGGGCTGGAGCAGCAGCTGATTTCATGCCTTACAGACCTCCTTCCCAGGATGGACCCTGCGAGTGAATTCCCAGCTGCTGGTGATTAAAACTCGGTTGGGTTCACAGAAACACTGAGTGTTAGGGATCGGAAGGGACCCTGAAAGATCATCCAGTCCGACCCCCCTGCCACAGCAGGATCACCCAGAGCAAGTCACATGGGAACAGATCCAGGAGGGTCT
>VZRI01009266.1:460082-474970 GCA_013397515.1 Upupa epops | reverse complement strand
GGCCACCAGCCCATTGCTGGCTCAGAGTCACCCTGCTGGCCACCAGGACCCCCAGGTCCCTTTCTCCTCCCCTGCTCTCCACCAGCTCAGTGCCCACCCTCTCCTGGTCCCTGGGGCTGTTGTTGCCCAGCTGCCAGACTCCACACTGCCTTGTTGAGTTCATTCAGCTCCTCACTGCCCAGCTCCCCGGGCTGTCCAGGTCCTGCTGAAGGGCAGCCCAGCCCTCTGGGGTGTCAGCCGCTCCTCCCAGCTCCGTGTCATCAGCAAACTCGCAAAGAGTGCTCTCTGATCCCTTGTGAGTGATAACCACAGCGCAGTTGGCCTGCACTGGCGTGTTGGCCACGATGCTGGCTGCGCAGAAGGCGGAGGTTACCCACACTGACAGGAGTTAGGGCTGGGCCACCAGAGGAGTGGCAGATCCCCTCTGTGAACCCCTTTCTCTTATCAAAAGGAAAACAAAGGGGAGTAAGAGAGAGAGGGAGTTTTGGACTGGAAAACTGAAACTGAATAATCTCAATAAGATGAAGTGCACTCTAATAAATCCAACCCCCACCCGACTCCTCTGATGGCAGTTACAACCCTGGCACCACAGGTGCAGACTCATAGATTCCTGGAATGGGTCAGGGTGGAAGGGACCTTCAAGATCATCCAGTTCCAACCCCCCTGCCATCAGCAGGGACACCCCCCACCAAATCAGGGTGCTCAAGGGCCCAGCCAGTCTGGCCTTGAACACTGCCAGGGAGCTGGGGGGCAGCCACAACCTCCCTGGGCAACCTGGTNCCAGCTGGAAACCATTCCCCCTGCTCCTACCACTCCAGCCCTTGGGAACAGCCCCTCCCCAGCTTTCCTGGAGCTCCCTTCAGGGACTGGAAGGCTGCTCTGAGATCTCCCCAGAGTCTCCCCTTCTCCAGGCTGAACAGCCCCAGCTCTCTCAGCCTGTCCTCATAGCAGAGGTGCTCCAGCCCTCTCCTCATCCTCGTGGCCCTCCTCTGGACACCTTCCCACAGCTCCATCTCCTTCCTGTGTTGGGGGCTCCAGAACTGGATGCAGGACTGCAGATGGGGTCTCAGGAGAGCAGAACAGAGGGAGAGGACCTCCTCCCTCGAACTAGCGGTCACACTTCTCCTGTTGCAGCCCAGGGAAATCCCAGACTGGGCTGAGTGGCCGACAGACCTTCCAGCCCAACCCATTCTATGACTCTGGGAAAGGCTCCTCCAGAAGGAGATGGCTCAAGGCAGCCCTGGAGCCCCCCTGTCAGCTGCCCTTCTCTGAAAGCCTGTTCTCAAAGCAGAGTGTCCCACCGGGGCTCTGGGTCTGTGGGTTGCCAGGGCAAGCTGATTGTGGGCAGCAGGAGCCTGTCGGGAGCAGCAGCAAGCCCGGAGCAGCTGCCCTCATCAGGGAGTGCAGGTGTCTTCTCTGTTCGTCAGAGGGAGCAGAGGTCACCCAGGAGGGAGTGCCTGGAGTGTATAAAGGATGGCAACCAGGAAAAGGAGAGGTGACTCCCGGGACCAGGGTGGTTCAGCTGGTACGTGTGGCTTGGCTTTGCTGCAGAGCTATGGTAACCGCTCCTGGTTGAAGCGGTGCTGCTGGGGAGGAGGAAAGGGTGGAGGTGAAGGTTTCTACCTGGAAAGCTGCAGCTGGGAAGAAGAGGGGAGCAGAGGTGAGGGAGAGCGGCGTGTGTGTTTGCCTGTGCTGCTCTGTGACCTCGAGCACCTCAGGCCCCCTTTTTGTTCCTGTGCCAGCATCACCGGTGCTGCTGTGGGAGCTGTGGGCAGCTGGGGTGACCTGCGCTGTGCGCTCAGATGAGTGGAGGCTCCTGCAGCCTCTGCCCGGGCAGGGTCGGGGTGTGCTGATACCTGAGGAGAGCTCAGCGGAAGGCAGCACGGTGCAAAGGGCACAGTGTTGGTGTGAGATAGTGAGCACCCCTTGGCTGTGTTCTCACTGCTATCAGTCGTGGAGTTGCTGGGGGAGGACCTCCTTTGGCACGGGAGGCTGCGTGTCCTGCCCCTAACCCTTCTCCTGTGCATAGTCCCTGCCGTCCTGCTGCTGCTGGGCATCCCTGGTCCTTCATGGGACTCCCTCTCTGTCCCACTGCACAGCCCCTCTGCTCTCTATCCTCTCCCCTGCCTCTCCTGCCCTTTGCCTCTCAGTTTGCCCTGTGCCCAGGCTCTCTGTGAAGAGGAGAAAAGGCAGGTGGAGCTCCCTGCCGTGCCGAGGTGCCATGGGGGGAGAATTTGCCTGCAGAGGTGGTGGGAATTGCCTGGCCCTGTGCATGGGGAATCAGGGAGAGCCTGCCAGGGCAGGGGTAGGAGGTGGCTGGTGAGGGGCAGTGGGTGCTGCACACACAGGGGGTAGGGTTGCCTGTGGAAAGCTGGAGATGGGGAGATGTAGACTGGATGTGAGGAGGAATTTCTTCACCGGGAGAGTGGGGAGAGCCTGGAACGGGTTGCCCAGGGAGGTCGTTGGGGTCTTATCCCTGGAGGTTGAATAAGGCTCTGGCCAGCCTGCTCTAGGGTGGGGGGTCCCTGCCCATGCAGGGGGGTTGGATCTGGATGATCCTGGGGTCCCTTCCAACCCTGACTGATTCTGTGAGTCTATGTCTTCTTCCCAGGGAGGGTGATGGGGCACTGGAGGGGGCTGCCTGGGGGTTTGTGGAGTCTCCTTCTCTGGAGATGTTTGAAACCCTCCTGGACTGGGTCTGGGTGATGCTGCAGCGGCAGGGGGGTTGGACTGGAGGATCTTTCTAGATCCCTTCCCAACCCTAAGGATTCTATGATTCTCCTGCTCTGGTGACAACACGGTGGGCGTCTGCTGAGCTGAGCAGCCCTGTCCTCACCACCCTGGGGCTCCCTGCCTTTGTGTGACAAAGGAGTGCCCGAGTTCCAAGGAGTGGGGAGGAGGAAAAAGGAAGCCTCACGATTTACATTGTGAGGCACCGATGCCAGTAAACTCTGTTCAAACACCAACAAGGGAGTGCTGGTGTTTTCACCTCAGGATTGCACCTTTGCCCACAACTGGAGTACAAACCACGGGGAGTTCTCCAGGGAGAGGCAGGCTGCGGCACCGCGTTTGTACTGCGGTCACTGGGGCATAAAGGAGCCAGTGGTTCTGCTGGCACCTCCCGTGGCTTCCGTTCCCTCACAGACTGCCCCGGCACATCTCTGCTGCCACACACAGCCTGCTGCTTTACCCCTGAGCCTTGTCCCCTGGCAGAAAAGGGAGAGGAAACAGCATGCTGGATCATCCCATAAAAAGAGGAGGAAGAAGGCAGGATCATAGAATCCTTAGGGATGGGAAGGGACCTGGAAAGATCACCCAGTCCAATCCCCCTGCCACAGCAGGATCACCCAGACCCAGTGGCACAGGAACACAGCCAGGCGGGGCTGGAACGTCTGCAGAGAAGGAGACTCCGCAGCCCCCCTGGGCAGCCTGGTCCAGTGCTCCGGGGTGGTGCTGCGGAGCACTGGGATGCTGTGAGCACTCCAAAAGCAGAATGCTGAGAGGGATGAGAAGGTGAGGTTGACGAAACACCGAGGTCCTGAGGCAGAAGGAGCTCTCTTTTTGCAGTGGCATTTTATTTGCACGGGAGGGATGAGGTGCTGCTGCCTTTCATGAGGGGCTGGCTTCTGCAAAGGCCATGGGCAGCTCTCGGCAGGAGCTGTGACCCCCACTCTGCAGCGGGGCTGCCAGTGGGGCCCTGGGCTGCTCTCTCTCTGTCCTGATCCAAACTTGCACGTCAGAAAGACCCGTGGCATCTTTTTCTGATGGCTTTTCCTTCCAGGCTACAAATTGCCCAGAGGGACCTGTGCTAGCCATGGCCTCTCAGCACGTGATCACAATCCAGCCCAGTTTTCCAGCCGCTGCACAGGTGGGCGACTGGCAGACGGGGCTGATGGACTGCTGCTCCGACTGCAGTGTGTGTGAGTACATGCCCAGCCCTTGCTCCTGGCTCACGGTGCTCCCTCTGCAGCCTCTCTCCTATTGCCAGTCCCTCTTCTGTGGCTACCAGTAGGCGAATGACTCCTGCCTGAGGTCAAGAGCCCAAGGCTACCGTAGCCACCTCCCAGATCAGCTTTACCCCCCCACCCCTTGTCTGTGCACCCCTCAGCCTGTGTTTTGCTGTCCTACAGGTATCTGTGGAGCCTTCTGCTTCACTTGCCTGGGTTGCCAAGTGGCCAGTGACATGGATGAATGCTGCCTGTGTGGCCCCAGTGTGGCCATGAGGACCCTCTACCGCACCAGATACAAGATCCTGGTCAGTGTGCCAACGCAGAGCTGGCAGCAACAGCTGCGAGCTGGGCACTGGGGGCTGGGGCTGGGGAAGACGAGTGGGTGTCTGAGGAGAAGAGCAGTAGTGGGGAGAGCCAGAGGCATCCACATCCCTGCTGGGAGCCAGAGCTGGTCTCACTGCTCACCACCTCATCTGGGTCCTCGCTAGGCACGAGCAGCAGTGCGTGCAGGGCCGGGGGGGAGCTGCCTGGGGGTGCTGACAAGGAGAAACAGGAGGATTTGAAAGCTGCTGGGGGCAGGGTTTGTTCATACAACGCTCCTCGCTCCACAGGGCTCCATCCTAGGGGACTGGGCTGCCCTCATGTTCTGCCCCATGTGTGCGCTCTGCCAGCTGAGAAGAGACATCATCCGGAGGAAGGAGCTGGGCATATTCTGGTGAGCTGGGGTGGTTTCCATAGACACAGAGAGCCAGGCAGGTCCCCAGAGCCTCCCTTTCCATCATCCCCTAGCTTCAAACGCAGGCTGGCTGTGGTGCCAGCTGGGTGAAGGGCTGACCTGCCCTGCAGCAAACTGTCCCCTGTGGAAAGATGCGCTCAGGGCTCGTCAGCTGGATCCAGTCAACACTCCCCACCCCCTCCAAACTACACAGCACAGCGAGGGGCCCAGACCCTCCCTGCTCACTGACCATCCTCTCTCACCCCATTGCAGATGCTGCCATCCTTCCTGCACCCTGCAGAGCCACCGCAGGAGGTGGGAGTGACCGCTGCCCTGGCTCCTGGACCACCATGAGCACCACGGGGGGCTGCCTTGGCTGTTCTTGATTCCTCCCTCTCTGCTGCAATAAACAGCAGTTGGTTGTCCTTTTGCATGTTGTTAGTCGTTTCTGCTCCGTCCTGCAGCACCTGAGGACCCCAGTGTTGTGCTGGGATGTGGGAGCGTGGCTGAGGTTATTGGCTCAAGGCTTTGTCTTTCAGACCCCCACTGGTGTAGGACTACTCCACCGAGGCTGGTGTGAAGGCAGAATGAAAGCCAGGACTGCTGTGGGCAGCTCTGCTTCACCACGGACACCAGCAGCCTGCAGAGCTGCTGACAGCATCGCCCTGTGCTTGGAGAGGAGCAGGAGGACCGAACTCATCCCAGCTTCTGCCTGGGCATCGCTGAGAAATGGGAGGCAGCAGCAGGGGAGTGATGGCTGTGGGGGGGATTGCAGCCCTCCTCAGCCTCCTCTGCACAAACCCCGTCAGGAGGTTTGTAGAATCATGTCTGGGTTGGAAGGGACCTTAGAGAGCCTCTAGTCCCAACCCTTTCCCATGAGCAGGGACACCTCTCACCAGAGCAGGTTGCCCAGAGCCCCATCCAACCTGGCCTTCAATGCTTCCAGAGAGGGGGCAGCCACAGCAGAGGGGGCTGAGCACCCTGTGGCTTTAGAGCAGCTCCCTGATGAGGAAAGGCTGAGGGAGCTGGGGCTCTTGAGCTTGGAGAAGAGGAGGCTGAGGGGGGACTTCATGAATGTCTACAACCATGTGAGGGGTGGGTGTCAGGAGGATGGAGCCAGGCTCTGCTCAAGGGCATCTGGTGCCAGGACAAGGGGCACTGGGTGCCAGCTGGAGCAGAGGAGGTTCCCTCTCAATCTCAGCAGGACCTTCTTCCCAGGGAGGGTCCCGGAGCACTGGCACAGGCTGCCCAGGGGGGTTGTGCAGTCTCCTGCTCTGGAGAAGTTCCAGCCCTGCCTGGCTGTGTTCCTGTGCCACTGGGTCTGGGGGATCCTGCTGTGGCAGGGGGATTGGACTGGGTGATCTTTCAGGGTCCCTTCCGATCCCTACGGATTCTCTGACACAGAGAAAACAGTGAGGAAGCAGACAGCCACCTTTAGTTTCAAGAACCCCAGTGTTTCCACCACTTGAGCATCATCAGAAAAACCTTGACTCAAGCACTCTCTCTCTCTAGAGAGATGATTCCAAGTGGAAAGGGGAACGAGGTGCCCTCTGGGATGGACGGGATGTTTTTGTCACTGCATCGTGTAGACTGTGGGCACACTAAGAGCTGAGAGGTCACTGCTGCCCTGACAAGCATCGCTTTGGGCTGAGCTGCTGGCCAGTGAATCCAGGTGCCAGTGAATCCAGGTGCCAGTGAATCCAGGTGCCAGTGAATCCAGGTGCCAGTGAATCCAGGTGCCAGTGAATCCAGGTGCCAGTGAATCCAGGTGCCAGTGAATCCAGGTGCCAGTGAATCCAGGTGCCAGTGAAAGGGTGGATCTGCCGCGTTGTTCCGAGTTAGGCTGTTCCACAGGAGCTGAACTGTCGAACAGGTTCATAGCTGGAAGAGGCAGAGTGACTGAAGAGTCTCTTGAAGGAGTTGTTCTCAGGGCAAGGAGAACTGGAGCAGGCTAGATGCTTGAGCACTAAGGGTTGAATGCACGAGGATGGCATCCGTGTGGCTGACTTATGGATTCCTACACAAAAGGAAGGTCCCTTGTGAAGAAGGAGCCAGCAGCAGCTCTCACAGTCAGTTTACCAGGCTACCAGATGGGGGGAAAGGTGTTTTTCATGGAGTTCTAAGAGAACTTCTTCATGAAGAACAGTTTCAAGTAGGCAATGGTGAGAAATATGACTGTCATGCAGGCGAGGGCCAGGTGGTTCTGCCACAGGCCCCAGCTGCTTGCATCGATGCCTTGGCTCCTCAGGTACTCATCTCCCGTGCACCACCTGTGGAGGAGCACACACGGTTACTGACCTGCTCAGCTGGCTGTTCCCTGTGAAGAGTCCTGGCAGTCAGAGCATGCTTTCACATCTACAACACCAGATAGGTCATAGCATCATCAGGGATGGGAAGGGACCTGGAGAGATCCTCCAGTCCAATCCCCCTGCCACAGCAGGGTCACCCAGACCAGGTGGCTCAGGAACACAGCCAGGCAGGGCTGGAAGGTCTGTGTGTTCGGGTAAGCAAGGTTTAAAGAAGAGTGAGGAGCACAGCGACACACAGTCGGGTGTTACGGACAACAGGAGGAGCGTTCCCTGCAGGCAGAGTGGAAAACAACCCCAGCAGTCATTCATGTTCTGTATAAAACCTGGCAGCCACTGCTGAGTGTCTCTGCCACAGGGACCTGCGCTCCAGGGCTTTCAGAGATGGGAGTGGGCTTCCTTTCAAGGCGCCAGAGCACTTACAGCTGGCTGCCCCGCCGGGAGCTCTCGGTGCTGATTGAGCTGGTGTTGGTGTTGATGCCGCAGAAGTTCAGCCCGGCCAGCTCATTGATCTGTAGAGCCTTGCAAAGGGAAAGAAGCAACGGCAGCAGAACTGAGTGGGTAGAAGATTGTTAACAACAGGAGGGAGAGCTCAAGAATTCAGTGCTAATAATTTAATTTCTCCTAAGAATCAGAGAATCCTTAGGGATCAGAAGGGACCTGGAAAGATCACCCAGTCCAGTCCCCCTGCCACAGCAGGATCACCCAGACCCAGTGGCACAGGAACACAGCCAGGCGGGGCTGGAACGTCTGCAGAGAAGGAGACTCCACAACCCCCCTGGGCAGCCTGGTCCAGTGCTCCGGGACCCTCCTGGGAAGAAGGTCCTGCTGAGATTGATAGGGAACCTCCTCTGTTCCAGCTGGCACCCAGTGCCCCTTGTCCTATCCCCAGATGCCCTTGAGCAGAGCCTGGCTCCATCCTCCTGACACCCACCCCTCACAGATTTAGAGACAGCAATGAGGTCCCCCCTCAGCCTCCTCTTCTCCCAGCTCAAGAGCCCCAGCTCCCTCAGCCTTTCCTCAGCAGGGAGCTGCTCTCCTTCCTTCATCCTCTTCATTGCTCTAGGCTGGACACCCTCCAGCAGCTCTGTGTCCTTCTGGAACTGAGGGGCTCAGAACTGGACACAGTCCTCCAGATGGGGTCTCACCAGTGCAGAGTAGCAGGGGAGAAGAACCCCCCTCGATGAGGTTGCTGTGTTTAACTAGCTCATCAGCCCCAAACGTTTGCAGGGTGTTTTAATCGTGAGCAAAGACAGGATGCTCCCAGCCTGTACCTGGGAAAACACAGCACTTACTGCCATTCCATATCGAGGGATGCTGAAATATTGGAGCCAGGAGAGCCAGGACATGACAGTTGTGAGATTGACCAGCAACCCAGAGAAAATCTAGAGGCAAAGATGACAAAACAGCCACGATGAGACAAGTTCTATCCTGTTATCATCTGCTCTTCTTTAGCTCTCAACTGCTTCCCCAGATGTCTGAGGCACGGAGGGGTTTGCCTGTAGGTTCAAAGCTGCCTCAGTGCTTCTTGTGCCTGCCTTCTAGGGGTAGCTGTGCGTTGTGCAGGTTTAACATGCCCAGGAGTTGGCTCTGCAGCAGCACAGGAGGGCGACTAGAGAGCAGGAAGGTATGGGTCATCTCTTCAAGCCAGCCAAACTTTACCTTGGAGAAGCTAAAGGAGGGTGAATGAAGTGTAAGGCTGCTTTGCTGCTCTCCTGGCACTGTGCTGGGTGTTAGAACCACCGAGGAGAGGTCAGAACAACCACTCTCCTCCCCCCTCACACCCAGCCCTCTGGTCCCTCAGTACTTAAAGGACAAGCGAGCCTATCCAGACCAGAGCAGTGCATTCAACTCCTTCCACCCCACAGTCTCCTGCAGAATTCAGCCGAGCTCTGTGCCCGTAGGATTCCAGGATTCACTCTAGCAGACTGGATAATGCTACTCACAATCATGAAAACAAACGTTATGGTCATGAGCAGGTTTGCTACTGAGACCACGCTCTGTCCTGCTGCAATGGCTAGTGCCATGGAAGTGGCTGTGTAGGACACCATCACGAGGGTGAACATCATTGTAAAGAAGGCTTCTGCTGTTGGTTTCAGACCTTAAAGAGCGAAACAAGAAGGGTTCCATTATCATGTGGTCAAATGCTCTACCGTAACCTCAACGCTATCCTGACAGGCAGAGTACCCTGCCTGAAGAGTGCATCTTGTCTGAGAGCACAGGCTGCGTCACTGAGACCTGAGACTGCAGGTCAGCTTATGCCTGCTCATGTGCCTGTTCAACAGAGAACAGCAACAGAGCCACAGGTGGGTTTAGGTTGGAAGTGATGCAGAGCTCATCTACTCCAACCTCCTGCCACCAGGAGTGACGCCTCTCAGCTAGACTTGGTTGCTCAAGGTCTCGTCCAACTTGAACACCTCCAGGAAGGGGGTAGCTATAGCCTCGCAGGGCAATCGATTCCAGAGTCTCTCCACCCTTGCACTGAAGAGCTTCTTTAGATCTAGTCTGGACCTCCTTCAGTTTCAAGCCATTTCCCCTTGTCCTGTTGCTAGACCCCCTCGTGAAGTCGCTCTCTAGCCTTCCTGTAGGTTCCCTCAGGTACTGGAAGGTCCCCCCAGCCTTCTCTTCTCTAGGTTAAACAATCCCAGACCCCTCAGCCTGTCCTCACAGCGAAGAGCCTTGATTTACTGAGGGCTTTGTAAGGGTACAGTAAGAGGCTATACTTGCCTAACATGAAGTAAGTGATACAGGTGAAGATGATGCTTGGGATGGTCCTTATGGGTATTAAATCAGCCATCAGCTTTGAGATGAAATATGCAGATGTTCTATAGTACCCACTGATGTATTCGTGTCTGGAACAAGAGGAATACACAGAGGACTGAGGAGCTCATCACAGAAACCACAGGAGGTGTTTTCACATAGAATCCTTGGGGATCGGAGGGACCTGGAAAGATCATCCAGTCCAGTCCCCCTGCCACAGCAGGATCACCCAGACCCAGTGGCACAGGAACACAGCCAGGCGGGGCTGGAACGTCTGCAGAGGAGACTCCACAACCCCCCTGGGCAGCCTGGTCCAGTGCTCCGGGACCCTCCCTGGGAAGAAGGTCCTGCTGAGATTGAGAGGGAACCTCCTCTGTTCCAGCTGGCACCCAGTGCCCCTTGTCCTATCCCCAGATGCCCTTGAGCAGAGCCTGGCTCCATCCTCCTGACAGCCACCCCTCACAGATTTAGAGACAGCAATGAGGTTCCCCCTCAGCCTCCTCTTCTCCCAGCTCAAGAGCCCCAGCTCCCTGAAGAGGAAAGGTCAGGTCAAGGTCATCTGGATGATCTTTCGAGGTCCCTTCCCATCCCTAAGGATTCTATGACAACCCATTTCCTTTGAGCACCACCTGTGGGAGAACGTGAAAGCTCTGCACTACGTGTACTTAGGCAGCTGCTAGCCACAGCAAGGCGAGCAAGAGAAGCAGCAGTGGTCCCTGGGAGCAGTTCTGTGCGGGTTACTTACATAAATTCACACTTATTTACTTACATAAATATCTTCTTTTCCACTACGAAGAGTTCGACAGCTGTGACGCTGCTGAAGCACTGGTTGGTGGTCAGGAAGAACATTGCACCCACTCTGCAAAAAGCACAACAGCAGAGTATTTCAGATGGGATGCGAAGGGAGCGGCTCCCCTACGGCATGTGGGATGGTTAGAGTGGATCCAGAGGAGGCCACAGAGGTGACTGGAGGGCTGGAGCACCTCTGCGATGGCAACAGACTGAGGGAGTTGGGGCTGTTCAGCTGGAGGAGAGAAGGATCTGGGGGACCTTATAGCAGCCCTGCGGGACCTGAAGGGAGCCCTTAAGAAAGCTGGGGTGGGGGGTTCTACAAGAGTTTGTAGTGACAGGACAAGGGGAAAGGGCTTGTAGCTAGAAGAGGGGAGATTTAGATCAGATCTTAGGAGGAAATCCTTTAGAATGAGGGTGCTGAGGCACTGGACCAGGTTGCCCAGGGAGGTTGTGGCTGCCCCCCTCCCTGGAAGCATTCAAAGCCAGGTTGGAAGGGGATAACCTTGAGGATCCCTTCCAACCCAGCCTATTCTGTCATTCTACGATCCATCCACAGTGCTGGGTGCTCAGCAGGATGCGACCTCCCATCCTGAATTGCACAGGGAAAGGCTTGGGCTGCAGAGCCTGAGCCTGCAACACGCCTGGGGTAGATACAGTGCAGCACAGCATCTCAAGGCTGAGAACCCAGAGCTTTCTGAGGTGCCAGCCCATTTGTCAGGTCATGCCTGGCCAAATGATACTCAGACCAGAAGGATTTCATCCTCTAGCTTGGTGTACACCTTCTGACCTAGTGCTGTGTGACTGCAGAAGCAGCTCCAAGAGCAAAGCTTTAGCTGCTCAGGTTTATGTAGCCAAGCCTGTACTCTTCAGCCTTTAAGTTCAGGTGCTGCCACGCTGAATCGAGTGGTTTGGAGGTGCAGTGGTTTTGCTGTGCAGTGTTTTCAACCACCCCACCGGCAATGAGCAGTGTCATCCTACAGCTGCAGTGCTACTCACTCCACTGTGGGGCAGAGCTGCATCGCCCTCTCAGCTCTGCAGAGGCAGAGCATCCTCACTTTGAAGATGCTAGCATAAGCTCGGCCTTACCTGCTGATGTGAAGGGAAGCATCTGCTTTAGTGAAAAAGAGAATGCTCTTCAGAAAGGTTCTTTATAGGGTGCTTCTCAGCCTCCAAGCTGCTCGTTATCCTGTTGCACTCATAAGGGAGTTCGTAAGGGGTTTGGATGTCCACTGACTAACCTGTTCTGTAGTCCTGCCGAGTCCTCTGTGAGTCCAAAGAAAATTGCACCTACAAGGAGTCCCAGGACAGCTGTGACACACAGCTAAAGGCAGAGAAAGGAAGTAAGGGGAGAAGTATTATTGCCATGGCTTTCAAAGCTCCGCGCCGGGGGGGTTTGATAAGCAACCAGCAGCAGCAGGTGAGTGTGAATTGCCAGGGAGCCAAAGGGCTATCCAAGCTGGGAAGGGAGCCATGGGGTGGCTGGCAACCTGCAGCAACCTGAATCTTGCACCACGGTGCCCTTTGAGCTCCCTAGTACCTCCCTCCTGCCCTTGGTGGTGGCCAGCCACTGCTGCCTCACACAGAGAAGGCACTGGAACAGCTAGGACTGAGGTAGAGGAGCTTCAGCTGCAGTGCACCCTGTGGTGGCTCTGGCAGGAGGTGAATACCTGCAGCAGCATCGAAGCCGTTCCTTGACCTCCTGCCAGACCAGAGCAGACCTACGACCTCAGGGAGCTGCTGTGGGAGTGCCAGGAGTGTGCTAGCACCTGTGCTGGGAGGCAGATGGTAGCAGGAGGTTGGTGAGGTGGGTTAGAAAGAGGGAGTAATGTGCTTTGCCAGGAAAACCTTGACTTGTCAGCCAAGCTGCTTTCCCCTACTGCTCTTGGAAGTGCTGAGACTTAAAGGAGGCACATGGGTGAACCTCACAACCAGGGGAAAGGACCTGACCACCATAGTCAAGGGCAGGACTGGGTTGGCCACTGTGTTTGCCACCAAGGAGCACCTTTAGCTCCACTGCTGGCTGCAACCAGTAGAAACAGAGACCACACCAGACCTTGACATGACCTCTGTTATAAGAGGGCCTTCCAGGAGGGAAGGGCAGGCTCTTGGGAAGCTCCTGAGGAGCCTAAACAGCCCTGAGTGGCTGCACTCTGGTGCCCCTCTCAGCAGAGTCTGTTTGCTGTGGGTGAATGCACCTTGCAGGTTTCCCTCTGTTGTTGGAAGGATCCCTGAGCATCTCTCAGCAACAGCAGGACAGGCTGGACTGGACCAAGGTAAGGCACTGGGTTATGTCTTTTCCTTGGTGGTCTGTGGTTGATTGCAATGTTGTGGAGTTTTTGGGACAGCTTGCTCTCTGTCGTGCCTGCAGTGAGTGGAGCTGTTGCCTCATCTACTCTCTCTACTGTTGTTCATGCTATTTTGTTTGCCCTGTAGAGATAGATAACAAAATCTATCTTCATTTTCTACTGACAGCTGCATCCTTTTTGTTATCTAATTGTCCAAACACTGTTTCAGCCACTCTTGGCTGCTGTGATTAATTGGTGATGGGTGGCAGCATCATATCCCCACGGATACCCTCAGCAGCATCCTGTCTGTCTACCCACTGATACCCTCAGCAGCATCCTGTCTGTCTCCCCACTGATACCCTCAGCAGCATCCTTTCTAGCTCCTCACTGATACCCTCAGCAGCATCCTTTCTAGCTCCTCACTGATACCCTCAGCAGCATCCTTTCTAGCTCCCCACTGATACCCTCTACCATTCATCCTCCCTGGGACAGCTGGTGATCTCTCAGCTATCACTGACAAGAGTAACTTCAGCTGTAGGGCTGGCCCATGGCTCCTTACTGTGGCCCTTTCTGTAGGGGCTTCTCTAAAGCCATCTCAAAGCTGCTTTGAGGTCGGCAACCAGTTACAGAGAGCAGCCTTTCCTGGCTGCTGGGCTGGAGAACGGCTGTTTAGTTTCATGTGGGACTGCTAGGCTGTGGCACACGGTGGGGTTGTTGCTGACACAAGCAGGATGCTGACTGAGCTGTAGCTGTGCTGGTGTTTGCTGTCTGTAAAACAGGCAGTGGCCTCCAGGATGCAGCTGAAGCCTGAAGTGTGCACTCCACACGACTTCGATGCTATCACTAAACTGATGTTATCAGGCAGTCCAGCCACTTTCAAGCCTGAGCAGTGCAGGAGTACCCTGAGTGCTGAGCCCCACGGTGTCCTGTCACCAAGATCCTGCCCTAAGGAGCAAATGTCAGGAGTAATTCGGGTCCTAAGCCAACTGCAGTGGAAATCAGGAATCATATCAAGACTAATGTGGAGCAGATTAATGAAAGAAGGGCTTAATGAGCCGCGTACCCCTCAAAGAATGCTCGTAAAATCCATACCTAATGAGGGTGAGGCTTTAGAAAAGATTGTGAGAAACAAGTGGTGACCGTTAACCTTGGGGGATTACGAGCTCCTTGAGACTCCAGTTGTTGTCACGAGGTCAAGCTTTTACAAAGCAATTACGAAGGATCTCCACGTATCAGCATACAGACACACAGAGGTACCCAAAGCCTTTTCACCTTGGGGTTCTGGACTCCTTTCCTCTCCACTGGTTGTTTGGTCACTCGTTCTATAAACTGTGCTGAAGATAACTTCTCCTCCTGGCTTAGGACTCGGGTTCCTATTGACTCCTCTAGATCTGCAGCGGGAGTTGGGCTGGGGCTGGGGCTGCGGAGTGTGGCTGGTGAATTAGTGGATTCCTGAGGATTAGACATTCTGCAGAGGTCAGCCAGGCGCTCTTTGTTTTTGAAGGCAGAGTAGAGCTTTGAAGAAAGGAACACTTCTGGGGTTGAGTCTTCTGAATACAAGAGCACTAACAGGGCCAGTCATGCAGAATGTGCTAATCTTCCGTGGCAAGGGTTAGCCCTCATCACGGCTTCTCCATGAATAGCCACATGACACGTGTTCACAGAGTCACTCTGGTTGGGAAGACCCCTGGGATCATCGAGTTAAACTATCTACTCTACCTCACAAGTTCACCCCTAAACCATAGCCCTCAACAGCTCATCCGAACGATCTTGAAACACATCCAGGGATGGCAACTCAACCACCTCCCTGGGAAGCCCATTCCAGTGCTTGACCAGCCTGTCTGTGAGAACATTCTGCCTAATATCCAGTCTAACCCTCCCCTGTTGTAACCTGAACCCATTCCTTCTAGTTCTACCACTAATGGCTTGTGAGAAGAGCCCAGCACCGACCTCTCCACCACGTCCCTTCAGGTAGTTGTAGACTGATGAGGTCTCCTCTCAGCTCCTCTTCCTCAAACTAAAGAGCCCCAGCTCTATCAGTCTCTCCTCATAAGGTTTATTCTCTAGGCCCTGCACCAGC
>VZRI01009266.1:443076-459918 GCA_013397515.1 Upupa epops | reverse complement strand
GCAGGACCTGGCAAGTGGCCTTCTTGAGGCTCCTGCCAGTAACACTGGCCCATGGCTCCCATCTATCCCAGTCTCTCTGAAGAGCCTCTCTAACCTCTGGCAGATGAACACTCCTGTCAGGAGGATGGAGCCAGGCTCTGCTCAAGGGCATCTGGGGACAGGACAAGGGGCACTGGGTGCCAGCTGGAACAGAGGAGGTTCCATCTAAATATCAGCAGGACCTTCTTCCCAGGGAGGGTCCCGGAGCACTGGACCAGGCTGCCCAGGGGAGTTGTGGAGCCTTCCTGTCTGGAGATGTTCCAGACCTGCCTGGATGTGTGGATCCCCTTGATGCTACTGTGGCAGGGGGATTGGACTGGATGATCTTTTGAGGTCCCTCCTGATCCCTAAGGATTCTATGACCTGGACTAATCTTTTCTCAGATGCCTCCTGCAGTCAAAACACCCAGAGGCAAACCCACCCTGATGACTTTTCTGACAGCACAGGGGAATAGACTCAGCGCACAGCATTAGGTTGGACTGGATGCTCTTTAAGCTCTTTCCCAGCCTCATCATTACCGTGAGGCTGTGATAAAGCAGCCAGTAGCATCTCTGACGGACAGACAGCTTTACCTGGGCGATGGAAGCTTGAGGGTTTCCCACCAGATTTTTAAACGTGCGCTTGGACACCCATTTCAGCTGATGAAGGAAGGAGGTGGCGTAGGTGATCTGCTGGAAAAGGGCTTTTGTTTTCTTTGGATTTCCCACAGAAATCTTCTCTAGAGCTGTTCTGGTTTCTTGGTAGTAGGTAGAGTCAGAGTATTTGTCTGCTAAGGTCTCAGCCCAAGTGGCATCGGGTTTGGTGTGTTCTTCAGGGCTCTCTGCTGAAGAAACAAGCACATCAGTTTCTGTAAGGGATGGGAAGGTCAGTTAGGAGTTGCACTTGATAAAGTTAGATGTTTAGGGTTACTTGGTCGGTTTTAGGTTGGACTGGATGATCTTTAACGTCTTTTCCAGCCTCATCAGGACTGTGAGACTGTGAGACTGTGATGCTGTGACTGATGTTGAGGTGTGAGAGTTACCAGAGAACCAGCAGAATGAACGGGCCCGCTGACTCCATCATTGCACTCAGTCTCCTAATTATTAGGAGACTTAATAGACTGGTCAGTGTAAGCAAGACCAAACCTCTGTGACTGCCTGTGCAGCCTGTCCCACAGGCAATGCCCTTGCAGCAGACTGACTGGGCAAACCCTCTTCTGATAATGAAGTCTCCAACTGGTAGCAATCTGGTTCTTTCACAAGGGGCACTGGGTGCCAGCTGGAGCAGAGGAGGTTCCCTCTCAATCTCAGCAGGACCTTCTTCCCAGGGAGGGTCCCAGAGCACTGGACCAGGCTGCCCAGGGGGGTTGTGGAGTCTCCTTCTCTGGAGACGTTCCAGCCCCGCCTGGCTGTGTTCCTGTGTGACTTGGTCTGGGAGATCCTGCTGTGGCAGGGGGACTGGACTGGAGGCTCTTTCGAGGTCTCTTTGATCCCTAAGGACTCTATGATCTAGCAGGGTAGTTATTTCAGGTTACCTCTTTTCCACATACCAACGGGATTTAGGGATGATGTGTTTTAAAGCCACGTGGATCAGCAGTATGGGGTACTCTCGTGCATCCCAGTAACACAGATAACTGTGCTTGTAGAAGAGAAGTACTGGCTGTTTGGTACCCGCTCGTGATTTTTCTTTAATGTGCCAGACACCCCGTGGCAAAACACGTGTTCTCGGAGTTCCACGCAGCTCTGCCTCCCCTACCTGTGTTAGTTTCCTCTGTGCTGTTCGCTGCCGCCACGGTCGAGTCCCCGTTAATGATGTCCAGGAAGAAGTCAGCAGGGTTGTTGTAGGGCTCACACCGATAGCCTGCGGTGACAGCGTGACAAACCCTGAGTGACAGCTGAGCCACGGGCAGAGGGCTGAGTGACAGCCAGTCCCTTGTGCCCACTGAGCTCTCCTGCACCAGCAGCCTTGCTCAGGAGCAAGTGGCAGGGACAGACTGCTCTAGCAGTGACAGCGGGGTGACGGGAGAGCTTTGTCTGGTGATGATGTGCCCAGAACTCTGGTTAGAGTTCAGCTTTATCATCCAAACACACGTACAGGTCAAGAGGTGAAACACCCAGAGAGTAGCCCTGAGGAGAGGGTCTGGGGGTGCTGGTGGATGAAAAGCTCACCAGGAGCCAGCAGTGTGCCCAGAAGGCAACAGGATCCTGGGCTGTATCAGGAGAAGGGTGGCCAGCAGGTCGAGGGAAGTGATTCTCCCCCACTATTCCACTCTGGTGAGACCCCACCTGGAGTACTGCATCCAGTTCTGCAGCCCTTATTACCAGAAGGATGTGGTCGTGCTGGAGCGAGTCCAGAGGAGGGCCACAAGGATGATCAGAGGGCTGGAGCACCTCTCCTATGAGTCCAGACTGAGAGAGTTGGGGCTGTTCAGGCTGGAGAAGAGGAGGCTCCGAGGTGGCCTTATTGTGTCCTCCAGGATCTGAAGGGGACCCTGATGATCCTGTGATTCTAAATGCTCAGCTTTTTAAAGCCCAGGGCTTGCTAGTGCACCGTGACCGGCCCTGACCAAGTGCCACTGGCATGTCATTCCCTAGTGCAAAGCACACGTGGTGCTGCAGCTGGCCTGGCTGTGAGTTGTGCTCACCAATGGACTGGAAGTAGTCGATGGCTTGCTGGGCAGGCCCGTGGTACAGCACCCTCCCTGCAGCCAGCAGGGTCATGTTGTCAAACAGCCGGAATATGGAATACCGAGGCTGGTGGATGGAGAAGATTATGGTTCTCCCTTGTTTTGCCATCCTGAATGTGAAGAACAGAGGTGTTAGCGTTGCAAGCTGAGCCAGCAGCTCAGGAAGAGGACTTGCACGGTCGGTTTAGCCTTGGTTAAGTTGGATTCATTCAGTGGGAAGGGGAAAGGAAAAGGCTTAGAGCATAGTTATAGCCTTTGCATGAGGAGGTTCCCTTGCACTGGGAATCTTGTTGGAAGATGAGACTCTGGGAAGATTTTGATGTAGAGAAAGCTCTGGGGGGAGGCACTGGAGTCCAGTAAACACCTAGGTTATTGCTTCTAGGAAATACAAAGTGCTAGAGCATCTGTAAACCGTGACTGTGTTTGTTGTGCTGGCATTGCCAAAGATAAACCTGAGCGTCTGTGGTGGGGAAAGAGCTAGCTGTGTTCTAAACTGGCAGTCCTGGCAGGGACTCACTGTGCAAGGCACTTGGAGTGCTTCTGTGAGCAGCTGCTTTGCAAGGAGAACACTCATACCACCTCTTTCCTCTTGCCTTTGGCTGTCTGGGAGATGGTTGTGTCTGATTGCCCTGCCTGTTCATTCTAACTGCAATTGAAATCAAAGACAACTCAACCACAGCAGAGTTGAGTGTTTCCAGGGCTGAGCAGACGGGGATTGGACTGGATGATCTTTGGAGGTCCCTTACGATCCCTAAGGATTCTATGAAGCTGTCTCCAATGCCATCACCTTTTCAGTAGCAGTAGGACAGCGTTAGCAGTGCTGGCATCAAGTCCTGTGGTGGGCTCATCCAGGAACAGGATGGCAGGGTCTGTGATGATCTCCATGCCGATGCTGGTCCTTTTCCGCTCTCCTCCAGACACACCACGGATGAACTGGGTGCCAACCTGTGGCAAAACAAGGCATTTCTCTCATTTAGCCTGATAACAAATCCTAGAATCCTTAGGGATGGGAAGGGACCTCCAAAGATCATCCAGTCCAATCCCCCTGCCACAGCAGCATCACCCAGACCAAGTGGCACAGCCCTTACTTTAGAATCGGCCACTTTGCTCAAACCCAGCTCCTTGAGGATCTGATTCACTCGTTCTTTCTTTTCCTCTTCTTTCACTGACTTGGGCAAGCGGAGTGCTGCTGAAAACGTCAGGTTTTCTCGTACAGTCAGGGTTCCCATCACCACATCATCCTGCATGGAAGAAAAAAAGGAGATGCTTGGTGATTCCCTATCAATTTCTACTCTTTCCCCTGAGAACTGCATCTCCCTGTGTTCTGTGTCGTCCTTGCACACAGAGGGGAGGTAGCGACTGCCAGAACGTGTGGTAAAGTGTGTGTGCAGTGGTGTGTTGTGGTAGAGAGTAGATTTCAAGCACTAATTTGTCATTATTCATACAGCAACACAGTACAGGGACATCCTCCAGCAGGCACGACATCAAAACACATACATAGCAAGTGTTAGTAGAATCATGGAATCCTTAGGGATGGGAAGGGACCTCGAAAGATCATCCAGTCCAGTCCTCCTGCCACAGCAGGATCACCCAGACCAAGTGGCACAGGAACACAGCCAGGCAGGGCTGGAACGTCTGCAGAGAAGGAGACTCCACAACCCCCTGGGCAGCCTGGTCCAGTGCTCCGGGCCCCTCCCTGGGAAGAAGGTCCTGCTGAGATTGAGAGGGAACCTCCTCTGTTCCAGCTGGCACCCAGTGCCCCTTGTCCTAGCACTGGATGCCCTTGAGCAGAGCCTGGCTCCATCCTCCTGACACCCACCCCTCACAGATTTAGAGACAGGAATGAGGTCCCCCCTCAGCCTCCTCTTCTCCCAGCTCAAGAGTCCCAGCTCCCTCAGCTTCTCCTGCAGCAACAACTTGGAGCTGCAGCCAGAACCCTTTCTGAGATCCATACTGCAGTAAAATGAGAATCAGAATCCTCACCTGAACTACGTATCCAGAGGTACACTTGAAGTTGGCAGGCTGAGGAGCTCCGTTGATCAAAATGTCCCCAGAAAGCCCATGAGGATCCTTTCTTGCAGCCAAGATATCAAGTAGACTAGGAGAAAGGGTGGTTATTTGTCAGCCGAGTGTGCAGGAGGAGAGCTCTCTGAACCACACACCTAGGTCATGGAATGAGCAGCTATGTAAAATAACCCCGTGCTCAATGTCCCAGTGTTTTCCAAGGGCTGAGACTCTTTTGTCCTGGTTCTCTAAGGAAATGGAAAGGGTGATTTCATAGCGCTCATTCATTCAGTACCGTGAGCTCAACCTAGAATGAGGTGTGAGGGCTGGGTGATCAGAGCAGCGTGGACTAGCATTTGATTACACCTCTGCCACGTATACTGAGGGTGCTTTTAGGATCCAGGCATTTCTCAAACCACTGAGATTTGCACAGACCTAAAGGAAAACAGAACCTTGCAGTGAGAGTATTGCCCATCGGTGCCTAAGCCTGGGGGTAATTTCTGTGTAGGGGCACTTACGAAGATTTACCGCTGCCAGTGGGTCCCAAGATTGCATTTAGCCCTGGTTTCATGATGCCACTGTAAGAAAAACAGAGAGGTTTTACAAAATAGGTTGTTTTTTAAGAACCTTTCGCTGTTTTGGCTGCTGGGCTAGCGTACGTAGCTACTTCTGTCTGTGTGACTCCTGTCTGCATCCTGGTTTTTTAATAGAAGCATTGGGAGCACTGGATGCCCAGGGGGGTTGTGGAGTCTCCTTGTCTGGAGATGTTCCAGACCCGCCTGGGTCTGTTCCTGTGTGACTTGGTTTAGGTGATCCTGCTGTGGCAGGGGGATTGGACTGGATGATCTTTGGAGGTCCCTTCCCATCCCTAAGGATTCTGTGATTCCATAGGTTATTGAACAGAGGCTGTAACGACAGGGTTCCTTTACTGCAGTAGTGCTCAGTGTTGACTGAGGCAGGGGGGAAGAAGAGAGAAAAACTACATCTCTTCAGAGTTAACCCAGCCCTCATTTCTATTACTGCCTTAAAATACCTTAAAACCCCCAAATTTAACCTCCCCAAAGGGCACCTTAAGGAAGGAAACAGAAGCATCAAGGACAGCCCACTGGTTCAACCCCCCAGCACAGTAAGAGCCGTGCCAGACAGAGTAAAACAAGCAGAGCTGGCTTGTACGCCTCGGTACTGCCCTTGCTCCTTAGGGCTGGGGGACATCATGCCCAGCAGCAGGAGCTCTGCTGTACAGGCTCAGCTCTAATACCTGAGGATCACTAGAGCCGAGCAGGGAGCTGTAGAGCAGTTGGCAGCAAACACAAAGTACATATAATTTTCCTAAACCTCGCTCAGGTATCACGGTGAGCAGCTCACTGATGTGAATGGCCTCGCTGTCTGGAGAGGAGTGCTCTAAACACTCACAGACACGTGCTCTAAAGCCATTTAAATACGTACCTGACGTCTCTCAAAACCTCTTTATCAGCTGTTTTCTGACAGCACAGGAACCCAGACTTAACCTTGACGTGGTAGCAGATGTTGTGGAAGCTCAGTACGCTTCCTCCTCTGTCAGATAGACTTGAAGAGGACTTCTTCCTGCCGGCGATGCCGTTCGTAGTTGAGTCTGGCATCTGAATGCTCAGGTGCTGCTGGCCTTCTGCCATTCTTCTTCTCTACATGAATAAAGAACCGGGAATAAGGCAGATTGGGTTAGGTCTGGAGAAGAAAGATGGGACTGTTGGATCCAGTCTCCAGCACTGAGCCTACCGTGAGCCGGGCGGATGTCCGTCTGGGTCTCTCAGATAGGTCCTGTGGGTAGTTGTGGAGTAATTGGGTACCTCACCCTCGTCGTCAGCTCTGCTCTGCCTGTGAACCATCCACCTGCATTGCTCGGATGTCCCCAGCTGCCCCTTGTCCACACAGACCTTTGTCCCCTTTGTGCTTCCTAAGGAGCACGGAGTAGCTTAGGTGGAGGCAGGACGTGGCCAGTGCCCGTGTATCAGGTGAGCTTGGTGGGGTCAGGTTAATGATTGGAGTTGATGATCTTGAAGGTCTTTTTCAACAATAAACAATTCTGTGATTCTGCTGACTCATCAGATTGTGATTGCTTTAATTATCACAGGGGAAATGTTAGTGATGCACAAGTTCATGGGAATCAAGAGGGGAGGGGAGCAGCTGGGAGCTCTGGAGTCACCAGGCGTGTGCTGCTGGTGCAGTAGAACTGTATAACTGCTGGAGTTAGACTGCTTGCAGCAAGGAAGGTGAATTGGGGGGCTGGTTCAGGCATGCTGGGTGGGTTTGAGAGCAGGTAATAAACTTTGCCTCAGCAGAAAGGACATTTAATGTGATGCAGCCATATGCATGAAACATAAAACCCCCAGCCCTTAGCTTGTTGTTTCACCATGCTGTGGGCAGATGATGGCCAGCATCCTGAGCAAGGTACCGAGTACACAGTCACAGAATCGTTAGGGATGGGAAGGGACCTCGAAAGCTCATCCAGTCCAATCCCCCTGCCACAGCAGGATCATCTAGATCAAGTCACACAGGAATGATAGAATCCTTAGGGATTGGAAGGGACCTCAAAAGATCATCCAGTCCAATCCCTCTGCCACAGCAGAAGTAATCACTAATATGATAAAATGATAATGTAATCACTAATATGATAAAATAATTGAATAATCTATTAATAATAGTAACTCTGGGAGTAAACCAGTAGGATTTATGGACCGTTTGGAAATGGTATCACTTTTTTACCCATATCTGTCTGAAATGGTTCTGTCACTGATTTCAGCATCGATTTAAGATCGAGCCTAATAGAAAACCATTTTCATCGCAGTTCCTCTGCCTTAGAAGATTGTGATGGGAGGCAAAGTGCTGGACCTTGAGATCTAACCTTTCCTTAAGGACAAAATATAACTACAGTCTTAAAAACTGTCCTGAAATCTCTTTGCCTGCTGTTTCACTGGGTGGAAAGGGAGAGTCTCAGCGCCATCACTTTCCTGTGTGTTCTTCTGAGATGAGTAAAGTCCAAAGGCTCGTTTTCCCTACAAACACAGGGGCACTAAACACAACCATAAACCAGCCAGGGAGCTATACACAGCCAGAAACAACGTTCCGCTGAGTTAAACCCATTCCCATGGCAGCGATCCCACACGCGGTGTCCTGCAAGCGCTGCGTATGCCTCGGGAGACACAGTCTGACAGCCCTCCTGCAAAGCTTTTGGCAGCAGAGGCGATTGTGTTCATTCAGAGAAAAACCTGACCCTAGGAGTGGCAGTCAAACTGGGAATGGCAAAATGAAGAAGTGCCCTTCATTGAGGCTTTTAGAATCCAGGTAGCTGGATGGAGATTGAGAGGGAACCTCCTCTGTTCCAGCTGGCACCCAGTGTCCCTCGTCCTATCACCAGGTGACCCTGAGCAGAGCCTGGCTCCATCCTCCTGACACCCACCTCTCGCAGATTTAGAGAGACAGGAATGAGATCCCCCCTCAGCCTCCTCTTCTCCCAGCTCAAGAGACCCAGCCCCCTCAGCCTTTCCTCATCAGGGAGCTGCTCTCCTTCCTTCATCATCTTCGTTGCTCTGTGCTGGACACCCTCCAGCAGCTCTGTGTCCTTCTGGAACTGAGGGGCCCAGAACTGGACGCAGTCCTCCAGCTGCAGTCTCACCAGTGCAGAGTAGAGGGGAAGACCCTCTCTCCATCTGCTAACCACCCCCCTTCTGATCCCCCCCCGGATGCTGCTGGCCCTCTTGGCCACCAGAGCGCATTGCTGGCTCAGAGTCATCCTGCTGGCCCCCAGAGTATCACAGTAATGATGAGGCTGGAAAAGACCTTAAAGATCATCCAGTCGTTGAACCTGCCAGAGAAACAACCGAGAGCTCCTACTTCTCTTATTTTCATGGGCACAGAGTCCAGCCAGGCAGCCTGCGGGCGAAACCAGCAGAGCACCCACCACAAACCAGCGCAGAAATGCAAAGTTTGCAAGCGTACCTTTGTTTCCCTCTTTAGTCACATGCGTTTGCAAGGATGTAGACCGGCCAGCAGACAGATGTGGGCATGCAGAGAGGGCTACACCAGCCTAGTACTGCCAGGTCGGGACCCTCTTTCTCAGGAACCCACATAGAAAACTAAAGCCGTTGGAGTAAATCAGGGTTAATGCGATTTGGCCAATCTGTAAGTTAATTGCCAGCTGATTCCCTAGGGATTTGTAACCTACCTTCTGTGAAAAGAGCCCTGTGTGTTAATTGGGGAGCAAGTGGGCAGCGCTCTGTGTGTGCCGGCCTTTGCTCGGGTGTTACCTGAGGTGCGTTAACACCCGCCGGCAGGCTCCCAGTCTGCTGCTTCCTGCAAAACACTCTCTCCTGGTTTTACTTAAAGCTTTGCTTCTCTGCTCGTGAAGCACTTTCATTCATTTCTTGCTGAATTTCTCAAAGCATTGATGCCCTGGGTAAAAATAAGCAAGTGGTTCACTCTGTTTAACTCGGCTGTTGGAGGAAAACGGCTGCTGAATCCAATTCCTTAACAATAGAGTGAGGAGTCGATGGAGAAGGGGAGAACCCAGCACCCCAAGATGATATCTAGCTCAATACAAGGGCTGCACTGCTGGTATCTACTTACCTGCAGCAGGTCTGGGTCAGGAGAAGGGGAAGCAGGAGCCGGCGGAGAGAAGAGCGTGGTGTGTAGGTACACAGCCCTGACTGCTCTCCCAGCTGGCAGCTCAGGGCAGTCTCACCCGTGCCATCATGCCTGCTGCAGAGTGGCAGTTATCCAGGAGCTGGGTTCCTCACACTCCGTCACCCCAGGGAGTCTCCACCCTCTTCCTGCACACTGGGGAAGACAGAGGGCTTCATGAAGAGGAGAGGACAGGGTCAGGACGTGCCACAGTGCTCGCTCTTCTTTTAGGTGGCTAAGCGTGCTGCAGCACAGCTTGCTGCTGGGAGCCACTCCAAACCGACCACGCTGGTAGCAGCACAGCATCACCACCTGCCAGAGGCCTGCGGCCACGGCCAGGTCTGGCAGAGCTGGCAGGGTGTGATGGATGCACAGGCAGGCACCACCTTGCTGTGCTTTCCTTCAGTTCAAGACCCCTGCAACAGTGCAAAAGCTGTGCTGAGCCCATCCAACGTGTAATTGATGCTATGGAGGGAACCAGAACTGGTCCCCGGCGCATGTGCAGGTCACCGCTCTCCAGGAGCTGTGCTGACGTCTGGAGTGGCACTGCTGATGGGCATGCTGCTGTTCCCATTTGTTCTCTGACACCGTTCTGCTTGCAGTACAGCTGTAGCTTCTGAGTCTGGTAATTGGGAAGGTGAGGTCAGCCAGGCTCTGGGGGATGCTGGAGGAACTCTCTCAATTCAGCTGGGCTGCCTGCGCTTGGCCAGCATCCCAGACACCATCCTGTGAGAGGGCTGTGCCAGCACGTTAAGAAGGGCACAGACCCGTGCCATTTCAATTGTTCTCCACGGCAGAGGGACTCAGCCTTGTGTTAGAGGTGGTTTCTAGCTAAAAGCCTGAGCTTTACCCTCTTGTTTTCCTAGCAGGACTCATGAGTAAACACCCAGACCGCCTGTAAGAGCTGTCTGTGTCAGAACACTACAGGACCAGTTTGTTTAGCTTGCTGGGATGGGTGAGGATCTCATCGTTTGGAAACCCTGTTCTTTTCTTTATCAGTAATTTATCACAATTAACTCTGTACCTTGTTTATACGAAACCCAGGGGCATTCTAGTAGCTAGAGAAGACGATGGCACAGTCCCAGCAGCACTGCACGTATGACCAAGCAGATGCAGAAGTTACTGGGTTGTCACAGAATCCTTAGGGATGGAAGGGATCATCTACTCCAATCCCCCTGCCACAGCAGGATCACCTAGATCCAGTGGCACAGGAACACAGCCAGGCGGGGCTGGAACATCTGCAGAGAAGGAGACTCCACAACCCCCCTGGGCAGCCTGGTCCAGTGCTCCGGAACCCTCCCTGGGGAGAAGTTTCACGTGGCAGCTCAGCCTTGCAGCTCCGCGTGTTGTGCTCAGTTCCACGCGTGACACTCCCCTATCACCTAGCTAACCTTTGGCCCGTTCACAGAGTATAAAGCCTGAGATGTTGTACGCATCACGAGTGGGATGCCACCTCCTTATCAGCCAGGGCTTCCAAACAGCTCTCATGCGTTGGTGTGGCTGTTTAATATTAAATCTGGCTGGGAACGGCGCAGCCCATCTCCTGTGGCTGCCTCACAAGATGTTCATTCTCCTGCAGATACATTCCAACACCCTTCTTTATCTTATCATTCCTCAACTGGTGCTCACCAGCACCAGCGCTGCTGCCTGCCCGGCTGTGGCCACTGATGGAGCCGGGCTTGGAGCCCGGGAGTCCTGGGCGAGGGAGGCAGGTCTGGTGCCGGCTATGGGCGCCCTCTCCTGGCTCCACCTCAGCACTCGCTGCCCAGCGCTGAGACTCTGGGATCGCGGATGATGCCCCCAGCATCTCTCATCTTGCAGCTTCTCAGCACAACCCAGCCCTGACATTGTTTTAATCCCCTCATCCTGGCACCTCATCTCGCCCTGCTCTGTGCCCTGACCTCTTGGTGCACAGAGAACCCTTTCCATCACCTCTCATCTCCTTCCCAGCTCCCCCAGGTCCTCACAGGAACCCCTCTATTTCACCCCACACAGCCCATGGTGCTCACAGAGCACTCAGCTGCATAGAAGAAGCCTCTCAGTTCATTCCTTTTCTTAAAGATAATGAAAGCAACAGCTCCCTGCTGAGGAGAGGCTGAGGGAGCTGGGGCTCTGGAGCTGGGAGAAGAGGAGGCTGAGGGGGGGACCTCATTCCTGTCTCTCAATCTGTGAGGGGTGGGTGTCAGGAGGATGGAGCCAGGCTCCACGCCTGCTCGGGTCCCAGGCCCTCCCCTCCCCGCCTCCTCGGGACCCGGGTCCTCCCCTCCCCGGCGCCGGAGCCCGCCCCTTCTCGCCCCTGGGGAGCAGCCCCTTCCCTTCGTTTCGTGCTTCCGTAACCCAGCCAGGCGAGGGGAAGGGGCGGACGGCAGGGCAGGGAACGTTCCAAAAGCTCCCGCAGCACAGAGCAGGAGACCCCGCTCCCAACAGGGTCCCCCCTCCCTGCAGACCCGGCCGCCGGATGCACTGCGACGCCTCCGGCCGCTTCCAGCCGGGCTCCCCTGGGGCCGCAGTGTCGCGACGTGGCCACAGGGTGGCAGCAGCGACCAAGGATCGCTCTTGGTGGCCTCAGCAGCCGCTGGCGGGGGCGCCCCGGTCGTAGCCCGCTGGCAACCGGGGTCGTGGCCTGAGCCCCGCGGCCATGAGCAGTGCACCCGGGGCTTGCACACCCTGCTCAGCAGGAGTTTGCAGGCAGCTCGAGCGGCTGCCACGGGTGTGGGAAGAGGCCTCCCGAGCGTGGAGCTGAGCCGGGGAGAGGGCAGGGCTGCAGGGCTCAGTGGTGAGGAAGCTGCTCTCAGGACTTGGTCTGGGTGATGCTGCTGTGGCAGGGGGATTGGCCTGGAGGATCTTTCCAGGTCCCTTCCCATCCCTAAGGATTCTGTGACTTGGTCTGGGTGATGCTGCTGTGGCAGGGGGATTGGCCTGGGTGACCTTTCAAAGTCCCTTCTGATCCCTAAGGATTCTATGAAGTGTAGTGCTTGGGAACACAGTTTAGTAGTGACCTGGCGATGGTTGGACCTGAGGATCTTAAAGGTCTCTTCCAAATGTGACTGGGGGTGATTGGAGCCCTGGCAGCAGGATCACTGCTTTGGAGGTGTCCTGAGTGTGTGTTTGGCTTATCAGTCTCACATGTTGACCCTTCTGATGCCTCCAGGACCGACACATACAATCCACGTTTATGACAGTAATTTCTCTTACAATGGATTAAATCTGCAAGGAAAGGGAGTAGAGAATCACTTTAACCCAGGAAGGGCTGTGGGGACGGCTGGGAGGAGGGAGTGCCCAAACCCCCCCAGCTTTGTTAGAATCTCATCATTGATCTTTACCTTACCCCCTCTATTTTATCACTGCACTGGATCATGCTGAGTCACTGTAAGTAATAGCTCTGCAAAGAGTGACGTTATCTACACCCAGTCATTCACCTAATTGCACGCTATTGAGAGAGAAGAGTTTTGCTCTGCACCTGAGTGCCAAGGTTCACTGCAAAACAAGGTGGTGGTGGTGGTGGGGAAGTATCTTATCGGGGATCTGTACAGTCACCGGTAGTTTGTTCTTGGTTCCCTCAAATACTACCCAACAACTGGATAGCCTGCGTGAAATAAGGGGGTTCAGATTTATCACCCCACCTGTTACGGCTTTGTGAGTGCAGGAGGATCCATGTGTATTCCCTTCGCTGCAACCTAGCACAGCCCAGCTTCTCTCTGGGCTTTTCCACTGAGTCAAATGCCTTGCAGGTTTATTGCTGCCTGCTTTCTATCTGGGGTAATTTTTCAGTCTCTCATCTACTAATCGATGTTTGTAAGTTTTCCTAGTGGTAAAGGTCACAAAGATAACGTGGCCCCTATAGCTTAACGTCTAGCTGCGTGTTCAGGTTATGAAAGGCAACGCTCATGCCTGCTGATTAAATTAACGACTGAGTTTTCTCCAGAAAGAAAAGCTCGTTAGCAGGTTGTGGTTTCCTTCCATCCAAAGTTTGCATGACGTCTCACAGCTGGGTTAGGAACCTCTCATTCGGATGGTAGAAGCAGCTTTGCCAGATGTGAACCTGACCATCATCTGTGATGCAGAGCTGCCTTCTGCTCCTTGGTGAGACCAAAAACAGCACTGCTGCTCTGTGCTTTCCCTCTATGGGTTTTGCCTTCGCTAGGAGCTTCTCTAGACTGCTGGAAATGGAGCAAAGCCTGCAAGTAGGACGACGGTGTGGTGGTACCCAGAGCTACAGCAGCCAGTACTAAGCATTCACTTCAACCCTGCAGGCAGCCTGATGGAAGCCAGTGTCCCTGTAGGTCAGAAATGCTTTCCCCACTTGCATGCAAATAGGAGATCTGGTGCCCCAAACCAATCTGTTCCTGTTTGGCGGAACCGAGAGCAGCTAAAGCCAGGATGTCCTCCCAGAAACCTGGAGTGGCTGTGCTCCTTCCATCTGACACTCCTGGTTAGCCTTTGCTCCCTTGCACTGAGATGGATGGGGCTGTCTCCCCCGTGTTTCCTGCAAGTTAGGCTGCAGAGTCCAGCAGGGCAGGCGGAGCTGAGTTAATCTCAAATCCTTCAAGGTGGCTGCGAGCTGTTGGGACCACGTGTGTGAGAAGAATGTGCAGAAGCTGCTGTTTGCCCCTATCCCTTCTGCATGCTGTCCCCTTCAGCCTGTCTTGTCCCAGGAGCTCCCTACGGTGTTTTATCACTGGGGACAGTGATGTGGAGGTGGCATCACAGCGTTTCTGGAGCTCTCTGCAGAATCACAGAGCAGTAGGTGTTGGAAGAAACCTCTGGAGATGTTCCAGTCCAGCCTGCTCTGGTAAAGCAGGTTCACCTAGAGCAGGTTGCACGGGAGCATGTGAAGGCTATTTGAATATCCCCAGAGGAGGAGACTCCATGGCCTCTCTGGACAGTCTGTTGCAGTGTTCTACCACCCTCAGAATAGTTTTCCTCATGTTCAGGTTGAACTTCCAGTGTTCTGGTTTGTGCCCACTGCTCCTTGTCCAGTCACTGAAAGGTAACTGACCCTGTGCTCTTGATGCCCACCCTTTAGATACTTGTAAGCAATGATATGTGATCCCTTCTCAGTCTGCTCCAGGTTAAGGAGACCCAGCTCTCTCAGAGTCTCCATGTAAGAGAGATCTTCAGTCCCCTAATACTTTTCCTATCCCTCTACTGAATTATCTCCAGAAGCTGTCTCTCTTGAATCTGTCTTGAACTGGGTACAGTACCCCACATGCAGCCTCACAAAGGCAGAGTAGAGGGGGAGGAGAGCTCTTTTGACCTCTTGGTTACACTTTCCTTAATGCATCCCAGGATACCATCGGTCTTCTTGGCCACAAGGACGTGTGGCAGGCTCATGATTAACTTCTTATCCCCCAGGACTCCCAGTTCCTTTTCCATAGAGCTGTTTTCCAGAAGGTCAACTCCTAACCTGGTGCATGGGGTTGTTCCTCCCCAGGCACAGGACCTTATGCTTCTCTTTGTTGAACTTCATGAGGTTCTTCTCTGCTCAGCTCTCCAGCCTGTCTGGGTCTCTCTGAATGGCAGCAGAGCTGTCTGGTGTGGCTACAGACATCCAAGTGTACTCTGTGCCACTGATCACAGCTCTCTGAGCTCTGTCCTTCAGCCAGTTCTCAGTCTGCCAAACAGTTCACTCATCCAAGCTAAACCTCTTCAGGTTACCTATGAGGGTGATGTAGGAGATTGTCAAAAGTCTTGCTGAAGTTGAGGTAGACAACATCGTCTGCTGCCCTCTCATCTATCCAGCCAGTCGGGGCAATGATGCTACCTGTTACACATAGGTTCTGAGTTGTAAACTAGCAGTGAAGTTGGGCTCGTGAATCATGAGGCAAGACAATCCAGCACGTTAAATAGGGGAGTCTTGAGGTGAATTTTTTCATCCTCACAGCACTTTCTAGGTCATTAGGTACTAACGCTGGTGGATCAGCTAGATGCTGATTTGTATCCCAGTACCACCCTGCAGCTCAGGTAGTGGGGCTGGGGCCTCTGGTTGCACTGCATGTGCTCTGCCAGGGTGCTGTGTTTGCAGCCCAGGCCCTTACCCACCCTGAGGCCACTCTCCTCTGCAAGCCCAGGCCTGTGGGTGTGATGCAGAGCATAGGAGGAGGAACGTATGCTGAAATAGCTGTGTCCTATCGTACGGGGGAAAGGTAGTTTCAGTTCTCTCCAGCCCTGTTGCTCGATTAGGTTTTACCTCACAATATGAATGCAAAGAGCAAATTACCTTAAAGCAGCTCTTCAGGCAGCATGTGGAGAAGCTAGAACACAAAACCAAGATACAAAGGCATCACTCCTTCTCTGCAGACGTTCCAGCCCCACCTGGATGTGTTCCTGGGCGACTTGGTCTGGGTGGTCCTGCCGTGGCAGGGGGATTGGACTGGATGCTCTCTCGAGGTCCCTTCTGATCCCAATGATTCAACATTATTCTGAAAAGCAACCACATTTGCCTACCTTTCCTTTCCAGAGCACCCAGTCCTCGTGTCTTCTTTTTTACTCATTCACTGCATATAATTTTTCCAAAGTCCAGCTTCACATCTCCTCTGCTCTCTCATTTACCTACGCAGAAGTAGTGGTCAGCTTGTCCCTGGTACCTCTGGTACCTGATCTGTGACAGATGAGCTTCCCAACTGAAGGCAGTACAGGGTGTTAGGTCCATTCCATCCACTCCATTTCTGCCAGCTGCCAGGCTGTATTCCAAACCAATGCGGTGTTCAGGCATGATCTGAATAACCTGAACACCTGTGGCAACCCCTGGCACTGGAGGTGGCATCTAGCTGCCGACGCAAAGCGCTTTCTGCAATCGCAGGTATGTTGTAAGTTCTAATCGTTCCTGTGGGCAGAGTGTGGCTGCTGTTTCTCCATATGCTAATCTTGAATTGCCTTGTGGAAAGCAGCTCTTTCATCCATAACTCCTTCCTTAAAACCGATGGCGATGGATACCGACTGGATTTCTGCAACCGTGGCTGTGTTGTAAGATTTAATTGTTCCTGTGGGCAGAGCATGGCTGCTGTTTCTCTGTGTGCTAACCTTGCTTCGTGGAAAGTAGCTCTTTCATCCATAGCTCCTTCCTTAAAATCGATGGCAACAAATACCAACCTCTTAAAAGGGGTTGAGATTCTAAACTGAGGGAGAAACCCAGTTAGCATCACGTCTCTGCTCCCTTCTCCTCTCCTTTGCAGTGTTGTAGTGATGGGTTCAGTACCCCCGTTAGGCAGGAGGTTTGATCCCCTCATCCAGGTCATTCAAGATGCTGAATAGAACTGGGCCCAGCACTGATCCCTGATGGGGAGTGTTGGCAACTCAAACTCACAAGACCCATCCTAAAGGAGCAGGAGTGGGGAGCCAGGGCTGCAGCACGGGGGCTGATTCTACAGCTGCCCTCACTGCACGGGCATGTTTGTCCTGCTTTGGATGCAGCTCAAGTGGGTGCCTTCAGACAGCTGTCTGGCAGAGATCCTGGGACTGGTTGCCCAGTTTCATCA
>VZRI01009266.1:410598-433717 GCA_013397515.1 Upupa epops | reverse complement strand
CAGCTCGACGACATCCTTCAGTGAGGAGGAGGTCGGGTACCACACATACACCTTTTCACAAGTGCTTTGTGATGCAGCGTGAGCTCTAGTGCTTATAGGAACGAGAGGTTGCAACAGCAGAGCGGTGTTCATGCACTCAAGTTTCTCAACCTGTTTGCACAGCAGCTCCAGCGCGGTTGTGTTGATGGGTGGTGCTTCCCAAAGACAGTGAAAGCTGGGGTTTATGTGATTTAAGCCAATAGCAGCCATCAAGCTGCCTGTCTGCTCCTCGAGATCATCACGCAAGACGTTGAGAACAGGAATGGGACCGACTTGTGGAGTTGTCACTGTGCCCAAGGCCTCAGCGGAGCTCCTGACTTTCCCAAGGCTGCAAGGTCATCTTGAAAGCACAATTGCTTTTCTCTGGCGCTGTGTTAATATCCTGAGACTGACCTGCGTATCGCAGCCTCACCACGGGTTAATCGTTAATGAAGGTCTTACAAAATGGAAATCAGAAACCNAGCTCAGTCCCTACCCTCTCCTGGTCCCTGGGGCAGTCTAAGAAAAGAAACTTTAGAAGACTTATCCTGTAAAAGGTCTGTTTCGAAGAGGCTGTGTGGAGTCACTTTCATCTTGGGCTGCTGGAACAGAGGGAAAAGAGAGGTTTGTGAGGCTTGTGCCTCACCTCTGGACCCGTGGAAAGGGCTGGTGTTTGCAGATGGTTTCTCTCTCAGCCAGGTGAACCTCTGCTGCGTGGAGAGGTCAGGCACACACAGCCAGGCAGGCTGGCAGCCTTCGNCAGTGCCCCTTGTCCTGTCCCAAGTCCTGTGTGACTTGATGGTTTGTCTGACCGACCGCTGGAGTCCTGCTACGGCTGCAGTCTCCTGCTGCATCGTGTTGAGTGCCTGTTGCCTGAGCAAGGCAGAGTGAGCTGGGGGAGAGACTGAGAGTCCGAGGGGGTAATGGGAAAAGGCAGTGGCTCTGTTGCCACCTCAATCTCACTAAAAAAAGTAAATGCATTTATTTCCTTGCATGAAGGAGCCCGGGCAACCCTCTCACGCCTTGTCCTCACTGCCTTATGAGAGAGTCTGCTGGGGTGGGAAGAAGTCACTTCTGCTGTCTCCAATGGGATGTAGAAGCTCACACAGCACTTTGCTTTTCTTCTCTGGTTATTCACTAGTCCTTGCAATGGTGGAAGCACCTCTGCCCTCTCTCTCTTCTCTGCCTCAGTTTACCTCTGCTCCTTCGCACTGCTATTCTCCTTTGCTTCACATTTTGTCCAGGTGGCCTTGGACCAAGGAAACAGCCCGTGATTCTGGAGGACTGCAAATGCTGCCAAGAGGTGGGACTTGGTGTCTGTGTGTTTGAAAGGTAGAACACGCTGAGATGAGGATGTGCCAGGCCACAGTGCTTTTGTCCTATAGCAAGAGAGAGAACAGAGCTGCAGGCATTTTAGTGCCTTGGGTGGGTGGAGAGCACCAGCTTCAGCTCTAGCCTCATCTACTCTTTGCCTACTCTCTAAACAGGAAAGGGTTTTAGCTCCTGGAAGAAAGGGGAGGTGCCCAGCATGGGGAGGTCACCATCCTCTGCAGGCGATGAGACGGGGAGTGCAGTGCTGGCTGCATTGCCTCCCAGCTTGGAGGGTAGCCCAGCTGTGGTGGAAAGGCTGAACCTGCCGGTGGGGGTGTTGCAATGAAGTAGGAGTCTGCGTTTTTAAAGAATGCTTTATTCACTACGTCCTAGAAATGTACCATAAATGGAGCAAGAAGTAAATAAACTCAGAGGCTTCTGACAGTACAGAGAACAGAGATACAGTAAAACACCTAAAATATCAGCTCATCGTAGAGTAAGGCACGCTAGTTTAGGGGTTTTCTTCGTTTATTCTGAACAGTTTGTTCTTAACCTAAAGATAGATGTTCACATTTCAAGTTATCAGACTTACCTCAGTAGTAGTAGTGTACGTGAAATGGTTTAGAAGCGAGTGTGAAAAGACAGGGCCACGTGGGAGACTCAGTGGAACCTGGCTGCCTGCATCCCCGCATCCTGCCTGCATCCCTGCGTCCTGCCTTCAGCCTTGCCTGCATCCCAGTGTCCTGCCTGCATCCCTGCATCCTACCTTCAGCCTTGCCTGTATCCCTGGGTCCTTCCCGCATCCCTGCATCCTGCCTTCAGCCTTGCCTGTATCCCTGGGTCCTTCCCGCATCCCTGCATCCTGTCTTAAGCCTTGCACCCTGCCTGGGTGGCCCAGGTGGCTTTTGCTGTGTTGGCTCTATCCCTGCTAGTGGCTTGATCCTCATTCTGTGGGTAGGGAGAGATGGAGTGGGAAGGGAGCCGTCGCTCTTTATCCTTCCTCTGTGGGTCCATCGTGGCGTGAGGCTGGAAAGGGACTGGCAGAGATCCAAACCACTAGACTGCTTCTTCCTGACCCCAGGGGTGCTCGTGCAGAGCCAACAGACCATGGCATTTAGTGGTGGAGCTGGAGGAGTCAGCACTGGCCCTCCCAGGTGTGTGTGTGGGGTTCCACCTCTAGCCTTTGCTCAAGTCACCTCTGGCTCTGTGAAGGAGCAGAGCCCCTGGGGCTAAGGTCTGGATGTTCTTCCAGAAGCCAGAGACAGACAATAAAAGGTCTCCTGCAGGGTGTGGTGGGGCAGAGTCCAACCTAATGGTTAACCTCACAGTGCTTTTGCTAACGTGGCAACTGGGTTAAGGAGACCTCAGCTTGGCTGAGCAAGAGCACCTAAACAGCAACTGCTCCGTTTTGAAGGCACTCTAAAAAAGAAAGGTCGCTTGACTGAGCTAGATGGGTTTTGGAAGTGGTTCAGCTGTCAGAATGCACTCTACTCCATCCCAATCCCCCTGCCCTGCTCTGCGTGTCACGCCAGCGGAGCTGCGGTTGCAGGGCTGATGCTCTTCATCCAACAGGCAAGCTATTTCTTGACTGTTTTCCTCTCTTCAACACTCGCCTGACTACTAAATAAGAGCCTTGAAACAGGCCACAAGCCGCTGCAGTAAGGCATTTCCTCCTTAATAAAACAAGCCCTCTTCTCTACACCGCTGAGATCCAAGGGGGGTTGTTCGGCGGCGCACACCGCGCGGCGCACGCCTGCGACCTAACACGACTTCAAAATGTACCTGGAGAGATCGTTACGAGCTCTCTATGCCTTAAAATCAGCGGGTCTGACCGCTCCCATCCCTGACGTGCGCGTGTACGATGACCGCGGGGAGCTGAGTGGGAGGGAGGTCAGCCCTGTTTCGCTAAGCCCGGTATCATGACCGCTCCTCGTACGTCGGCCATCTCTCTCGGGATGGGTAGGGAGCGCTGCGCATCCTCCCCCGGCAGGAGCGTGGGTGGCCCTGCCCACGGCAGCGTCCGCTCTCGGTCACTACAGCATCCATTTCCAAGAGTAAAGAAGAGCCTGGGCTTTATACTGGATGAAGATCTAAGTCAAGACACCTCGCGCGACACAGCGGCCACTCGTCTCCGCGCGTCACCCAGCTGCGAGTAGCTTCCATAAATAGAAAAATCCAGCTGTTCGGAGAACTCGGAGCCTTGCCTTTCCTTAGCACGAGCCTGCCGCTCACGCTGTGAGGAGATTGGTGCGAGGAGGAGGTTCTGATTTCCTCCCCGACTGGGCAACAGTCTCGGTTTCAAATAAGAACGAGCAGACCGTGTGAATGCCACAGCAGAGAAACGCAGAGGTCTGGCACCTGTTTAGAATTGCACGTTCCAGTATAATTCTTCTTTTAAATAAGATACTCCTTGTTTTATTTCTTCTTTTTTTTAAAAAAAAAAAATAGCTAAAGTAGGTATTCTTTAAATATCGACTATATTCTTCAAAATATATCGTTAAAACTTTCCCTAGCTGCTCAGGTGTCCTTTATTTTTTAATATATAGCTGATATATTATTAAAGGCACTACAAAATAGACATCTCTGGAGTGCAGGAGTTACTACAAAATAACCTTCATACCACAAACATCTTGAAAACACAACGGCTACAACCAAAAAGGAACAACACAAACCCCACCAACAACCCAAATCACCGCGGAACCCCCCACATTGATGCGTAGAAATGCACGTCGGCCTCAGCCGGCTGCACCGAGGTCCTTTAGAAATGTGTGAACACGGAGGAGACGAGCGTGTTACGTCTTCAAAACCGCCTCAAAAAGTCAGTGAAAACTTCAAGCATAGAAAAATCTATTCCAAGCCTTTTTTTGGTTTGTTTTTTTTGTTTCTCTATGACGTTCGGCACCTCCTGCCTCAGTTTACCAAACGTTTGCTCTCGCACAGCCGCTTCTTTCTTCATAAATAGTAAAGTGTTCCTTCAGTGTAAGTTTGTCTGCCGTCTGCTCCCTGCTGACAGTCTCAGTACGTCTGGTAGACGTCGTGGATGGGCACCTGGATGGTGGCGGCGGGGAAGGCTGGGGGGATGTAGCCCGCGTATCCTCCGTAGGCGGCGGCGGCGGCAGCGGCGGCGGCGGCGGCGTTCTTCTGTAGCGTGGCTATCGTGGCTGTGGCCGCGGCGGGCGCTGCGAACGGCATGTAACTTGTCCCGTAAATCCCAGCAGCGGGGATTCGCTGCACGTTGGGAGCCATGGTGTACACCGGCGTGATAGGGCGGCCCTGCAAGGGAAGCCTTGGGTTCAGAACTTGAAAGATGCTGGAATCCTGCTCTTAGCCCCTTGGCTCCTGCTGCACTGCAGAGCTCTAGGAGGGCAGGGAATAGCGAGAGGGCAGACAGCACAGACCCTCTTGAGGAAGAGTTGTGCCGTCAAGGGAGGCTGTGCCCTCTACCCCACAGTGGGGCACCCAGTAGTGGGGAGAGCAGCTGTCTGAAGGGCAGACATCTAAGACAGCTGAGAGGCTGCTGGACACCGAAACAGCCTCAAGAGCATCTCTTGAACAGGAGTGGGGCAACAGGCCAGGCTTTCTCCTCACCTCAGGCATGTGGAGCCAGCTGCAAGGGAAGCAGGCTGTACAGAGAGCGGGATGTATGGACAGTGGGATGTATGGGAAGCAGGCTGTATGGAGAGTGGGCTGTATGGAGAGTGGGCTGTATGGAGAGTGGGATGTATGGGAAGCAGGATGCATGGAGAGCAGGATGTATGGGAAGGAGGCTGTGGCGGCGGCGGCATGTACAAGAAGCAGGTTGTATGGAGAGTGGGATATATGGAAACTGGGATGTATGGGAAGCAGGCTGTATGAAGAGCAGGCTGTATGGAGAGTGGGATGTATGAGAAGCAGGATGTACAGAGAGCAGTCTGTATGGGAAGCAGGCTGTATGGAGAGCAGGCTGTATGGAGAGTGGGATGTATGGAAACTGGGATGTATGGGAAGCAGGATGTACGTGCTGAGCTCACCTGGAAGGGGGGAGGTGTTGAAACGGATGGGATTACAGCTGCAGCAGCAGCTGCCGCAGCAGCAGCTGCGCTGGCTGGGTCCTGCTGGACTGCTATAGGGTTGATGATGTGCTCCACAGTGTGGATTTTGCCATCTTCCATTATCTTAGCTGGTGGGGCAGCCTGAAACATGGAGTACTGGGCACCAATGGCAGGGATGGCCACTAGAAGAGACCAGATACATCAGGTGCAATTGGGAGAGGGTTTCCAGGATGTGATCTCACAGATCCCTCCCTCCTGCTCTCCCACAACAGCCCTGTGCTGCTCTTATCAAGCCAGGTAGCCCTGTGTGCCAGTGGGGGACCTGGGACACCTCTACCCTCCCCACTGGTAGGAGCACTGTGGCTGATGCATAGTGCTGGGCTTGGCACTGCCTGCTGTGCCCAGCAGTTCCCTCCATGGCTCTGGAACAGGTGTCCCAGGGCCAGAGCTTGCTGGGCACCATAAGTCATGACCCAGACTGACACAGCCCCTTCTGACGGCTGCTGCACTGGCCAAGAGTGTGATCTGGACACAGGAACAGGTGGGAGCTCTTATTGTTCTGCTGGGATCTGCACTCTGGCTGTTGAGATGTGGCTACCACAGGCAAAGATGCTCTGGGAAAGAAGAGTGTGGTCTGTACTGCAGAAGTCACAGACAGCAACTGGTCCGGTCTGTACGCCATCCCTCAGGAGACTCTGCAGTGCATGAGCTCACTTACTGCCGTGCCTTTCCCATGACTAACTCTGCTAAGAGTGCTTCACAGCACTGTGCTTTGCTGGCCACTGGCCACTGATGTCGCCTCACAGCCCAGGCAGCCAGTCACATCCTAGGCTCCATCGAGAAAAGCAGGTGCAGGGAGTCAGTTTTGCCCCTCTGCTCTGGTGAGACTCTACCAGGGGTTCTGTGTCCAGCTCTGGGGTCAGTAGTGTAAGAAAGAGGGTCGTGGAAGTGGTGAGAGGGCTGGACCTCTCTCCTGGGAAGAAAGGGTGACAGAATTTAGTCTGTTCACTCCGAAGAGGAGAAGGCTCTGGGGAGACCTTACTGCAGCCTTCCAGCACTTAAAGAAACCTGCAAGAGAGATGGCTACAGACTTCTTTGTAGGGTAGCCCGTAGCCATCGGACAGAGGGTAACAGTTTTAAACTGGAAGAAGGTCGAGTTAGGCTGGATGTAAGGAGGGAATACTCTATGAACACGATGGATGTCTTCAAGCTCAGGGTCAAGTCAGAAACTCTCTGCAAGGGCAGGGAGCTCCACTCTGCTGTAATGTTTGTTGGGAGAGCAGTAACGTGAAGCTGGACGGTTAGGGGGATCGAGCAGGGGTTTGCTAACCATTTTCATAAGGAATGAGCTTTAGGTTTGTTCTGAACTGTCTCTACTCCTCCCTTCTGACTCTTTCAGAGTCATACCTTTTAATAACAGAGGGAGGTCTTGCCTGTGGGACCTCTTACTAGACAGCTGGCTGGGGAGAACACACCCCATGTACTTGTGTGCTCAGGGATGTCCTGGAACCGTATGAGAAGGGAAGACCAGAAGAAGAAATCAGAGTCTCAAGCATAGAAACATCTAGCCTGGAGCTTCAGGCTGGTGTTCGTCAGTCCAGTGAGTGACAGACACTGCCAATGGGCTTGCATTTCCAAGCCTGCTTCTCAAGCATCCTCTAGGCAATACCTGAAGTACCTTTACAGACACGGGTAGCTGGAGTATTTTCTGATGGCTTTCTCAGGCAGTCTGACCTTGCTCTGGAAACGGCTCTAGCCTTAACAGCCCTTCCTTTGTCTCTAGACCTCGCATTGTTTCATCCAGCTGTCCTGAGAACTCCTCACTGCCTTCACTACATTCAGTCTGTAGTGTCTACTGTCAGCGTGGGGCACGGTCCTGCAGCTCCAGTTAACTGTGAGAGAGGAACAGGGAGAGGACCTGAGGTCTCCAAGCAGGGTCTTAAGGAATTGCAGGGTTTCATTTGGCCATCATGCTGTTCACCTGAGAAGGGCAAGGACTGGATACTCCACTGAGGATGTGGCAGAAGGTGAATCCTGTCCTGGCCCTTGTGACTGCTCTCACAGATCAGCAGAGGAGAGAGCTCTCCTGTAGCAGCTGCAGTGCTGCAAGCTGGATCCCAAGGGCTCCCTGCAATGCTCCCTTTCCCATGTTGCTGATGGTGACAGAGGAATTCACCTCAGCCAGGGACTTTTCCTAACAGTCCAGGGTCCTTTTCCCAGCCTCATGACACTGGAGAGCAGGGGAGAGCTCTGTCCTGGCTGGAATCTGAGGTGGGAGGCTCCCTGGGTGAAACTGGTAGTGAAGACACAAAGAGAGGGAGATTGCTCTCGGTGACTATGCCAGTCACCATCAATAAGTAGATGGAGAGCAGTCTGCTTCCTCCTGAGGAGGTGCAAAAGGGGACAAGAGGGATGAGCACACCATCAGCCTTTTTCCTTTTGGCCTGAAGAGCCCCCAGACGTTCACATTCCCTGACCCTCTAATGCCACTGGTTTGTAGAAGCCCAGCTGGGACCAGGAGGCATCCAGGACTGCTGAGCCCCAGTTCCAGGACCATCCCCACTGCCACAGCCATGGGCTGGCCCTAGATGGTTCCCTGTGTGCCTGACGTGGGTCTTGGAGTTGGGGCTCACTTGCCACCTCTGCTTTCCTCCCCTCCTTGCTCATACTAACCTGCACCAGGCTTAATGGCCACCGGATTGACCGCAGGTAACTCCAAGTTGGGGACCAGCTCATATCCTTTCTCTTGCTGTTTTCCTTTGCCTTCGTGGTACCTGCTGTAGATGCCACGGCCAGCAGAGTATCCACCCAGGTAGGAGCCCCTGGGGCCCGGGGCTCTGTTGCCAGCTGCACCTCGCCCTCTGCCTCGTATGCTGCCTGCTTATGATAACAACAGAGAAGAGGATGGTGAGGAGCAGAGAGTGACACGCTTGCAGGGATCACAAATGGCCCCAGGCTGAGATCAGGAGGCATGTGCTTAGAAATCAGGCTGTTGGAGTGACTGTGGTCTGAGTCTCAGTCACCTCGATTAGGAAAACAGAAGAGCTTGGCCTTAGAAGCACCCACCAAGCCTATGTGAGGTCTATTCTGGATGCTTCTGCCCATGCACTAACTGCTTAGGTACCTTGATGCAACTCCTGCAGCCAGCGTTACGGGTGTAGTGCAGCCAGCAGAGAGAGAGCAGGAACTGCTGCTGCTCTCAGCTGTCCTTCAGAGGAGACCCAGCCTCTCACTGGCCAAGAGGGGACCTTGCAGAGAGATGGCTCAAAACACTACCTGGTCTGTAAGAAACTGTCCCACCGCTGTGTGTACGCTTTAACTAGCAGTGTTTATTCCCTCTGCCCTCTTGTTCATAACAATATCCCCCAGGACCAAGGCCACTGCCTTCATTTACCTCAGCAGCTCCACACACGATCCGACAGTGCTTTGGATGCTAATTAAAGCTCTCTGTGATGGCTTAGCTGAACACCCGACTATTAACGAACCGATGGTGCTTAATTGCAAGTGCCAATCTGAACAGGAGAAGGAGCTGTATTTCGTGATCAACTGGGTTTAAAAACGTCTCCTGGTTTGCAGGAGAGCTTTGTGGGTGTCGTGATGCTGAATACCGTGAACTTCTCTGCGTTGATCACCTTCTACATGGAAACGCACGTTGTGTGTCGAGAAACCAGGGAACTGCACATCACACAATTGTTTTGCACTCGTTGAGCTCCTCCTGCTTTCAGATGCCTTCACAAAGGACACAGTGCTGCCGTCACTTCAATGCAGAGAGTGAATGACACCTGGAGATCTCCTCACTGAGGCTTTCCCTGACACCTCTCCTTTTGCACGAGCAGGTCACTCTCTCCACAGCTCCAGCAGGAGAACTCTTTCATGGTGTCTAATACTTAGGGTCTAGTTCTTTGGAAGGAGGCATCAGAAGTCCTTGGGCTGGCTCAGACTTAGTACAGCACTCATAACACCCAGGTTCTTATCATCCCACCCGCCACCCTGGCCCTGTGCTCATCCTTTATGCCTCCTTCATGTTATCCTGGAGATGAATACGTATAGCCACACGTTGAATGAGACTGAGCAGTGACAGAGCAACGATACCCAGAGCACCCCACTGACACAGCACCCGCTGCTCTTTGCCTCACACAGAGCTCGGGTTGCCCCCTCCTGAAGCGAAACCCACCCACCACACACCCTGCTGGTGCTTACTAACCTTTCACGAAGTAATCTCTGTTGGGCCCGATCAAGGCGTTGTACGGGTATCCGTAATAGGCTAGCGTGTACGGATCACAGGAGTAAACATAGTTAGGTTGCTGAGTTACTTCAGCTGTTGCTGCGGCCCCTCCTTTCGCTGCTTTCTGGTAGCGAGTGTATTGCTCCTTGTCTACTGGCTTGGCCAAGGTAACCTCCAGGCAGGAGCCTTCCAGTTCGACACCGTTCAGGTTGTTCATGGCGTGGATGGCGTCTTCCCTGGTCGTAAAGTGCACGAAGGCGTAATCGCGTATTTTTTTCACCCTCTCCACACAGCCGGGGTTAAACTGCCCGAAGACCTTTTTAATGGTGTCCTCCGTGGTCTCGATCATTAAATTCCTCACGTAGAGGATTTTAACGGTCTCCATGACGTCTTCATCCACGTCTATCTCTGGTTCCGCCCAGTCAACAGCGATTTGGTGTCCCCACAGCTGGATCCTTCCTGGCATGAGTTTCCTCCTGGCCATTGCTGCCGCTCTGTGGCTCTCATACTCCACGAAGGCAAAGCCTCTGTTCTTCATCTTATCGGCGGCGCTGGCGTACACGATGACGTCTAGCACGCCTTCCGTCACTTTGGCGATCTCCTCCAGGATCTCCTCTCTCTTCTTCATCTTGGGAATGCCTCCGATGAAGAGCCGGCAGTTATCCACGCTGCAGCAGACGCCCAGCAGCCTCCCGGGGCGGATTTCGTAGTTGTTGAGCTCCCTGACGGCACGCTTTGCCTCGTGCTTCTGCGTGTACATCACAAAGGCGTAGCCGCGGTTCTTCCCATCAAAGTCCATCATCAGGCGCATCTCGTAGATGCGACCGACGGTCTCAAAGACGGGGACGAGCTCGTCTTCGTAGACGTCGCGGGGGATTTTGCCTACGAAGACTTCGCAGCCGCGAGGAGGGTGCAGGCCCTCCCATCCGGGAGGAGGGCCACCGTATTTGCGTTGCCCGTTCTCCTGGATCATGCTGTATCCAGTGCGTTCCATGAGGGCCAGCAGAGCTGCCTCGTTGGGTGCACCGGCCACCCCTTCGGGGACTTTTGTAGTCGCTATGTTGGAGGAATCGTTGCTCATCCTTGTAGCGGAGTCCTCAGCGGTCATGGTGTCAAACTCATTCACAGGCTGATAAAGTCTAGGCAAAGGAAGAAGGAAAAGATGTGTTAGGAGCTGTTAGCTGCCATCACAATCCCACCCCTCTCTTCTGTTTTCCTGTAGTTGCTGAAAGTTGGGTTTTCAAACTGGCTACCGAAGAGCTGATGCAGGAGCCACACCAGCCTGACCATTGGTGCTGCGGGGGGAGCATATCATAGGATCAGAGAATCCTCAGGGATCGGAAGGGGCCTCGAATGATCACCCAGTCCAATCCCCCTAGCACAACAGCATCACCCAAACCAAGTCACAGAGCACCACAGCCAGGCGGGGCTGGAACATCTCCAGAGAAGGAGACTCCACAACCCCCTGGGCAGCCTGGTCCTTCTCCCTGGGAAGAAGTTCCTGCTGATACTGACAGGGAACCTCCTCTGAGACGGGAGGAGGGAATGCCAGCAGTAGAGGAGGTGACTGTGATGCGACCACGACTGCAAGGCACTGGGTTTCCTCTCTGGTGCAAGATGCTGCAGGACTCTGCGGGTTGTTAATTCACTCTCTCTTTAAAGCTGGAAAGGTCCACCAGACCACACAATACGAGCGACTGTGTGTGTGTGATATGGACCACTGCTTTGACTGCACAGTGAGTCCTCTCCCGTTTAGGGGAGCCAACAGTATCTTCCAGAAGGAGCTCTGCCTTAAGGAATCAGATTGCTCTAGATCCTAGCACTTCCCTTTACGGCTTCTTTGCTAATCACTCCTTCGGGCACGTAAGTGTGTGGTATTTCTCATGAGAAATTGTTTGGGCTTTTGCTTCCAGCGAGGATTATTTGTTAAACCTTTCTCCAAGAGACTAAAGACTCTTATTGAAGTTGTGTAATCGAGCCGCAGCTCTTTTTACTAAAACTTGCAAGCTGAGCTCCCGAATTCCTTCTCAGTCCCTTTTTTTTTCACCTAAAACTGGTTTTGTGGCTCTTTCAGCTGTTCTCCGGGCCTTTTTCATCCACGTAGGAAAGGTCACCCCTCTTTTGTCTCCCTCCATCTCTGTGTGACCCAAGCCTATTGCTCAACATCGTCTCACTTGCAAATCACATGGAGGTTTTTCTAGTCCGAAATCGCTTCCCAGAAGCACCACTCGCTGGGGCGATGCTGCCTTTGTTACCTGGAAACCCCACAACCGTACGTTCCTCTCTATCTCAAGTGCTTTTAGGGTAGATCCCATCTACGGAGTGCTCCAGCACTGGCTCCTCATGGTTTAGAGCACAACTCTGTCAGCCCATCTATCGTCTACCACTTGATCCGCCGGGTCTTGTTGTCAGGGAACTGTCTGAAAGCAGCGGTGCCTACAGGAAGCTCTGCAAATCACTGCAAGAACTGCTCCCCATCCGGGTCTGACAGGGTTATTCTCACATAGGAAAGAAAGAAAAGATGAAGCATGAGCCAGAGTTACCTGTTCCACACACACGTGTTAATCAGCAGGGCACAGGGTTCTTTCTGATCCACAGAGACTGTGATAAACAGAACCAAGACCCGCCTGGATCTGTTCCTGTGCCACTTGGTCTGGGTGATCCTGCTGTGTGGCAGGGGGATTGGACTGGATGGATTGGACTGGATGATCTTTCGAGGTCCCTTCCCATCCCTAAGGATTCTGTGATTCCATGACAAAGCCTGGGCATCGGCATTGCTGCAATTCCCCTCTTATCTTCTCTGCCTCCCCCTCTGCTCTCGCTGTGTTTATACTAAAACAGCTCAGAAGCACCAGTAGGTCACACTCCTGGGTCAAACACACCTGCAGGGCCAGGCTCAAAGAGCCAAAGAGCGGGGCTCAGACTCTGGTTTCTCAATGCCATACGCATTTGGGAGCTGAAGCGGGCACAGAGGCGTTTACTGCGGTTCATGCAGAGGCAGAGCTGGGTACAGACCAGCACGATTTCAGGCGGCTCAGGAGCTTTACTGGAAAAGAATCTGAGGTGCTAAGGTTACTAGGATTTAAAGCTGTTTTGTGGACCATACAGATCAGACTTAGAATCACAGAATCATTAGGGATCGGAAAGGACCTCAAAAAATCGTCCAGTCCAATCCCCCTGTCACAGCAGGATCACCCAGACCAGGTGGATCCAGGAGGGTCTGGAATGTCTCCAGAGAAGGAGACTCCACAGCCCCCTTGGGCAGACTGGTCCAGTGCTCCAGGACCCTCCCTGGGAAGAAGGGTCCTGCTGATACTGATTGGGAACCTCCTCTGTTCCAGCTGGCACCCAGTGCCCCTTGTCCTTTCACCAGAGGACCTTGAGCAGAGCCTGGCTCCATCCTCCTGACACCCACCCCTCACAGATTTATAGATATTAGAGACGTCCCCCCTCAGCCTCCTCTCCTCCAAGCTCCAGAGCCCCAGCTCCCTCAGCCTTTCCTCATCAGGGAGCTGCTCTCCTTCTTTCATCATCTTCGTTGCTCTATGCTGGACACCCTCCAGCAGCTCTGTGTCCTTCTGGAACTGAGGGGCCCAGCACTGGACACAGTCCTCCAGATGCAGTCTCACCAGTGCAGAGTAGAGGGGGAGAAGAACCTCTCTCGATCTCCTAACCACCCCCCTTCTGAATCCCCCCCAGGATGCTGTTGGCCCTCTCGGCCACCAGAGCCCATTGCTGGCTCAGAGTCATCCTGAGGCAGCTGCAATTACTAACCAGACATATCACACCTTGATTACAGCAACTCGGGGCCAAACACTGACCACAGTCCATAGAGCAACTTATCCCTGGGCTTGTCCTGTGTTGGGCAATGCCCTGGGCAGTTACGTAGCCGCCTGCTCCCGTGCTGATCCCGGTGTGGTAAAACAGGTTTTTAAAAACAAAGGGGCACAGCCGATGCCCTTGCAGCAGCAGCCACGTGTGCACCCCACTCACATGGCCTCCGAAAATGGGCTTGTTTGTGCTTTTCCTTCATCCCTTTTGTGTAGCTGTTGCTTTACTGGAGTCCTTCAGCAAATGACAGCCCCACCAGCAGCCACAGAACCATGGGGACCGGTGCTGCCATGGTGGCAGGAGAGCCCAGGGATGCCCGCTGCCTCCTGAGGGAGCAGGGGTACCCATACCCCACCTGCAGATGCTGGAGCCTACAGAGTCCTGCTGAACTGACCTCGTTAACCCCACAGGGCCACCTGCTACAGAAACCACTGTGGTTTTGCATTTGAAGCCACAGCTGCTGCTCAGGGAAGGTCAGTAGCTGAAATTTTACCTGAGTACACCCTGCTGAGAAGCAGAGGTAACAGCTACTGGTTTGAACATGGCTTTCCCAGGTCTTTGATTGCAATAATAAGGATGAATGGCCATCCTGCTGCTGATGCAGAGCTGCAGCTCTGGGAGCACAGCTGCTGCTGCTAGAGCTCTGTGTTTATAAGTGGACTGATTTCTCATGACAAGAAGTCATATTATATACTAAAATACATATGAAACCAGCAGCTTACTGAGACCAGGGGTATAATGACACCACAGACAGGAGATCCCCACAGAAACACTCTTGCTGAAAGCCCTGTTTGCTTGTTTATAGATTGGATGGAAGAACACTGAGGCACCACCAGCTCAAAGTAGTGCCTTGAGTATTGCTTCAAGTGTAATGCACAAGGTACCTCCCCTCCAACACTACTGCACCTGACCTACTGGCATGAGTGATCTCAAATAGCCAGTGATCCTGAATCTGAGCTCTGCTGTGCCCAGCTGCACAGCTCAGGGCCAGCTTAGCAGCCCTGCACCTGCAGATGTGGTAGGGAGCTGGCATGCAGGGTGCTCTGTCCCAAACTAACAGTGAAACAGAAAGGCACTGTTCTTTTGTGAGCCTGCCTAAGGTAGCCACTGGCCCCGCAGATGTTTGCTGCCATCCCATGTGATCCCTGGCAGAAGGCTTCACCCTCAGCTCAGGNCAGGGTTGGAAGGGACCACAGGATCATCCAGTTCCATGGGCAGGGACACCCCACCCTAGAGCAGGCTGGCCAGAGCCTCATCCAACCTCCAGGAATGGGACCCCAACCACCTCCCTGGGCAACCCAGTCCAGGCTCTCCCAGTGAAGAACCTCCTCCTCACATCAAGCCTCAATCTCCCCATCTCCAGCTCTGCTCCATTCCCCCTAGTCCTGTCACTCCCTGAGATCCTAAAAAGCCCCTCCCCAGCTTTTTTGTAGCCCCCTTCAGATCCTGTTGGCCACACTAAGGTCACCTCAGTGTGAGTCCTGGCAGTGCAACGTGTATTTCCTGAGTGTTTCAACGCTACTGCAGTGCCAAAGCAGCCAGCTCAGCCCAAACCCCTTGTGGAGGAAGCCTGGGCAAGCCACAGCCAGTCTCCTCCCTTACCTTACAACACACTTTACTGCAGGTCACTCAGAACTTTGTCCCAAGGGGTTGTGTAACCCGTGGGGTTTACTGTTCACCCCAACTCCATCTTATAACCAATACAAATCATAATAACTATTAATTAATCATCAATCTCAGCTATTTCTACAGCACCTGTTGCCAGCTGAAGCCTCTGCGAGACACTGAAGGGAAGCTGAGAAATGAGTTGAGTGGTTTTTCTTATCCTTAGATTACAGCTCAGAGCAGGAACCAACACAATCCATCCCTCCTCCCAGATTCCCTTAGTTCAGTCGAGTCAACAGAGTCTCCTCCTGTCCTGGTCAGGCAGTAACACGTGTGACACGTAAACAGAGTGCAGGGTAGCCCCTTGGTGGGTAACAGGGCTTTCCTCTGCTTGCTAGGAAAACTGTTGAGGTGTTTTGAGGCAGTTAAAGTGGTGTCTGTGGAGAGAAGTGTGACCTCACAGTAATCACAGTGCTGATGAGGCTGGAAAAGACCTTATAGATCATCCAGTCCAACCTAAACCCAACCCAGTAACCCTGACATCTGCCATCTAGCTCATGGCACTCAGCACTTCATCCAGCCTAACCCTGAACACCTCCAGGGATGGTGACCCAGCCACCTCTGTGGGCAGCCCGTTCCAAACCAGGATCACTCTCTCAGTGAGAAACCTCTTCCTAATGTCAAGTCTAAACCTCCCCCGATGGAGCTGAAGACTGTGACCCCTTGTCCTGTCTCCAGTGTCCAGGGAGAACAGACCGACCCCTGCCTGACTCCAACCCCCTTTTAGGTAGTTAGAGACAGCGATAAGGGCAGCCCTGAGCCTCCTCTTCTCCAGGCTGACCAGCCCCAGCTCCATCAAGGAGCAAGTGTTTCATTCCATGTGGACTAGGAAGGGGCACACTGTCACCAAGAGAAAGACAGCCAAATCGATCTTCTGCAAGAGAAAAACAAAGCTGCAACTCAACTCATCTGTTAATGATTACACAGGAGCGATAAGACGCTCACCTGCTGCCTCTGCGATGTAGAATCTTAGGGACCAACAGGGAGAGTTAACCTGAGCGCTGCAAAGGGCTGTGGAAGGCTTTGCTGAGCTCTGGGCAGGGAAGAAACGTGTTCTTGTGCTTGTGATTTTCCAGTGCTATTGCAAGGCAGAGCAGCCCGTCTGTCCGCACAGATATTACAGCAACACTTGTGCTCGGCGCTGCAACCAGGAGTATCTGCAAAGGTCACAGGCTGCACCTCCCCGTGCAGCCTTTTGATCCAGCTTTCCCAGCTCAAGGGGCAAAGCAACCCCCCTGCATCCTCTCTGCTCCACACCAGAGGATCATAGAATCACAGACCAAGTCTACTCAGTCGATTTTCTATCCATAAATCCAGCCTTTTCAGTTCAGTCTCATCTCAGGCTGTGGTTTCATTGCAACTCTAGACTAGATGATCTTTCGGGGTCCCTTCCGATCCCTGATGACTCTGTGGTTCTCTGGTGTTGACCACATGAATGCTAAAACAACCCTCCCTATCCTAGAATCACAAGGGATCAGAGGGGACCTGGAAAGATCATCCAGTCCAATCCCCCTGCCCCAGCAGGATCACCTAGACCAGGCAGGTTTCAACTGTCTCCAGAGAAGGAGACTCCACAAACCCCCCAGGCAGTCCCCCTCCAGTGCCCTGGAACCCTCCCTGGGAAGGTGTTGCCCTCTCTGCTCATACCAAGGGTACTCAGTCAATTTTCTAACCATGAACTCCAGTTCCCCCTCATCTCAGGCTGCAGTTTCACTGCAACACTGGACTAGATGGTCATTCAAGGTCCCTCCCGATCCCTGATGACTCTATGATTCTCCGATTAGTGTTGACCACACGGATGCTGCAACAACAGACAACCCAACCTGCAAAGCTTCTCTCTACTGGAGGCAGGGATTTCAAGCGGCCCGATGTGTTCCCTCCCCCTGAGGTCACTGCAAAGAGAGTCAGTACAAAGCAAACTGGGGTTGGGCTCTGACTGTTGGCCATCGAGAGCACAGGAAGCTCAAAGCCTTCGGCTCGGTCAGTCGCTGGGTGCCTTGTTTTCCCTCAGTGCCCCAACATTTGACCCCTTTTATAACGTGCACCTTAGTTATTTATTAAGCTCAGGTACCCATGGCTGACTCGTTCCTATCGCTCCTTTAACCGCCTGGCGCTGCCTGCGCTCGGAGGAGAGGGGGATGGAAGGCAATCAGCTTGGCTGTGAAATTCTGTCAGCTCGGCAGAAAGGAGCTGCAGAGCGCAGCAATTTGTACCCGACCTCTGATCGAAGGAGTTTGAACCTGGGATGGAAACTGAGGAGCGGGGTTTACAAGTACAGGGAAGAGCCTCCCAGCACTCGCTGCTTGCACCTATGGTTGATGCTATAAATGTAATAAAAGTAGGGTTTGACCCAGGCAGGGACCCTCTCAGGAGGCGTCGTTCCTGTGCTGGGTTAGCTCAAGGTGATCTGAGTCTCCTTAGATTACAGCTCAGGTGGAAATATCGAGGGGTTGGCAATGGAATTTCGCTGTGTTTAGGAAAAATATAGGATTTGAGACAGATGTCACCTGGACGTCACCTCCTGGCCACCTTCACTGGGTTGTTGAGCTTTATTAATGACAACAACCCACGTGTGCTTCGCTCTGACTCACTCAGAAGGTTCCCTCTCAATCTCAGCAGGACCTTCTTCCCAGGGAGGGTCCCAGAGCACTGGACCAGGCTGCCCAGGGGGGTTGTGGAGTCTCCTTCTCTGGAGACGTTCCAGCCCTGCCTGGCTGTGTTCCTGTGTGACTTGGTCTGGGTGATCCTGCTGTGCAGGGGGATTGGACTGGATGCTCTTTCCAGGTCCCTTCTGATCCCTAAGGATTCTGTGATAGAATGAGTTGCTTTTCTGCAGCAATGTCAGGCCGTGAGGATGCTAAGGATGGCAGGAACGGTGTGCCGTGACATCCCTCACACACTCCAAGCACGGGCTGTCATCCGTGGCGAGCTTGAGCGTGCAAAGAGCGAAGGAGCACTTTGCACGTGTATTTGGAAGCAGAGCTTCAGTCCCACCCAGCCCAGGACACGGCACCACCGCACGCAACTTCTGCACCGCGTTCACGCGCAATGAGATGATTTAGCTATTGGTTTTCATCAAATCTCACTTAAAACAGCCACATCCCCAGCCCCACACCCCCTGTTTCTGAAGGCTTTAGATTCAACTGATATTTGAACTGAGATTTAGGTTCAAACTTGACTGTGTCACCAGCACTGACCCCAGTAAAGCCATAAATGAATCAATAAGGAATTAACGGTGGGCAGATGAACGTCATGTGTCGGGTGCAAGCATTAGAGGTTTCACACTCTACTCAAGAATCCCAGGATCCTTAGGGATTGGAAGGGACCTTGAAAGAGCATCCAGTCCAATCCCCCTGCCACAGCAGGATCACCTAGACCGAGTCACACAGGAATAGTAGGATCCTTAGGGATGGGAAGGGACCTCACAAGATCATCCAGTCCAATCCCCCTGCCCCAGGATCACCCAGACTGAGTCACACAGGAACATAATAAAAACATGACTCGAGTAAAACCAGCACTCACTCCTCTTAAAATACACACAGAACCAGTTGTAGGGATTGATTTGCACTAACAGTCATCGCAGGTATTCCTCGCTCAAACATCCTAGCCACCATCAAGCTGTAAGCCCCAGCGTCTGTACCTCAAGCTGAGAACTCACTTTTTACCCCTGAAGTCACCTCAATCTCTGGAAGAAGCAGAACCAAACAGCAGGCAGCAGGGACAACACAGTCTGACAGCATCACAGTGACGATGAGGCTGGAAAAGGCCTGAGAGGTCATCCAGTCCAACCTAAAAGCAACTCAACCAAGTGAACCCAACATCAGCAGAGGCCAACTGAAAACACGTCGGGTGGTTGCAAACGACTGCCTCTCCCTTCATGGATTTAAGAGTAGGAAATCATCTCTCAGATCCCACTTTGTTTTCTTCCTCTTCCTAAGGCACCGGTGGTTGAGCCTTCCCTTTGTGACGTTCACGGTGCTGTTTGCTACACGAACTCTTCTAATTGGGCACGTTCAAGCTTAGAAGCAGTGGCTTCCTTCTCAGACACCTCTTTCGGAGCCTCCAAAGGAAAGGAGAACCCAGACACCCCGGCAGTGACACGCGTGTGGTCTCAGCGACCCGATAAATATCCCTACAGAGCAAAGGCCATCCCCCTTACCTCCAGGGTCCCGCAAGAGGAGTGCGACAGCGTGAGAGGACTCACCACTTCCCTCGAGCAACCTCTCCTCCTAATGGCAAGAGCTGTGAGAGCCGGTTATAGAGTTTATGCATCTCGTTATTGGCCAGCGAGCGTTAGCCATTTAAATTCCTTGGGAGTCATTTGTTAAGGGCTCTTAGGCTGAGGCTAAGTGGGTGGGACGGGAGGGAGAGGGGATATTAGCGCTGCCAGAAGCCGAGAGCTCTCCAAAGCGGTTTGAAGATTAATAGAAAACCATCCGCAAGGAAGGGATCTTTGGAGGGAGGGCTGGGTCCAACCTTCAGGGAAGCACGGGAGAGAGAAACGGGGTAATTTTTGCAGGAAGGAGGACTTTGAAGAGAAAGATTTCACTCGCAACGCACGGCTCGGAGAAAAGGGAGTGAAACATGTACAAACAACTCCTTCCTAGCACAAGGCGTTGTGCAAATATCTTGGGTTACTCACAGCAGATAAGATAAGGGCAGATTTTTCTGGACGGTGGAGGTATTTTCAGTGAAACCCTTGTTTTTCTCTCTACATGGATCCGTCAAAGTGATTTCAGGCTGCGCTTCATCTATTTACTCCCGGGGTTAAAGCAAAGGGCCAGCAGCTCCTAGAGAGGGGCCGGAATATCTACCCATCACGGCGGCATCGGGACGGCAGGGAGGACCCGGCCTGAGCTGGGTACCCCGTGTGCTCCAGGTCAGCTTTGAAGACGGAAGCTCTAGCGTGTTTGCTCGGAAGGAAAAAAACCACCCAGCTGGGTGCAGAAGTAAAGGCACAGGAGTGGTAAAACATGATTCATGACAGCAGAAACGGTCTGTACATAACAACGGAGCATTAGGCACCAGGAGCACTTAGGCAAAGCAAACAACACACCTTCTCGAGCAGCCGAGAGGTGGAACTGCTCCGAAACGGGCTTTGGGAGATGGATTTGCCTGGTCAGCCTGGAGTGTGCACAGCTAGTCAGCAGGAGAGAAGGGAGAGGAGCTGGTTTCTGGGAAGAGATGCTGTCAACAGCACAGGGCAGAAGCGACTCATAGAATCCTTAGGGATCAGAAGGGACCTGGAGAGATCATCCAGTTCAATCCCTCTGCCACAGCAGGATCACCCAGACCAAGTCACACAGGGACATATCCAGGTGGGTCTGGAACGTCTGCAGAGAAGGAGACTCCACAACCCCCCTGGGCAGCCCCTTCCAGTGCTCCAGGACCCTCCCTGGGAAGAAGGTCCTGCTGATATTTATGCCAACTCAATAGCTACAAGAGCTTCCTCAGCTAGCAGGTAATACAGCATGGGAATACAACAGCACGCCCAAGATGATGGAAAGAATCAGGCTCAAATCAGAGTGTTAAATCTAGGAGACACTGCCAAAATCAGACACACACCTCACTCCTAGTGTGAGACGTTTAGCTGCTATAAACTCCCCTCCACCAGTTTTTAAGGCAAGTATCCTCCTCTTTGCATTTTTCTCTTGGAAACAACCCACAACTTGGTCTGGGTGATGCTGCTGTGGCAAGGGGATTGGACTGGATGAGCTTTTGAGGTCCCTTTCAATCCCTGATGATGCTACATACCATAAGGGCATCGAACAGCACAACACAAGCTGTTATCTGATTTGGAGACAGGAATGAAGACCCCCTCAACCAGATCTCCTCCCAGCTCAAGAGACCCAGCTCCCTCAGCCTTTCCTCATCAGGGAGCTGCTCTCCTTCCTTCATCCTCTTCGTTGCTCTGTGCTGGACACCCTCCAGCAGCTCTGTGTCCTTCTGGAACTGAGGGGCCCAGAACTGGACACAGTACTCCAGATGCAGTCTCAGCAGTGCAGAGTAGAGGGGGAGAAGAACCCATGAAAGAGTGTTGTACAGGCTGCATTCTCTTTTAAGGGTCACCCCAGTGTTTGATCTGCAGCAACTTAGGGGAGTCAGGAAACGGCAAACGGCGTTGGATTAACTGGCATTGTGTCAGAGCAGGTGTAAAATAACATGTTAGTCATTTAAATAAAGTGCTGTTGTCTCCTCAAACATTCAAATAGGCTGTAAAATGGGTCTGCAAACATGTGCGAGCCTGTTCCTCCAAACACAAAGTGGTTTTGTTAAAAGGAGAAGGAAGAAAAGAGCTGGGGGGAGGCAGGAGGTAGGCTGACTGCTACAGTGTGTGATCCTAATTTTGGTGGGTTCTGTGTGACCGTAGTGGTAAACTGCACAGCCTTCCTGAGACTGAGACCACAGACCTTGCAGATCACCCTTGAATCCATATTTATAGACATAGTGAGGTCCCCCCTCAGCCTCCTCTTCTCCCAGCTCAAGAGACCCAGCTCCCTCAGCCTTTCCTCAGCAGGGAGCTGCTCTCCTTCCTTCATCCTCTTCGTTGCTCTACACTGGACACCCTCCAGCAGCTCTGTGTCCTTCTGGAACTGAGGGTCCCAGCACTGGACACAGTACTCCAGATGCAGTCTCACCAGTGCAGAGTAGAGGGGGAGAAGAACCTCTCTCGATCTGCTGACCACCCTCCTGCTGATCCCCCCAGGATGCTCTTGATCCTCTTGGCCACCAGAGCACATCTAAACCAGAAAGCAGGCTTCAGGTTCCAAAATGCAAGGTGGCAGACGCTGAATCCCAGCACAGAGTGCAGCAGAGTTTAATCAGCAGGGTAAAAGGAGGAAACAAAGCAAAACACAGAGGTGTTTTGTGCAGCCACAACCACTGTGGCATGCTTGCTTTCCAACAGAGGCACTACAGCGTGGGTTCTGGATAGACCAATCTAGTGGGGAGGTGGATATGATGAGTACTTCTCCTTCCCTGGGTAAATAAAACACTATGGGGAACGGGTTTAGCCCTCACTAGCCTGATGTGGCTGCTCCTGCCCAAGGCTTCACACCACAGACCCACAGACACGGCTATGGGATGCTGCCAAGGAACAGTTGTGCTCCATCCTTCCCACAGCCACCTCAGGCAGCCTCTGCCTGGGCTGCCACCGACGTCTGTGCAGCTACATGCACCCCGCGACCTGAACGCCTGTGCTGGCACAGGGCAAGAAGAAGGTGGGACCCATCCCTCCGCGAGCACTGCCGGCTTCAAGCATCCATCTGATGGCTGCTGTTCAGCACACTCAGGGGAAAACAAAGGCAGGTTTCCTGGTGAAGCCTGCTGAATCCAGTTGCACAGCAGAGCTGCCACTCTGGAGAAGCAGCTGAGATTTCACAGCGGAGGCTGTGAGAGCCTTTGTGTGACACGGAGCTGCTCGCTGCACCGTGCAGAGAGGTCAGGGGGTAGAATCATGAACCATTACTCTTTAAGCCTTTGGATGGGGCCACTGGATTTTACTGCTGCAGGTAAGCAGAGGCTGTGAGTATGGGAGGAGGCAGAGCAGGATGCTGAGTGCCCCATGCGTCACTGATGGACACATAGTGGCTGCTGCCTGTGGCTAGCAGAGATATCCAGCCAGCAGAACCATTTGGCAACCAGTTGTGGTAAGAGTAAGGTGCTCAGCAAGTAACACTCTGTGTTTACCCCTGAAACACTTCTGCAAAGCAGAGCATCACAGGGCTTTGTGACAGGGGGTCATGAGAAGGAGGATAAACACCTAGATGCTTGGAGTTACAGAAGAGTGAGGCTGGGCTTCCCAAAGAGGGCTGTGAAGATGAGCGTAGGCAGCACATATAACCCTTGTTTCCTCTCTTGCAGCAATTGCTCTGCTCTTTGCAGCAATAGAAGAGCAGTAACAGGAAGAGCTTTTGCTCCAGCCAAGAGGCATCGTCTCTGGTTGGGGTACAAGCTTTTCCATTTCAGCTGTTCGTGTCTTATTGGAAGTAAGACAATCAGCATCACAGGATCATTAGGGATCAGAAGGGACCTCAAA
>VZRI01009266.1:336639-405058 GCA_013397515.1 Upupa epops | reverse complement strand
CTGCCATCTAGCTCATGCCACTCAGCACTGCATCCAGCCTGACCCTGAACACCTCCAGGGACGGTGACCCAACCACCTCCATGGGCAGCCTGATCCAAAAGCTAATCAAGGGATAAATCCCATCAAGACAGATCCTCCTTCAAAGCAGACCTTGTTAACTCAGGCTCTCCCCATTCATTCCCTACTGCTGCAAACCCATGCAGGCAGCTAGAAATGATCTGCTAGCTGAGATCGTCGACGTCGCTTCAGTTCACAGCACCTGTGCCTCCCGCTCAGCTGCAGCTCCCGGGTTAGCAATGTGTGTGAGTTCAGCCAAATGGAAAAGCTGAGGTTTCAGTGCATCTCTTGTACCTGTGCTCAGCTGGACCCTGGGAAGGGGTGCCCAGGGAGCTGGTTGGGGCTCCATCCCTGGAGGTGTTTAGGGCCAGGCTGGATGAGGCTCTGGCCAGCCTGCTCTAGGGTGGGGGGTCCCTGCCCATGGAACTGGATGATCCTGTGGTCCCTTCCAGCCCTGACTGATTCTATAACCTCTTCCCAGGGAGGGTGATTGGGCACTGGAGGGGGCTGCCTGGGGGGTTTGTGGAGTCTCCTTCTCTGGAGATGTTTGAAATCCACCTGAACTCGGTCTGAGTGATCCTGCTGTAGGAGAAGGGTTGGACTGGATGATCCTTCCAGGTCCCTTCCAATCCCTACTGATTCCTTTAAGGTTTGTGTTTTACCCGATCGTTGTAATGGGAAATCAAGGGAAGAAGCTGCAACACCCCAGCTGTGCTGCGATGGCTGCTCTACAAACCAGAGCAAGAAACAACCGAGAGCCACTGGAATCCACGCTCCAGGGCAGGAGGCTGCCCAGTGCCCAGCCCACGTGCTCCTTGTGGCACCCACTCGGTGACAGCCCCGTCACCCATCCACAGGCAGCTATCGAGAGCATCGCTGCCTTCCACAGGACCTGCAGATATTATTCCCATAATTTCTCTCTCCAATATAAACAGGAAACTTGGGAATGTGTTGCTGGGAGATTTGTGGGATCCGTGCTACTCATTTAGCTGGTGGAAATAATGCCTGGGTCATAAGGATTCTCCTAAAGGGTGGAGAGGGAATGCTTTTCACTAGCAACTCCATCCCCAGCCCCAGCTGAGCATTGGTGTTTGTCTGTTCCACCTGATATATCCAGAAAGACATTCTGCAGAGCGGGCTGTCCTCCAGAGCCCTGTGCAGCCCTGCTGCTGTCAGCACAAGTACACAGGTTTAACCAACTGAGACTGGGTCAACAGCTGTGGGGAACAGCAAGCACCTTATGAAACCAGCTCCCTTCGGTGCACGGAACCACGTCCTGAATTACCAGAAGGAGTTCAGTTGCTCATTGCTTACAGGGAGTCAGGAACCCCTTGCTCTGAAACCTGTCTGTCTGATGTTCTTCCTTCAATCACAGGATCATCAGGGATCGGAAGGGACCTCGAAAGATCAGCCAGACCAATCCTCCTGCCGCAGCAGGATCACCCAGACCCAGTCTAGGAGGGTTTCAAACGTCTCCAGAGAAGGAGACTCCACAAACCCTCCAGGCAGCCCCCTCCAGTGCCCCCTCCCCCTCCCTGGGAAGAAGTTATAGAACCAGTCAGGGTTGGAAGGGACCACAGGATCATCCAGTTCCAACCCCCCTGCCATGGGCAGGGACACCCCACCCTAGAGCAGGCTGGCCAGGGCCTCATCCAGCCTCCAGGGATGGAGTCCCAACCACCTCCCTGGACAACCTATTGCAGGCTCTCCCCACTCTCCCGGTGAAGAGCTTCCTCCTCACATCAAGCCTACATCTCCTCATGTCCAGCTTAATCCTTGATTCAGAGATGGAAAGGAGGTAGCATGGCTCTCAGAGAAGTCCCTCTCTACCACAGAGAGGACTCAAGGACAGAACAGACTTTGGCAAGTCTAATTCCTTCCATCTAAGCCACATAATCTCCCTTATGGCAGAACCCTATCTCCACACGAGAGCAGAGCAGACAACATGGCCATCACTGTCTTATTTTACATACTCATGTTTTCAAATCCAGTCTCTGTGAGCTCTGAGCTAAGATTTGACCTCCTGCTTCGGTTACTGGAGCAGAAACTTCTAGGGGAGTCTAAGTTACCCTCTAACACTGGAACCACTGCTTCCTGAGAGGAGAGGGTGAGCTGTGACACACGTGAAAGGCTTGACTCACAGTCATGCTTTGTGCCTCTGAAATCACCAGCAGCCTCAAACTTTTCATCAATCCTATTTCGAGTCTTTAAAGCAGACACTGCTGGGGATTGAGGGGCTTTACTCTCCGGTCATTTTTTCCCTGCTCCTTGTTCTACAGATTTTAGGGTTGCTGAGTGGCGAGGCAATGCTTCGACTGCTGTTAGTAAAGCGAATGGATGAGCACACCTGAGTAGCAGCTAACACCACCGAGTGTTTCCAAAGCATCCCCAGCATCTCGCATGCAAACACATCAAGGAAATCATAGAGTCCTTAGGGATGGGAAGGGACCTCCAAAGATCATCCAGTCCAATCCCTCTGCCACAGCAGGATCACCTAGACCAAGTGGCACAGGAACACAGCCAGGTGGGGCTGGAACCTCTCCAGAGGAGGAGACTCCACAACCCCCCCCTGGGCGGCCTGTTCCACTGCTCTAGTACCCTCACCATGGAGAAAATCCCTGTCTCATCATGAAGACTGAAGCAACCAGCACGAGGAGGCACTGACAAACAGACAGCAACGAGTCCAAACCAGAGCAGCCCTCTTGCATTTTGTTTAGCCTGCAAACCACTGCTAATAAACCGTGAGCACTGACCGCCTGTCAGCCGCTTCCCACCGAGTCCACTTCAGCGATACCTGGCGGCTACCCGGGCTATAAAAGGCTTGGTTTTGGCTGTCACCAGACACGTTTATACACGGACACATGCAGACCATCAGAGACGGCTCCTGCACCAACGGGTCAGCCTCCACCACGTGGCGGAATCGTTCAGTCACTGGGCAGATGTGAAATCATTCTCTGATCCTGCTCAGCGTGACCTCTGGGTAGCAGAGGCAGATCAGGAACTTCAACCCTGCTGGTTTTTTTGGTGTCTACTGCCTTGGGGCACAGACAAAAAACCCTTGAAACCAGTTCACCAGGCAGTTCACAAAGGAGCAAGGAGTTTGAAGCAAGAAAAACACTTCCCCACCACCCCTCTTGCAATAATTGGAGCACTGGACCAGGCTGCCCAGGGGGGTCTGGAGTCTCCTTCTCTGCTGATGTTCCAGCCCTGCCTGGATCTGTTCCTCTGTGACTCGGTCTGGGTGATCCTGCTGTGGCAGGGGGACTGGACTGGGTGACCTTTGGAGGTCCCTTCCCATCCCTAATGACAATATGATTCATTTCCATTAGAAACCCTGACTCCTGTGCCTCCTCTCCAGTTAGAAGAGAGGAGCAGAATGTCTAGTCTGGCTAGAAAAATCAGAGCCACTGGCTAAAGAAGCACGGGTTCACCAACACTGCTGGAGGCCACTCCACACACTCAACCACAGTTGCCGCAAGCAAACAGCAAACTATCAGCTCTACCTCCTCTTCTGACTTCTAGAGACCAAACCTCTGGCACCTTAGACCCAAGAGCTGCAACCCTTCTGCCTCTGGAAGCCAAGGAAGTCCAAGTGGAAAACGGTACCTGGAAAGAAGCTGGTGTGCTCCCGCGGGCGCCGGCTGCCACCAGGCTCCTGTTGCCTCTCCGCTCCGGGCAGCCGCGTTGCTCTGCAGCCAGGGCTGCCTGCGTGGGTCAATGTTTTACCCGGCTCTGAGCTGCCTCCTGTCCCACCCTCCCAGTAAACAACCTGTAGGGAAGGCAGCGCCAGGGCCATGGGGCAGCCCTCTGTACCCACCCTACCCTCCAGAGGGAAAACAAGCACACACAAAGAAGGGGAGATCTGCTGGAAGGGGACGTGGGGACAGCCCAGCGCCAGCGAGGGGGGGAAGGAAAGGCACATGAACCGTGCTGTTAATAGCCAACCTGTGGCAGGTAAGTCGTGCTAACCTTCCTCTGTATTGTTGTAAGGCTGAGTGCAAGCCTAGGCGTGCCTGGCTGAGAGGGAACGCTTGATTTATGGGAGCACAGAGGTTCCCAAATACATCTTAGGTGAAAGAAGAGAGCAGTTGGGCAAACGAGAGCCAGAGCCAGAGCCAGAGCCAACCCCACGTGATAAAATAGCACTAAGGGAGCCTGAGCTTCAGACAGGCCAAGGCTACCTGTGATGTTTTACTCTGTTCCTGCGCCTTGGCTCCCAAACACCTCAGACTTAGAATCATAGGATCATCAGGGATGGGAAGGGACCTGGGAAGACCATCCAGTCCAGTCCCTCTGCCACAGCAGGATCACCCAGACCAAGTCCAGTTAGGTTGCAATCATCTCCAGAGAAGGAGACTCCACAAACCCCCCAGGCAGCCCCCTCCAGTGCCCCGTCACCCTCCCTGGGAAGAGGTTATAGAATCAATCAGGGTTGGAAGGCACCACAGGATCATCCAGTTCCATGAGCAGGGACACCCCCCCTAGAGCAGGCTGCCCAGAGCCTCATCCAACCTCCAGGGATGGAGTCCCAACCACCTCCCTGGGCAACCCAGTCCAGGCTCTCCCCACTCTCCCGGTGAAGAACTTCCTCCTCACACCTTAAAGCTCACATAGAGCTCTGCCTGCACTAACCAGAGCTTTAACTATTTGCAGCAATGACAAGCAGAGGGCAGCTGAAATGGGCTGGCAACCAAGCGTGGTGCTGACACGGAGCCGCTGCCGCTCCCCAAGGAGGAGAGGACAACAGGGAAGCTTGGAAAGGACTTGGAGGCTGGGACTCAACTCACTGCTCCCAGCTTGGGAGATAAGTCCCAGACCTGGTACCCATGTAGGAGCGAAGGAAGGATCCAGGCTGTACTGCATCTCCTGGTTCTGAGAGACTGCTTCGTCTGTCACAGCCTTTCAGTCCTGGTTTGGAGAAGTGTGATTCATTCTGTCCAGCCCAGCATCCCCGACGGGAGCAGTGCATGTGTTTCAGGAGAAAATCTAGACCTCCAGCTCCTCTGGCTACGCAGTTTAACTACCACACAGTGAGGCAAGGAGCACGTCCCTGCACTGGAGCTGCTGTTGAGCTGGACCTTGTACGGCCTCGCATGCAAGAGGGGCTGTCTGAACTCAGTGGTCCTGGGCTGAGGGACACAAGTAGAGTCTGTTCAGGTTGCAGAGGGTTTCTGTGCCCCCAGGACATGCTGCAGTGCACTCAGGGTCACAGCTGCATCCAGCTCACACCTGTCACACGGCTAGAGCAGCAATGGGCAGTGCCTGGGAATGAGCAGATGGATGGTTCTATAACCAAAGGGCTGTGCCTTCCCTCACTCGGGACTCCTGAGGGGTGAGCCCAGGGCAAGCCCTCAGGGGGGCCAGTGAGTGCCCAGTGGACATAGTGCTCCAAAGCCTGCTCAGCTCTCCACAGTCCCCACTGGCTGTGGATGCTCTCAGGTGTGATGTCCTTTCCTGCTTGCTCCACACTCCCCTCTGCTCCTCTTTTGCCTGAAAAAGGAGAGGCAGAAGAGGAATCTCATGGGTCGGGCATTTAAGGTCACCACAGAGTGACTCCCTGGTAGGGCAGGCTGTTGGCATGACCAGAGAGCAGGCATATGGACTTCCCAACAGCTGCTAGACGCATTGCTGCTGCTGCAGAACAACCCGTGAGACCTGGCAATGCCTTTTGCACGCCCCTCCTTAACGCCCAGCCATTGAGTTCTCCCTACAGAACCCCCCCTCCTAGCTGCTTTACATCAACCTGCGAGGAAGAGCACTGTGATGAACACATCGGGCACACGGAGCCTCTCAGCCTTGCGGCAGGACACTCTCCTCATCACGTCAGACGCTCGGTGCCAAGCTGATGCCCCAGCTCTACGTGGCATCTGCTGTTCCACACAGCTCCTTAGTCTCTTAGCTGTGGTTTCCACCCCTGAGACCCCCAGGCAGAAAGACAGGTCTTATCTAAAAAAGCTTATCTGAACCCCAGACCCTGCCTAACCAGCTCCAGGGAGCAGCACTGGGTCCTAAGAGTCTTGCTTCACCTGCCAACAAGACGGGGAGGGGTGTCCCCCCTCATGGCAGGGGGGTTGGATCTAGGTGATCCTTGAGATCCCTTCCACCTGAACCATCCTATGAATCTAGGAATCTAAGAGCCTCTCCCAAAGATGTGCATCAGGTGGGTGAAGAGGGACGCACAACCATGCTATTTCTCCCTCCGCTCGAGATCTCCCTGATCTTCTCAACAAAACCCGGGAGGAGGAGGCCACGTGTGTGTGACTGCATCTGCTTGTGCCAGCTCGGCATTTCCCAGCTCAGAAACGTTTCAGGACACTCTGGAGGAGCTCCATCACCTTTCACACCCCAGACCTCCCAGTGTTGGGCAAGGGCTGTGCTGGTGAGATCTGGTGCTGTGGTTGTGCAGAGGCAGCTCAGATGCCCGGCAGCACAGCCAAGGTCACTGCCTGGGAGGAGAAGGCTGTGCAAACACCCACTCTTCCACAGGGCTGATGGTTCCAAGCTGGAGAAGGGTTGATTTAAACGGGATGTTAGGGAGGTGTTCTTTAGCAGGAGGGGGTTTAACACTGGAACAGCTTGCCCAGGGAGTTTGTTGAGGTCCCCTCCTGGGCCTTGATCTAATTGAGGATGCCCCCATTCACTGCAGGGGTGGGGGGTGGATGAGATCCCCCCTCCCAGGCCACTGAGCTCTACAGCTCTATGAAACAAAGTGAGAGCAGCAGTGGGTTCTATAAAGCCTGAACGCAAGCTGTGAACAGGAACAACTGCTTTCAGTCCCATCGTGAAGCTTCGCCCTGGTGCGTCGATGCCTTTGTCTCCTCAACAGGCTGGAGCAGACGGAGACAATCAGGCAAAGGTCGTGCTGCATAGCAGCACGATGCCTGCACTCAACCCTGCAGGTATGGTCACCTGTGCTCCTGAAACAGCTACAGGCTCCTGGCCAAACCAAACCTCACATGCTCAGGCTCTTTTTCTTCTCTCAAGGATGAGGCTTTTGCAGCCGAGGGCTCGGAGAGAGGCCAGTGCTTCTCTGGAAGTCAAGTCCCTTGCATCACCCGGTCTAAAGTTCCCTTCAAGAGGTGACAGGGAGGGGGGGTTCTGATTAATGCACGGGGGACAGGAGGGGCTGTGGGCCAGGAGAACTTGGCCTTCGGGTTTTTTCTGAAGGCACAACCTTTGTGCCAGAGCCTGGGTTTCAAGGGCAAAGTCACTCTCGTGTATTTACCCACCGCAGTAGGAGGAGGAGCCGGCTTGCACGGCACACAGCCTAGCAAGTCAAACATTAATGTCCTGCAGACATCATATGACTGCAGGCTGCCTCGGGAGCGAGAAAAGCAAAGGAGATGGAGAGAAAAAGTGGAAAACACCTACAATTCATGGGCTTTTGGGCAACAGGCTGCCAAGCAAACAGCCATTCGCTGCCCTGGTGGCCAAGAGGGCCAACGGCAGCCTGGGGAGGATCAGAAGGGGGGTGGTTAGCAGATCGAGAGAGGGTCTTCTCCTCCTTTACTCTGCACTGGTGAGACTGCAGCTGGAGGACTGTGTCCCATTCTGGGTCCCTCAGTTCCAGAAGGACACAGANGGAGGTTCCCTATCAATATCAGAGCTTACAGTTAACACCTGGTCACAGAATCCTTAGGGATGGGAAGGGACCTCCAAAGATCCTCCAGTCCAACCCCCTGCCACAGCAGGATCCCCCAGACCCAGTCGCACAGGAACACAGCCAGGCGGGTCTTGCTGAGAGAGAACTTTCAGCGAGTGTTAATCCGTGTGCCCGTGTTCTCCCAAGGATCACTGCAGGCGCTGCCACACGGTCCAGGCGCTGACTCCTAGCCTGGAATTTTAGGCTTACACATAGTGTTTTATCCCAGGGGCTTATAGCCATCACCGCTCCGCTTGGTGCACATTTTTGATGGGCTTAGCCCCACTCCAAATGCTGATTGACACCGACGCTTGACTTAACTACAGGCAACTCAAGTTGTAGTCGAGCAATCCAGTGGTGCCAGTCAAGAGCTGGAAGGGGGCTCTGTACCTGGGGTTTAATCACTAAGTGAAGCGTCGCATCCATCACAGTCATTTCCAAGTGTCAAAGTGCACGTGAAGCACAGAGAGAGTGATCTTCCTTCTGTACCCGCTGGGTTGCCCTGGCCTCTTTGTACCTAGGGGTGACACTGTTCCAACACGCCGCTGCCTCGGCTCCCGCGAGAAGCCCGGTGTGAAGAAACACCTCACCTTTCCCCTAAATGTGCTGGGGTTATGGCTCAGCCCAGTCGGGGCGGCAGGGAACTCCCCAGCTGCTCTCCCGGCACCCACCCAGTCATGCTGGACGAGAAGGGTGGTGCGGGGGCAGAGTCTCCAGCCCAGCTCTTAAACCAGTGCCCCAGCCCAGAGATGAGCCTGCAGAGAGGAATGAGGTTGGTCGGAGGTGGTGCCCGCTGGGCAGTCAGGCTCTCGCCAGCTCTGTGTGTGCCTTAGCTCTGAGGAGGACACTGCAGCAGCTGGTCTGAGGGCTGGCAGGGGGTAATTTCCTGCTCTCGGTGAAGCAAATCTAAGTGGCAGATAGGAAATGTGCAGACGCAGCAGCGCTTGGCCCCACATGAAATGCGGTGAAGAGGGCAGGCACTCTTTGTTGCGTTGACCCGTGCTCAGCCTCAGCAGCTCTCTGCTCTTGAGCGGTCTTGTGTCCCCACTCCCTACCTGAGCGATGGGTGAGGGTATGGAGACACGAAGAGCCTCTTCTTTATTTCAATAATTAAATAGAGAGCAAGCTGGAAGAGAGGAGGTTCCCTATCAATATCAGAAGGAACTTGATCACAGGGAGGGTCCCGGAGCACTGGACCAGGCTGCCCAGGAGGGCTGTGGAGTCTCCTTCTCTGGAGATGTTTCTGCAATCAGCAAAGCTACTGGTGGATGTCCTGAGGAAAGTTATTTCTAGTGAGCAAAGAGTCTAACGTGGCCCCAGTGGGACAAGTCAACATGCCTGGTCCTAGAAGCTCTGCTCCTTCCACTCTGTGACTGCAAATGGAGGCAAGGGGGTTCTATGTCCCTAATCCTGCTAAGATCCCTCCCCTGCCATGCGTTAGACCCAAGTTAAGTACTTTACACAAGAAATGAAAGAGGATAAATGCTAGTGGCCAGGGTGACTCTGAGCCAGCAATGGGCTCTGGTGGGCAAGAGGGCCAACAGCATCCTGAGGGGGGGATCAGAAGGGGGTGGTTGGCAGAATGAGAGAGGTTCTTCTCCCCCTCTACTCTGCACTGGTGAGACTGCGTCTGGAGCACTGTGTCCAGTTCTGGGCCCCTCAGTTCCAGAAGGACACAGAGCTGCTGGAGGGTGTCCAGCGCAGAGCAATGAGGATGATGAAGGAAGGAGAGCAGCTCCCTGATGAGGAAAGGCTGAGGGAGCTGGGGCTCTTGAGCTGGGAGAACACCTCAGGGATGGGGCCTCAGCCACCTCCCTGGGCAACCCATGCCACTCATCACAACAATTGGCTTCAAAAGATCCTCCAGTCCAACCCCCCTGCCACAGCAGGGTCACCCAGACCAAGTCACACAGGAACACAGCCAGGCGGGGCTGGAACGTCTGCAGAGAAGGAGATTCCACAGCCCCCCTGGGCAGCCTGGTCCAGTGCTCCGGGACCCTCCCTGGGAAGAGGTTCCTGCTGATATTGAGGTGGAATTTACCCCCACAGGATCCCTGCTGCAGAACAGCCTGGACTGAGACTCAGTGCTGTGTACTCGGGGTGGGCTTTACACCGCTGTAGCCCCGGTTCTTGGCAGAACCAGTCCCCAGCTAATCATTACACATCTAGTGAAAGCATTCACCGCTCTATTTCAGCGCTGCTCACTCTTCCGCTCGGTGACAGCCACTCCTCTACTCACTCCATTTCACGCACCGCAGGAGCCTTGGCTTCCCTGGGGTCACTGGTCCCTCCCTGGCCTCACCTGCCCCACAGCAGTGACCCTGTGCTTCCCAGGTGAGGACTCACGTGGTGCTCAAGCAGTTTTTCTTTACAATTCAAACTACTGAGATCAAAAGTTCAGCAGGTTCCATCCTTGTTTGCTCTGCTAAGGTGTTTATTTGTTCCAGTGACCTGCAGCGTCGTTGAGAGCCCTCCCAACCCCATGAGAAGCTCCTCAGCTTTCCTCAGAGCATGACGGACTTGCACAAGCTCAAACCTAGGGGCTGCTTCGGAGGGGAAGCAGAGGGAAGACTGGGGGCTAGCACAGGACCACGGTTGGAGGTGGCAAGTTCCCGTTAAAGAATGCTACCCACTTATGTAGAAAAACTGGGTGCCAGCCCTCACCAAACCTGTTACTCAAGCTCTGCAGCCTGCAGGACTGGGCTCCTTGACTTCGCTCTCCCTATGTGGTGGAGAGAGACACCTCTGATGGCTGAAACAGGTTTGCCTTGTTCAATACCTGCTCCATGTGATTGGGCTAATGAAAAGTTTTTAGGGAAACAAATCCCTGCTTGTGAAGGTCTAAGAGCTAAGAGGATTAGATGTTCGTTAAACTAGACAGAACCCAGGAACAAAGTTGTTGCTGTTCATTCTTAAAAACGCTATCCGGGTGCGGGCAAGGAGGAAAGGAGGGGAAGCAGAGTGAATCTGTGAAGAGAGCCTTGGGTCACACTGAAATCAGGTGTGATGGGCTGGAAGGGAAAGGTCTTCCGTGGCCTCACTATGGCCCTTAAGAGGGGATGATGTTGTTCTACATACAGAGGAAAACCTCTCTAATCAAAGTAGTAGTCTCCTTGTAAGGGATGTAGGTGTTTTCTGTGGTTCTACGGTAGCCCACTGGCTATAGAGGTGGGTGCAAATGCTGGCTGAGGACTAAGCAACTCCAAACTCTCATCAGAAGATCATAGAAAGGGATTGGAAGGGACCTGGAAAGAGCATCCAGTCCAATCCCGCTACCACAGCAGCATCACCCAGACCCAGTGGCACAGGAACACAGCCAGGTGGGGCTGGAACGTCTGCAGAGAAGGAGACTCCACAACCCCCCTGGGCAGCCTGGTCCAGTGCTCCGGGACCCTCCCTGGGAAGAAAGTCCTGCTGAGATTGAGAGGGAACCTCTTCTGTTCCAGCTGGCACCCAGTGCCCCTTGTCCTATCCCCAGTTGCCCTTGAGCAGAGCCTGGCTCCATCCTCCTGACACCCACCCCTCACAGATTTAGAGACAGGAATGAGGTCCCCCCTCAGCCTCCTCCCAGCTCAAGAGCCCCAGCTCCCTCAGCCTTTCCTCATCAGGGAGCTGCTCTCCTTCCTTCATCCTCTTCGTTGACACAGGCCATTAGAGCCTGCAGACCCATCCTCCTGCCTTGAAAACACTCTTGTCTCATGCCTGCTTAGAAATTCTTTATTCCCAGCAACACCATTAGCTTCAGCAACTGCCACCAGCCTTGGCCATCAGCATCTGCTGCAGCCTGTCATTTCGCCTTGTTTCCCTGCTCCTTCCTGGGCAGACATCCCAAGGATCCCAGGGGTTTATCTCGATGGCTTTCCCCTCACCTGTCCTCCTTATTCTACACCACTTGCTAGTGCTGGTAGTGCTAATTGTACCTTTATTTTCATGTAAATACTTTGCTTGGGGTCATAATAACTGCACACCTGACTCGGGAGCCTCTGGAAGGAGGCTGCTGTGTTGATCAGTGCCAAAAAGGAAAGGGAAGATGCAAGAACAACCTCTGCAGAAGCAAACCAAATCACAGCAGTAAGCATTCCCAGGCGCTGGGAACCAAGGGCACCCTTTCCAGGCCAGGACAGCCCCCCCGGCACCCACAGCATTTAAATAACAGCTGCCCAAAGCAGAGAGCAGATACTGATCTCCCCAGCACGGGCTGGGGGTTAGGCTGAGCTCTGGATTGCTCCTAACACACAGCTTGGGTGCAGCCTTGCAGCTCTGGAGGGGAAAACAGCATCCTTCTCTGGAGGCAATCGGCCTCGGTGCCAGGCAGCAACTCCAGGCATGTTTAAGGCACTTAATTTATTTAATTAAACATGTAATTAGCAGAGATGTAGCTAATGGGGAAGAGAGATAGAAAACCAAATCCCTTCTTTAACAACTAAAAGAAGGAAATCTTTTACATCTGGAAATACTGAGGCTGACGAGCAAACAATTAGTACTGCAACAAGTTTGTGCTGCCGGCAGCTACAGCTGCTCTCTGCGGGCACGGGAATGCAGCTCAGCCAGAGGAGGCATCCCTACCTCCTATTTTTTGATGGTCTGGCTCTCACAGGTTAAGTTCTCATAGAGCTGAAAGAGGATTCAGCACTGAAATCCCAGGTATAAACTCCCTGCTCAAGGCAGCTGAGGAGGGCTTGGCCACCGAGCACCAGGGCTGCGTCTTTGCTCCCTCTGGGAAGGTAGAAGCACTGCACGAAGAGGTGTTTTTAATTGCTATCACAGCCTGACCCTGGACACAACAATCACAAAGACTATTTTCCTTTCCTTTTCTCAACAAAACCACAAAAAAGAAAGAAATCCATTTCAGTTTCATTTCTTTCCTGCTCAGTACAGTCTCCTACAATTCCCACACGAGATGCTCCACTTGGAAAGGAGAAGGGTTTTTGCTTGACACAGATCACACTGCTTTGCAAACCTGACCAAACCTCACGTTACTTTTATCACAGAATCCTTAGGGATCGGAAGGGACCTCGAAAGATCATCCAGTCCAGTCCCCCTACCACAGCAGGATCTCCCAGACCCAGTAGCACAGGAACACGGCCAGGCGGGGCTGGAACGTCTGCAGAGAAGGAGACTCCACAACCCCCCTGGGCAGCCTGGTCCAGTGCTCCAGGACCCTCCCTGGGAAGAAGGTCCTGCTGAGAGTGAGAGGGAACCTCCTCTGTTCCAGCTGGCACCCAGTGCCCCTTGTCCTGTCACCAGATGACCTTGAGCAGAGCCTGGCTCCGTCCTCCTGACACCCACCCCTCACAGATTTATAGATATTAGAGAGGTCACCCCTCAGCCTCCTCTTCTCCAAGCTCAAGAGCCCCAGCTCCCTCAGCCTTTCCTCATCAGGGAGCTGCTCTCCTTCCTTCATCCTCTCCGTTGCTCTACGCTGGACACCCTCCAGCAGCTCTGTGTCCTTCTGGAACTGAGGGGCCCAGCACTGGACACAGTACTCCAGATGTGGTCTCACCAGTGCAGAGTAGAGGGGGAGAAGACCCTCTCTCAAACTGCTAACCACGGTCCCTGGGGTTGTTCTTGCCCAGATGCCAGCCTCTCCCCTGCCCCTTGCTGTCCCTCACTCCATCTCTCTCTGCCCAGCTCTCCAGCCTGTCCAGCTCTCTCTGAACAGCAGCACAGTCTGCTGGGGTGTTTTATCCTCACAAACCCTTCACTTCTTGGCGACATCCACTGTTTGCACACTATTTCCCCCTCGGCTAGAACCCTGATGCTCTTCATGGTGCAAGGAGAAAAGGCACAGGGATAGATTTCTACGCTGCTGTTTCACCAGGCGTGTGGGCTGATCCTGGCCCTAGGTATGAAATACAAACAGAGTACAGACAGATCGTGCTGATCCAGCAGGAGGATTAAATAATCCATCTTCTGGCCCCGATCCGAGCAGTCGGTAAGGACCCAGGCTGCTGCACGAGATCACAGCCTGATCACCATGGCATAAACAGATGACAACAGCCTTTGCAGTGCCACCCGTGCTTCGTCTTGTATTTTGAATCACAGACACCCACACCTGTGATGCCTGGCTGACAGGGACAAACACCCAGCACAAGACAATCAACACACCCTGTGGGGATAACAGCTGAGGTTTCTTTCTCCTTTGCTTTTTTGGAGGTTTAGGGGATAAACCTGAGGAAACAGCAGGAGAGTGGTGACAGCCATGGGTTACCATGCAGTGTCTAAAGGCAAGGTGCTGCACAAGTGTCTGTTGGACTAGAGCCCTCGCAGAGCACCTTGTGGTGGTCAGCAGACTGAGAGAGGGTCTGCTCCTCCTCTGCTCTGCACTGGTGAGACTGTGTCTGCAGTACTGTGTCCAGTGCTGGGCCCCTCAGTTCCAGAAGGACACAGAGCTGCTGGAGGGTGTCCAGCACAGAGCAACGAAGATGATGAAGGAAGGAGAGCAGCTCCCTGATGAGGAAAGGCTGAGGGAGCTGGGGCTCTGGAGCTGGGAGAAGAGGAGGCTGAGGGGGGACCTCATTCCTGTCTGTAAATCTGAGAGAGAGAGAAGGACTCAGATTGAGAGAGAGAAGGACTCAGAGAGAGAGGAGGGCTCAGAGTCTTCTCCCCCCACTTTCCCTTTCCTTTGTCCCCCAGCTAACCCAGCAGCAGGTTGAATTCACCTCCCGGTTCCTTCCTTATCCACTTTCTCCAGCCAAGTCGGTCGGTACTGTAAGTCGCCAGCCTTTGCTTTCTGGAAATTCTTTGCTGTATTAGTGCATAGCAGAGTGGTGTGACAAGGATAAAGAGATTAGGAGTAATTTCATATAACTCCTTCTGTCAAAGTCTGCACAGGGCTTTTTACTTGGAACTCGGAGTGCTGCTGAGATTCTTCCTCGTCAGCTTGCAGCTACAAAGCAGGAGAGCTCTGAGCACCAACACACAGAGTAACCAGAACAGAGGAAACAGAATCATAGGATCATCAGGGATTGGAAGAGACCTCGAAAGATCAGCCAGTCCAATCCCCCTGCCACAGCAGGATCACCCAGACCAAGTCCAGGAGGGTTTCAAATGTCTCCAGAGAAGGAGACGCCACAACTCCCCAGACAGCCCCCTCCAGTGCCCCATCAACCTCACTGGGAAGAAGCTATAGAATCACAGAATCAGTCAGGGTTGGAAGGGACCACAGGATCATCCAGTTCCAACCCCCCTGCCATGAGCAGGGACACCCCACCCTAGAGCAGGCTGGCCAGAGCCTCATCCAGCCCGGCCTTCAACACTAGAAGATGCCCTGGGTATGCACCCTGACACAGGCTCTGCAGTTCAGAAGGGACTGAAGTGGTGCAGTGCTTCCCCTGGGTACCACCTCCCCCAGACCCACATTTCACTAGGTGAGGGTGCCAGCCTGGGTCTGGATGGATGCTGTGCACAGCACAGGGAGAGCTGCAGTGTGTGGCTCCTCCTCCCCTGTCACAGGTCCACCTGAGAGTTGAGAGCTGGATGCTGCATCATGGAAGATGATGGTCTCCTTCACTTGCTGTTCAGTGCAGAGGATGGCCCTACTCCAGCAGCAAGGCTGGGACTGAGCACTGATGGCCCAGGAGGCGACGGGTGCCTGATGAACTACAAGAAAGAGGAACTCCCAGCTACAGCAGATAAACAGCCTCTCGATCCCTGCTCTCTGCCCTCACTCTCCACACGGATCCTGTGCATCACTGGCCAAGTCATTTCAACCAAGCTTTGTTCAGGCGGGCACCGACTGCCTCTTCCCTATTCTGGGGTGGGAACGTTTTCTGGTCTGAAATTTGCTGGCAGAAGCAAAAAGCCCTCAGAGCTGCAGATGCCCTCGCAGGGAAATGCACTTTGGAATTGTTGATCTTCAGCAAAACCAGGTTTTCTGGAAACCAGAGTCATGGGTGAGTGCTGAGACCGACTCTCACTGCTGGGTGAAGAAGAAACAGAGGCAAAGCAAGCACTGGTCACCCCGTCGGTGACTGGACCAGGCTGCCCAGGGGGCTGTGGAGTCTCCTTCTCTTCCTGCGTGACTTGGTCTGGGTGATCTTGCTGTGGCAGGGGGGTTGGACTGGGTGATCTTTCCAGGTCCCTTCCCATCCCTGAGGATTCGATGGGTACTGAGCAGGTTAGACCATTGCTGGTTGTCAGGATTGAACTGCTGTCCAGGTGAACACCATTACAAAGCTGAGGAGTAATAAATCTTTCTCCAGAGCAAAGCAATGCAAGAGCATGAATCATTTACAGCCTGAACAGGAGGAGAAAACAAGGAGTAGATTAAATTGCTCCCCAACCACCCTTCTCATACACGGTGTGTGGCAAGGACTGTAGAGAAGCAGCCCTCCACAGTACTGGATCTGTGAAGGTAGACTGGGACCGTGCAGTCCGTACGTGGGGCACCGCCTGAATGATGCTGCTCATGAACTCCTCAGCAGGACGTTTCTGTGTGCTGTTTCCTAAGACTCTATGTATCTTCATTTTAGATGAAAACTGAAGCCCAACCCTGAATTCCATCATGTGGCACCCTACTGACGCGTGTGTCACCCGGAGGGGGAGCACATGAGGGTTGCCACATGGGCTTCTGCTCCAAGAAGTGACTGAGTAAATCGCACAGGCAGGACAGCAGCTCAGCCCAGCCCAGCAATTGCTGGCAGTAGCAGCAGCAGAGGGAAAAAGGAGGAGTGGAAGGCTCTTTCCAGCTTCCCAAAGAAAGATGGTGCTGGGAAATGAATGAAGGGGAGCTGAGACAGGGAGCCCAGGGGCTGCTGGAGGTTTGGCTCCATCCTCCCTGGGGCTGTCACAGCACATCTGACCAACTCTATCAGAGCAAAAGCATGAGCCAGACACACAGCACAACCCTGGAGATTGGCAATAGCTCCCCAGGGATCAGCCACAGCAGACTCATAGAATCATAGGATGGTTCAGGTTGGCAGGGACCTTAAGGATCCTCTAGTTCCAACCCTCCTGCCATGAGCAGGGACACCCCAAACCAGACAAGAGGGCTCAAAGCCCATCTGGCCAGGGAAGGGGCAGCCACAACCTCCCTGGGCAACCTGGTCCAGGGTCTCAGCACCCTCACGGTGAAGACCTTCCTCCTGACTTCCAGTCTGAACCTCCCCTCTTCCAGCTGGAAGCCTCCTGAAAGACCTCACCACCTGATGGGGTTCGTTCAGCTACACCAGTACCCCTAAAGAAAGATACCCACGGGAACCAGGAGCACCCCATCTGTTGTGAAGTCATCCATTCCATCCTCTGTGGCAACGCAGGGACACGAGCCCAGGGTTCCTGTCACTCACACACTCCTTGTTTCTTGCCTGGCTCGTCCTGCACCCTATCGCACGTACACACAGACCAGCACGGATGAGAAACCTCTGCTCAGTCACAGAGTCACCAGGAGTCACGACTGACGTCTGCAAAACCATGAAGAACAGGGTCATTTTGTCAAGGGGTTACCTGCCAGGTGAGGGTTAACAGTCTGCTAGCAACCGACTGATGCTCTGGGGCTGCCTTTCAACGTGGGGATGGCTCTCAGACCGCTCTGCTTTGATTTGGAAATAGGGAAGCTCACCAAGGATTGCAACAGGGAGCAGATAAGGGTAGAGGAAAGGAAATGTGATCGAGATGGCTGGGATCTCTAGAAGGAGGCATGAAGAGCTGTTTGTTTCACAGGGCTCATGTTAAGGTGTTTCTTTATGAGATGTGGAGGCTGTGCCCCTTGCCAAGGGTAAGGCAGGGGTTAAGCTCTTCCTGCACCCTGGGATCACGGATGGATCCCAGATTTGAGCAAAGTAGGAATGCAATGAGAATGAAAGCCTAGCTCTTTCACGTCATTCAGAGCACCTGACAAGAGGGAGGTCATACCTACATGCACATGCATCTCTACATGTGGCTATGTAGGGCTTGTAACTGGCTTCCATGTGCCCTGGCCCTCCACAGCCCCCCTGCTCAGCAATCCCTCTCTCTGCATCCTCTGGATCCTCCAGGATCCCGGCCATGGACACAAAGCAATAGATGGAGATGGAGCAGAGAGCGTGGAGGCCCCAGACGCTGGCACCCATGGCAGAAGGCAAGGGCAGACACCATGGGATGGGGAAGCAGTGAGTCAGAGAGCGCTGCTGCTCTGTAGGGGCAGGGTCTGGCCACCAAAGAGCCTTAATCCTGTGGTTTTGGCTGAGTTTTGTTTTGCACCCTGAACTGAGAAGCAAACTTGCACAACGCTGCTTGCAAGCTTATCTAATCCTCTTCCCACCGGCCATAGCTCTGCCAAGGGTCTGCCCAACCTGTTTGTGGGGATGTCTGGGGCACGGTTGCATGCACAGGGACAGTTATCCTTGCAGTGGCTCCGCAGCAGCTTGATTACAGCTCTGATGCTTTCTGATTGCTTTGGGGGACAGGACAAAGCCCCACAGGGTTGTCTATGCATTAAAAGCAAAAGGTATCTCCAAAGATGCTCAGAACCCACAGCTCTCGGTGAAAGCTGAAGGTACCAAAGGCACAGGGGAGCTGTAAGCTTGGCTGCAGGTTTAAACTGGTTTAACAATTAGCAGCATGCAGCTTCATTGCTAATATAAAGGGTAGGGGGCAAGCTGGTGCCACTGCTTGCTGACTGCACCAGCAGCAGGCTGGCTATCACTTCGTTTGAGGATGCTGAACGTTCCAAACATAATTAGTGAGAGAGAGGCACTGGAAAATATAAAGAGGGAGAGGAAGTCAAGCCAGGAACAGGAGCATCCCTCCTGCCTCGTGGATTATACACAGGGTGTTCTTTACCAGCCGGTATGCCATGGCGCTCCTCCTCAGCACTGATTGCTCGTGTTCCACGAGGAGGAAAGAAAGATAGCAGGAAAGTTTCATGGAATCCTTAGGGATTGGAAGGGACCTTGAAAGATCATCCAGTCCAGTCCCCCTGCCACAGCAGGATCCCCCAGACCCAGTGGCACAGGAACACAGCCAGGTGGGTCTGGAACGTCTCCAGAGGAGACTCCACACCCCCCCTAGGCAGCCTGGTCCAGTGCTCCGGGACCCTCCCTGGGAAGAGCTGCAGCTACTCAAGGCTCTGGCAGTTCATTACAGAGTCACAGAATTAACGAGTCTGGAAAAGACCTCCAGTCACCACATCAGCTAGACCATGGCACTGAGTGCCACTAAATCACAGCCATCAGGGCCATAGGTTCCATACAGTGCCCTCTGTATCAGCTCAGTCCCTGGTGGATGAACTTTCCGGAGGCAGGTGACCATGGGAATGGCCAGGAATTCGCAGAGGAATTTTCTTACTTAAGACTCCTAAGGTCAGCAGACAGTAAAAATGAAAACTGTTTGTCAGGCTGTCTTGCTGCCTCCCAGGAATGTCAGCTCGCAGCTGAATACCTGCTAAAACCAGAATCTTCAAGAGAAATAAGAACTGAACGGGGGAAGATGTGGACTCTTATCTTCTCGGTGCCTCAGGACCTACAAACACCCTTGGTAAAACACAGGTTAGAGAAGAGACCTTGCAGTACCAAGGGAGTCTCCTTCTCTAGAGACGTTCCAGACCCACCTGGCTGTGTTCCTGTGTGACTTGGTCTGGGTGATGCTGCTGTGGGAGGGGGATTGGACTGGATGATCTTCGGGGGTCCCTTCCAATCCCTCATGATTCTATGACTCTAAGAAAGCACCCAGAGGCTACAGGCTGGCACCTTACAGGGCAGTGAGGTGAAGAGAGCAGCTGCAGATGCATTCAGGAGCCACTGCCTGCCTCTGACTGTGTTCCCACCAGTGACACCCTGCAGGAGGCAGAGCACCCTCCTGGTGTACCAGGCAAGGGAGAGATTTACTGAGCACACGTCCAGCCTAACCTGTGACTCCCACAGGTAAAGCAGGGCTTCAGAATTCAGTACCTGGAAGAGCCACGTAGACATCCTTTTGCTTAGCATTGCTCAACAGAAATAGCTCCTATGAAAATAACCTTTGTTTTTCCTCCTTGCAGAACAACCGTGGCCTGTCTGGGCCATGCCCAGGTCAAAGGTTGCTGCTGCAACTACCCTGAGCCTGGGTGCGAAGAGAGAGCAGACAATCTTGTCAGCAGCAGCTCCGTGCCCTGTTTACTCCCTAAACACTGAGTAAGACACCACGCACACAGGGCAGCAACAATAGACTTGTTGATACAACCTGAGGCACCTCCAGGCTCCCCATCCACTGCGTGCGTGCACCCCAGGTCAGATAAAGTGGGTCCTTTCTTGCTCATTTCGTGAGGTCAAGAAGCCAAGGGCAGAGTCTGTGCTCAAGAGCTGCAGGTTGCATTGCAATGCCAGAAGCCTAGGTGCATCCACCCGCAAATTCTCTCTCTGCTCACAGTTTTACCTGCCCCTGGGAGCTTCAGGCAGTGTATTAGCTCTGGCTGTAATGGGAATCCTACCCACGAGGAGCAGCACTCCCATTAGGATGTGGGCACCAGCGTATGAGCTCTGGTGAAATTGCAGCACCCCCAGCCCACAGAAATGTTAGTGCCAGAAGCACGCCCATGACGTGGACACAGCCTGAAGTCACGGTGATGAGGTGAGCCAGCCTGATCTTTCTTAGTAAAAGCATCTCAAGGACGTGTCCCAGCGTGCAAGGTCATGTTTGACTCTATCACCCCTCCTCGTCTTCTTTTGCACCCAGCTCAGGCTCCTTCTTACTCCCTAACCCTGAGAGCTCCACAGACGCAGCCTGCGTGCTGCCTGCCCAGTCCCCACACCTCCTGTTTCTTACTCCAGCTCTAAATCCCTGTTAGCCACAGACACTTTATGCTTCCCACCTCCAAGTCCTGTAACCATCTTGCTTCACCAGCAAGGCTTTCAAACCCTACTGAAGCAACTCCGTCTCCATTTAATCCCAACTGGCATCAGACTAAAGGAGTTGATCTTTCTTCCTCCCTTTCACAGCCCTCTTCTTCTCTGCAAGGATCCTCCACTTCTCATTTACTCCCTCCCCAGCCCTGCAGACACCTCGCCTTCACCCGACACCACCACACTCCTCCTCTGGTTCTGATTCTCCTCTCACTGTGGCTGATTTATGTCCATGACTCACATCCTCCTCCTGTCACACTAGTCCCTTCCTCTGCTGTGCTCCTGTGCCACTTGGTCTGGGTGATGCTGCTGTGGCAGGGGGATTGGACTGGATGCTCTTTCCAGGTCCCTTCCCATCCCTAAGGATTCTATGAGAAGGGTCATTTCTGGGGCCTGATGCAGAGCGCATCACTCACTTGTGTTGACCAGCCCTCCACTCCCTACCAAGTCAAACACAAGCTGTCCTTACACGCAGCTCTTGCAGGCTGGCAGAGCTGAAGGGCAAACAGGTGCCTTCTGCAACTTTTGAATGCCCACTTTATGCCTCCCATCAAGGACCTTTCTGTTTCACCCTGCTATTCCTCCCCCAGAACTACCTCCCTTATCACAACAGCAAAGAAACATTGCTCGTCTACCCTGAATCCCTTCCAAGCCCTCTGCTGCAGCTAAAATCGTGCCACAGCAACCAGGCTGCTGCCCCCTGCTCTGTGCCCAGCTGGCCCCTCTCACCATTCCCTTGTGCCCCATCCCATGGCTAAGGCATCTCCTGCCCCTGAGCAGGAGAAACCCCACACTGTGGTGACAGCCCCTCCGCTCCGCCTGCAGAGCGGGTGCACACACACAGCAGCAACACCCAGGTCAGGCATTCCCAGTCTGTGACAGCGCAGTAACAAACAGCAGCTTGAATATTGAGAAGCAGGTGCTAAACCTCCCCCTCTACACCTTGACTTGGGGCTGAGCTCGCTAAGGATCTCTCCTAAGAGGCAGAGATGCAGTAGAGTTCCAGTCCCCATCCAAGGTAGAACTCGAGCGCATCCTCCGGGTACTCAAAAGAGCGCAGACCCCGAGCTGCATCACTCGCACCCGTGACAGAGCAAAGAGAAGACCCGACGAGATGAAAGTACCCTCGAATACCAGGCAGTCAGCTCTGCAGTTCCCAAGACATTGCTTTGCTCTGCTGAGTTTACTGTGTCACCAAAACCCTACCAGCCACGGCTTATACAAAGCCTGCATTGTCTCAACGAGCTCTGCCGAGATGTTCCTGATCTTGGCAGGAGCTAGGTGTACCCAGAAGCATTTTCTTGGGGGAAAAAAAATTGCAACAGCATAAAGAAATATTATTTTAGGCTTCTTACTGGAAGGATAAAGGTCAGAGCCCTTCTTGATGCTAAAGCAGCACACAAAAATATCCTGGTCGCTGGATCTGTTCTACAACCGGGACAATTGCACCTAAAAATCCCCTCGTGAAAGGAACCTCACACTGGGGGTTTAGGTTGTTGGTCATTTAGAGGTCTCAGCTGGAGAAAGACTCCTAGACAGGTGTGGAACTAGCGTCTCCATAGATCTGCATCCTTGCTACAGAGCAAGGCGTTGGTTAGGAGATCAAGAGAGGTTCTCCTGGCTCTCTACTCTGCCCTGGTGAGACCACATCTGGAGTACTGCATCCAGGTGTGGGCCCCTCAGTTCCAGAAGGACACATTGCTGCTGTACAGAGTCCCGTGGAGTCACAGAGATGGAGAGTGGAGCATCTGTCTGATGAGGAAAGGCTGAGGGAGCTGGGTCTCTTGAGCTTGGAAAGGAGACTGAGGGGGGACCTCATTAGTGGTGATCAATATGGAAAGGGCAGATATCAGGAGGAAGGAGCCAGGCTCTGCTCAGGGGCACCCAATGCTAGGACAAGGGGCAACAGGTACCAGCTGGAACAGAGGAGGTAACACATAAATATAAGAGACTTCTTCATGGTGAGGGTGACAGAGTACTGGAAGGAGCTGCCCATGGGGGCTGTGGAGTCTCCTTCTCTGGAGACATTCAAGACCCACCGGGTATGTTCCTGTTTGCCTGCATCTAGAAGATCCTGCTGTGGCAGGGGGATTGGAGCGGGTGATCTTTTGAGGCCCCTTCCAGTCCCTAGCACTGTGATTCACCCAAGTAATTGCTCTCTTATTTTCAGCAGGAGCAGGATTTGGCAGCTTCTCTTCCCACTGAGCACATGCTTCCCCCTACTCGATTTCTCAACAAATCAGAGCAGTGTTGATTTAAGGAGCCTTACGAAGATGATCAGGGCCAGCAGTTGGAATGAAATAGCCAAGATGATAGTATTACTTCACCTGTAGGTGTAGTCTAACATCTGCTGCCTGCTGTTCATCACTCTGACAGCACTGTGGGCCTCTGTGGGAAAGCACCAGGTACTCACATACCCACTCCAGAATAACCCCTGGAGAGTTCTCTCCACGATTAATATAATTTAAAGATGTCACTGCCTGCCCAACAAACCAACTTCCACATAACCTTGAAATCATAAAAGCCCCTTTCAGTGGTGGTCAGGGCCAGGAAGAAGTCTGTGATGGCACAAGTAAGAATTGCTGGGGTTAGAGGTGTTTTATTGGCTACAGACGAAGAGCTTTTCACTCCTAAAGTCTTTGCATTCACGGGGTGAAACAGCTGGGAAAACTCTAACAAGCAAATCAAACCCCTCTGCCCTCTGTCAGATGCTCTCATAGCTTTTGCAAGAGAGGGTGTAGCACTTCACAGGGTGGCAGGAGGGCTCTGGAGGAAACTAGGACCCCAAAATATCAGCAGCCCCAAAAGCAGCCCCCAGTACCAGGCAGAGTCCTGCTGAAGCCAGCAAGGTGCTGTCAAGGTTTCAGACCAAATTGCCAGTGAAACAGTGTTCCCTGAAGGCTCTGCCATCGTCTCTGCTCATAGCAAGAGTTTGTTACTTCCAGGCTTCCAGCCTTTTCTTAATCCGATGTCCTGAATCCACCTCATTCCTTAACTTCCTAAAAACCTCGACCAAAGATTTTGCATCTTGGGCTACTTCAAGGACAGCTAGAGATGAGCACTGACTGGAACAGGGCTGGGTAGTGAGCATGTGTGTGTGCCAGCCAGCGTGAAATATTCCCCTAACACCACCCAGCACCCGGCTCTCAGAAGAGGGTGGTATCTGAGAGCAGGGAAGGAAGGCGGCTGGTGTTTCCCTGGGCAGGGAGGTGAGGTGGTACAAGGCAGAGCTTTCAAACAACCCAGGAAGAAAACCTCTCCCTGTACAGCAATATGCAGGGGTTGAGTGGAAAGGGAATGAATACACAAGTAAAGCATGTTCTTCTTCAGTTCTCTTCCAGCCAGGGGTTTCCTAGCCTTTAGCACTCAAGCTGCCAGCCTGCCCGACACCAAACAGCACTTCTGATTCCTCTGAGAGCACACACTGCCTTCCAGCTTTCCAGCTGCATACACCAGGCTCTGCCTAACACGATGGGTGACATCCCACCCCCACACCCTGGCACCTGCAGAGCAGTGGGCTGAGCCAGGCACTCAGCCCACCGGCCATCCCACTGGCAGCCAGCCTGTGCCCGCCCGGCTGCTCGCAGCTCCTCGCTTGCAAAAGACGCCTGGTTCCCCCTCTCCCATCATGTGAGCTCGGCCTGACTGGTAAAGAAGAATTGCAGGCTTGTCCAAATGATCATTTGCAGAGAGTCTACAAGCCCTACAAAAGGCACCAGGACTCAGTTTGCGTTAGCCCAGGGCGGCTCATTTCTGCCAAGGGCCTGCCAGGTCAGCCCAGCTCTGCTGATAAAACTGAGGAGGGAATTTCTGACCTGGTGGGTACCAGCCCATCTTTAACAGTGGTGATCACAGTCTCACAGGAGCGATGAGGCTGGAAAAGACCTTAAAGTCCAACCTAAAACCAACCAAGTAAACTTAAACCCTGAATGATGCTTCGGTTTGAGCTCAGTTTTGTTTTCAACTCCGGAGAAGCAATGAGCTCTGTAGCTCTCCCTCTTTAAAAACAACTAGAAAATAAGGCAAATCGGCTATTTCTTTTAACACGAATGAAGAGTACCGGCTATTTCTCTTCTAATCACACACACTTGGGAGTGAGGGAGATATCAGACCTCCTGATCGATAAGTGTATTTCAAACAGCCACCAGAAACGCTTCCCAGATAAGATCCTATTCTCATGCTAATGGCTATAAGAGACTGGCAGACAGCAGTCTATCCCAGAGCCCTCTTTTCACCTCCCTATCACTTCAGCCACAGCTCCGCATTCTGCACCAACAGCAGGACTTTCAGTGTTGAAAAAGAAGCAGCAGCCTTACAAACGAAACACATTGGCATAATCACACGGTGGGTTTGCTTCGACGCGGAGAAACACCCTATTTTAAGTTAAAGCTCTCTCATCTACAGGTTTCTTCTCCCTCTGTCCTTGTTTCATACCTGCCTCTGCTTCTCAGCTGTCACCTTTCCTCAGAGCCACCAGAAACCTGTCCCTTGGAAACAAACAGCCACCACAACTTCACTGAGAGAGCATCCGCGGTCCTTATTCCCCTAAAAATACCTTTACAGGGATTTTCCCAGTGGAATTCTGTCCTCTTTCGTTGTCAGCTCAATGGCAGAGGAGCAAACCCTTAGCTCAGGACAGAGGAAGAGCCCAGGCAAAGCGAAAAGCCACGGTACCTACCTGGAACCGGCCTCAGCGCCCTCCGCAGCGAGAGCAACCTTCGGGGGCAGCAGCCTAGCGCATTTTCCTCTCCGCTGCTCGGCTGGGCGAGAGTTGAGCAACTATTCACACTGCTGCTTGAAGCAACAGCTCTCCCAGCCCTAACCACCCACCCCTGGCTCTTTGCTTCTTTTTTTTTTTCCTTTTTAAGTAGAGGTTTTGAGCTCTCAAAATTGCAATTAGCACCAGCTAAGCTAAAGCCCCTGCTCGCCCCTGCCCTAAGCCGCACATTCCAGGGCGTTGAGCTCCTCGCCGGCACCACACGGCTCTTCCACTCCCAGACCCGACTTTTTCTTAGCCAGTTCGATAAGGCTGTAGGAGCTCACACTTTATCCGGGACAGGGGAAAAATTGGTCTCTCATCCCTGACTCGGGTAGTACTTTTTATCCTCCTCCTCCTCCCCACCACCACCACCACCAGCAGCACCAGCACTACCCCCGCCTCTTCCTCCTCCCTTTCTCTCTGCGCTCACAGTAGCAAGGTTGTCTCTTGACTACTCCCCTACCTTAAACTCACCAAACCAGATTTCTACTCCCAACACCTTCCCGTAAATCTGGACTGAAATTTTACCCTGCTCGCTGAGCCTTGGCTGGCTGAAGGCCAGTGCGGCATTCCTGTTGTTTTAAGAGGGCAGATTTAACAGGGCAAAAACAGAGAGGGGGAGAAGGGAAATAGAGGGAGAAATCTGGAGATGAGCAAAGGCACAGAGGAAGAAAACTTTTACAGCTGCTTTTCTAAAAGCTCTGCAGGACGGAGAGATTCCTTTTTATCTTTAAAAGGAGAAACCAGTGGCTGTTTCTTGGAGCTGCCAATCGTTAGAACATCTCCTCCTCAGCCAGCTGCATCCTTCAGGTGGATGGAGATTTGAAATGAAAATAAATGGGACTTACCTGAAGGACAGCATCGCCTGTGCCAGCGTAGCAGGGAGAGGAGCCCTCAGCCTTGCCTGATGCTGTTACCCCCAGGCAGCCGTAGCGCTGCTTACAGAAGTGCCTCATTTTACCCTGTTCTGAAGTCGCATGTGGTTTCTAGAAAAGGAACAAGGGAGAAACCAGTTTATAAAAACACCCAACACCCCAAGACACCAGCCAAGCCTTCTTTTAACCTCCGAGTGATCCTCCTGACTGTTGTCTGCAAGGCTTCAACGAACAATGAGGCAAGACCGTAAACTTTCGCACCCCCTTTTACTCTACCTGGCTGTGCCTGGCTTTGATCTACTGAAACAAAGCACGAGCCCTGTTTATAGTAAATGAAACCAACCACCATCGAGATCTCATTCAGACTCGTGACTAAACAAACTGGAACAGGAAGCACACCCCAGCAGATCTTTTCTGTAGTAGCAGTAGTAATTCCTGCTTGCGTTGTCATGCAGCAGAAGGAAAAACAAAGAGAAGGAAAAAAACCTAAAGAACCCCTCAATTTTTCATCTCCTTCCCCTCAGTCCCCTCTGTCTGTTTCTTGTGGGTTTTTGTAGCTGGAAAGGTTGATACAGGCTCATCACGAACAGGCAGAGAGCTAACAGTGTTAGCAATCTCATTACTTCCCTGTGCAGGAGATTCCTTCAACTCGTTAGTCCTCCCTTACATCCCGTCCCCAAGTAACAACTATAATTGGTTACCAGATGCAGGATCATCACCTGGGGTAACGGGACAACCCAAAAAACCCCAACTGAGGTGCAAGTTATAACTTCTTTCCAGGAAAGGTGATGGAGCATGGGAGGGGGCTACCTGGGGGGTTGTGGAACCTCCTTTCTGGAGACATTTGAAACTCCCCCTGGATCTGGTCTGGGTGATGCTGCTGTGGCAGGGGGATTGGACTGGGTGATCCTTCCAGATCACTTCCAATCCGTAATGTTCTGTTCTGTGACTTGGTCTGGGTGATGCTGCTGAGGCAGGGGGATTGGTCTGGATGGTCTTTCCAGGTCCCTTCCAACTCCTCATGGTTCTATGAGTTAAATATTTAAAGAATAAATCATATTGCCTGTTAAAGCTAGTGATGGAAAGGACTCCATCATTGTAAAAACAATATGGTTTATTCTTAACTCCTAGAAATCCTTGGTTCTAAGGAATTAGTCATTTGCTGTTAGGAATTCTTAAGCAAGAGTCTGTCTTAATTTTTCCTGTTTTAAGATAAACATTTATAGCTGAGTACACACTGTGCTGCTTTGTTAACTGCTGTATGACCTATGCTTTTGGAAAGCAGCTTGTACCTCTAATCACACATTTCTCTTAATTGTACTCATTTTCCAGTAAGGAAAAATCACCGGGGTTTTATCTAAGTGAATCCACTTTGACTTCCTAGGAGAGTTTTGCTTCAGGCAGAAACCAGTGAATCAAACTACCAGAGGGGTAACGCGTTCAGCTACCCAGCCAAATGTCTCAGAGTTCAACCCAGCAGCATGTCCTCTCCCACCTAACCTGGTCCAGCGGCAGAGCTGTGATTCCACTCGGAGCAAACACGTCACACGCAGAGCAATTTTTCAGAATTAATGAGTAAATAATCAGAGTCGTCAAATATTTGAATGAAAATGAGAATTCAGCCCTAGCTGCTGAGATTTTATGCCATTTCCTTTAAGGAAAAGCTGTCTGGAAGAGCAAATAATGAGGGTCTTAGCAGTGTGAGGATCTCTTAGAATCCTTAGGGATTGGAAGGGACCTCAACAGATCATCCAGTTCAATCCCCCTGCCACAGCAGCATCACCCAGACCAAGTTCCAGGTGGGTCTGGAACGTCTCCAGAGAAGGAGACTCCACAACCCCCTGGGCAGCCTGGTCCAGTGCTCCGGGACCCTCCCTGGGAAGAAGGTCCTGCTGAGATTGAGAGGGAACCTCCTCTGTTCCAGCTGGCACCCAGTGCCCCCTGTCCTGTCACCAGATGCCCTTGAGAAGAGCCTGTCCAAGGTGAGGCTTTTCCATAGTCTTCATCCAGCAAGCTTGCCACTAAAGTGCCCAGGAAAACCACCTCCTGTCGAGAGCTCATGCCTCATTTAGAGGAGCAAACTGGCATTACTGGCAGAAATTCTTTGCCAGCATGCACAGATCACTTCTAAACCAACAGCAAGGACCACAGCAAGGCAGATGGCTACGTTGCCCTGCATAGCCAGAATGCAGCCACACTGCCAAGAGCTGTGCTTGCAGCAGAGCAGTAGACCCAAACATCTTAAGGCATGCTGCTAAAAGTGTTGCTGTGCCTGTATAACCGGCCCCTCACCTGCCCTCACCTGCCTGACATCTGAAAAGCAAAGCAGTCCCTCGATTGTAACGGCCTGCCTAGCTATCCTCCCACAGGACATCCTTGTCAGTGCCAGTTAGACCGCATTCAGCATCCCCTCTGATAGCCAGCTCATACCTTCCTTTGTGGGGAAGGATTCAAATGGAAGATACCAAAGATAGGGAAGAGCTTGACATTTGTCTGCAGGCAGTGGAGCTGCAGGTGAAGAGCATTATGGCCTGTGGGGAGTCTCCTTAGAGCTAACACCAGGCAACAGCTCCTCCAGCACTTGAAATATCCATCAGTGCTCCTTGTCTGTGTGTCCACAGACCCAGGTGAATTGCTGCTGTGCCACACCAGTCTGCACCCCCCCATGGGGACTGAGCTGTTGGAGAGCAGGGGAGGATGTTCCAGCCCCGCCTGGCTGTGTTCCTGTGCGACTTGGTCTGGGTGATCCTGCTGTGGCAGGGGGATTGGACTGGATGATCTTTCCAGGTCCCTTCTGATCCCTAAGGATTCTATAGGAAGGAAAGAGCAAAGCAGCCACCACTTGCTGCAGCAACCTCCAGCCCATGGGTTAAAATGCAGGAGCACTCCGAACCCTGCAGCACGGAGCAGAGCTTTCCTGTTCCTCTGCCAAGCCATGGCAGGGTTTCTGACCAGAAGCAAGGAATTTAATGAGCCCACAGCAAAGCAAATTAAGCTAAGTGCAGCATGATTGGGCTGTGAGCTCTAATCTTGAGAGGCAGCAGTAGTTGATAAAGAAAGGTGTCCTTCAAAACCCAACTTCAAATTGCAATCAAAACCAAGAAGAACCCAGGGTGTTGGGGAGCTCGGGGTATTTTTAGGGGGGGGGTGCCAGCCAGTCTGTACCGCTTCCTTCGGAGCACGGCTGATTGTGGTGTCAATTGTGTAATAACCTATTGTCAAGTTTATCACTAGTGCCAAGAGCTGACTTTCCTGCAGCAAGAAACGGCTTGTTGAGGGCTCAGAGACTGCCCTTCGCTCAGGAGACTGTGGGGAAGACAGTTCTTTTCCACTATGGGAACCCAGGGGCGTTCTAGCCGGGACTGAAGTGTTTCTGCACATGGGAAAACTAATTGGGAGAAGGAGGTTGTGATTCTTTCTAAAGGAAACAGTTTCTAGGTCTTTATTTTGACTCTACCTTTTTGTTTGAGAAACATTCGGGGTTAGGATGTTTCTCTGGATGAAGAGCAGTGAGGGAAGGCAGGCTGCAACCCTCTCAGTCTCAGAGTCACTGAAGGGTAGGGGTTGGAAGGAACCTCCATCCAACACCTCTGATAAAGCAGGTTCATCTGGAAGAGGATGCACAGGGTCACGGCAGGCAGGTTTTGAATGTGTGAGGAGACTGTGCAGCCTCTCTGAGCAGCCTGTTCCAGTGCTCCATCACTCTTAACGTGAAGAGGTTTAATTTCTCATGTGTGGTCAGAACACCCTCTGTTCTCGTTTGTNTTCCTTGTCTCACTTGAACTCAGGAGCTCAGAACTGGGCACAGTATCCCAGGTGCAGCCTCACAAAAGCAGAGCAGAGCGGGAGGAGAACCCCTTTGACCTGTTGGTTACACTTTTCTTAACGCATCCCAGGGTACCAGTGGTCTTCTTGGCCACAAGGACACGTCGCTGGCTCGTGATTAACTTACCCACCAGGACTCCCAGGTCCTTTTCCATGGAGCTGTCTGCCAGCAGGTCAACTCCCAGTCTGCACTGGTGCACGGGGTTGTTCCTCCTCAGACCAGAGGCTTACACTCTGTTGAAGCTCGTGAGGTTCCTCTCTGCTCAGCTCTCCAGCCTGTGCAGGTCTCTCTGAGTGGCAGCAGAGCCCTCTGCTGTGTCAGCCACTGCTCCCAGTTTTGTGGCATCAGCAGACTTGCTGAGGCTGCACTCTGCTCCTTCAGTGGGGTCACTGATCAATGTGTTGAACAGGGCTGGACCCAGTCCTGATCCCTGGGGAACGCCACTAGCTGCAGACCTCCAGCTGACTCTGCACCCCTGATCACAACCCTCTGAGCTCTGCCCTTCAGCCAGCTCTCACAGTCCACTCACCTAGCCCACACTTCTAACCTTCTCTATGAGTAGGTTGTGGGAGGCAGTGTCAGAAACCTTGCTGAAGTCGAAGTAGACAACATCCATCACCCTCCCCTCACGTACTCAGCCAGTCATGTCATCCTAGGAGGCTGTGAGGGTGGTGAAGCATTACTTCCCCTTGATGAACCCATAGTGACCAGTCCTGACCACCTTCTTTCCCTCCAGTGCTTAGAGAGGACCTTCAGAACAAGCTGTTTGCATTCACTGCTCTCAGGATCCCTGAGCCACACAGGTGCAACCACAGCAGCCCCACGGGCCGGCCAGCTGCCAAGGGCTCTGCAAAAGCCCCACTGTGGGGACAGGGCAGCAACTCCGACAGCAGCAGCTCCATTCCATCTTTGAGATGTAAGCCATTTCCTCAGGGGAGTGGGCATGCTTGATATATCAAGTGTCCTGCCAGGAAACTCATCCTAGGGGCTCCTGGAGCCAGAGAGGTACATCAGGGTGCTTTAGTCCAGGGCTGCACCCTCACGACACAGCCTGGCTGCATGCAAACCTGTCCTCTGGAACCCTGAGTGCACCTCCAGCCCAAGCCACAGCTCCCATGCTGCTACCACTGGTTGCTGCTCCTCTTCCCTCTTGATTCTGTTAAAGCTCTGGAGGGAAGGGAGCTCTGTGCATTCATGCAGCCACGAGCAGAGCCTCTTGCAGTACCGCAATAGCAGTGTCATTTCTGTCAAATGAGGACCTGAAAATGCCTGAGCAAACTCCCGGGAGAGCAGGATGGCCCTTCTCTCTTCACTTCTCAGCTCAGAAGAGTGCCCAGTTTGCAAAGGGGAGCACAAGAGGTGTCTCCTATCTTGTGGATGATTGAGAATTCACAGGGGAAAGCTCGGGCCCCATGCTTTCCTCTTGCTCTTCCGTAGCTCAAACTGGAAGCTGTCGCCAGTCAGCTGGGAAGCTGGTAAAATCACAAGTCAGATTGAACCCTGGGTGGGAGCCACAGTGAGTGCTGGCCTGATGTTTGCTCTGGAGTCACCGCTCTGGGGAGGGAAGTGAAACAGGCAAAGCACAGCAGAAGCAGTTCAGCAGGAAACCATCATGCTCGAAGAACAGAACAAAACTCAAGCCAAGCAGCATTCAGCTGTTTATTAATCCTGGTAAGAGGGGTGAAGAAAACAAAAGATGTTGCCTAAAGTTTCTTCCCCTCAGTTGATGCCTTCTCCACACAGAAGCAGCGAGGTCGGAGAGGCCGTGAGACAACATGTAGATGCTTGTGAGCTTGCCTGGGTACGAGCTCGCGGAGAGGTCAGGGGAACGACTAGGAGGGTTCGTGCCTGCGGGAGGAAAGGGGTGTTTGCACACATCCCATAATAGGCCTTGGTGGTTAGCAATAAAGAAATGTACTCAGATGACTCAGGGACTTGAGGATGATGGGGAGAGCTGAGCCTCCTCGGCTGACAGGACACGGGCTGTGGGACCGTAACGCTAGGAGAAGGAACCTGTGGAACAGGAAGGTCACCCGGATCCGTGAGCTCCCCGTCCTGGTTAGCACCAGTCTTCCTTCAGAACTCAACAGGGAGGTGAAATGTTCAGTTCACAGAAGGTTTTCAGCTGGAAGGGACCTTCGAGACTGTCAAGTCCAACCTTTTCCTAACCCTGTCTCCTAACACAACATAGAATCCTCAGGGATGGGAAGGGACCTGGAAAGAGCATCCAGTCCAACCCCCCTGCCACAGCAGGATCCCCCAGGCCAAGTCCAGGTGGGTTTCAAACGTCTCCAGAGAAGGAGACTCCTCAAGGACACGATACCCAGAAAACCAGGTCCCTTCCCATCCCTAAGGATTCTAGGACTTCCCTTTGTTGATGACATTGACCAGCAAGCCAGCCGTAACAGCCGCTCTCTTCACTGCTGCAGAGCTGTTCCTGGTCACAGCTGAACACTCCTAAATCTAGGAAGCTCAGTACAAACCAACCCCCTAGTTTTATTCCCTTGCGAGAAGCAGGGCTGCAGATTCCCTCACAGCTCTGCTGAGAGGTACCAGCTGCTGCAGACCCGATGACTTACGCCGCCTGGAAGGGGAGGCAGCTGGGCCTTACCTTGGGACTCTGCCGCCTTCTCCAGGCTGCTCCTGCCCAAGGAGAGCATTTAGAGGGATTTTATAGACCTTAATGGATGGGCTTGGTTTTTTAAAGCTCAGTAATTAGTGGTTTCTTAATAACACCCTTGACAAAGCCAAAATATCTACCGGCATGATGGACACAAGTGCCTTAAGCAGCAGAGACAAAGAGGAATGGGGTGCAGAGTGAGGAGCACCTCTCAGCTAGCCGACGGCATGGGAAGCAGCCTGTTCTGCTGTGGTGGCCAGGGTGCAGTGCTTTGGGCTTGGGTTTGGGCTGGGGGTTGTTTTCCTCCTGAATAGTACACCACATTCCTTAGGATGTTGTTTTCTTTACTTCCCCAATCGTCTTGTGTTTCACTTCTTTCTTTCTTCCAGCCTGTCTCAACATTCACCAGGTTAACTTGCAGCGAGCGAAAATCAGTGAGACAACCAGCAGGCTGACTGCAGGAGCTAAAAGAGAACTCAGTTAGACACTCAGGGCCTGCAGTGGGTCCAGAGCAGAGCAACCAGGCTGTTCAAGGCACCAGAGGGGAAGCCTGATGGGAGGCTGGGGTTGTTTATCCTGGAGAGGGGGAGACTCAGGGGGGATCTTATCACTCTCTGTATCTGAAGGGAGGTTGTAGTCAGGTGGGGATTGAGCCTTTCTTTCAGGTAATTAGGGACAGGAGCAGAGGGCAGGGCCAGGGGAGGGATAGATTGGATGTTAGGAAGCCCTTCCTCATGGAAAGGTGCTCAGACACTGGAGCGGACTGCCCAGGGCAGTGGGGGAGTCCCCATCCTGGAGGTGTTGAAGGACAGACACGCGTGGCACTTAGTACCATGGTTTAGCCGCTGTGGTGCTGCTGTCAGGTCCTTGGCCAGACTTGATGATCTCAGAGGTCTTTTCCAGCCTCAAGGACTTGGTGATTCTGTGAACTAGGCCTTGAGCATCAGTGGAAAGACTGCAGGCAAACACCTCACAGAAGCCTAGAGGACCTATTCCCTCCTGTCTGCTGCCACTCCTCCAGTACCAGCAGCTGTTGAGCCAACAGGGAAGAAAACATCTAAAGGCTCCAAAGTGAAGTCACCTAACAGCATAAATATCCCCCGAGCTACCCGGGGGCAGCAGGGAAGGTCACTCCTTTGCCTAAGTTGTTGAACAAACCTGATCACCCACACAAGCCAGCTCAGTGGCACCAAGTCCCAGCCGTCCCACGTCTGTTCCATCACCATCTTCATCAAGAAAATGGTCACCAGGTGAAATATTTGCCCCCCTGAAGCAACTATCGCTATGAAAAGGTGACTGTGTTCAACTGCCTGGCTTTTAGGGGGAAGGCAGAGGTTAACTCACCCCCAGCAATCACAGAGAATCAGTCTACAAGTGTCTGTGGGAATAAATGATGCTATTTTACAGTCCCTGCTGCTGGGTTCACATCCACCCTCTCCAGCTGGCACTGCTCTTAAGGAATAAACCCAGCCACCTCAATTAGGAAACAGCTAGAACACAGGGGGGTTTATTCCTTAAGAGCCTCTTCCTGACTCCCCCTCGCTTTGCACACGACGGTGCTGATGAAGGGAAGGGATTTGACTGTCTTGCTCCAGGCTTTACGCTGCCTCCTTTAGGGGGTGCCTGGCTGAGACCCTCAGGCAGCACTCCTCCAAGCAGCCAAGGTGCTTTTGGGTTTCCCTAGTCACCCCCCAGCCCAGCCTGGAGCCAGGTACAGCTCAGGGTGGTGCTCTCCCCACTGCTGAGTGGAGTTCTCCACTCATTAACTCTGTGTGAAACAGCCGCAAGATTTCCCAGGAGGAAACGAAGCAGCAGAGGGAACTCGGGGCTGAGTTAGCTTCTGCTGTTTCTGAGCTATAAAAGATGTCAATGGGGGCTTCACTCGCACAGAAAAGCTTCCCCAGGTAGAACCAGTTTGGCTTTCATGGACCTAGTTGCTAATAATTTCAGGTCTTTTCTATTTACTCTTCTTTCTTTGCTCACAGAGAGAGCCGGGGTGTCCTGGCAGTGCCTCAACAGCACGAACCCGTTTGCCTGATGTGTGGGACTCCAGGACAACAAGCTCAAGAGAAAACCACCTCTTCCTCATCACTGAGAACTGCTCCTCTCCCTGGTAAGGTCAGCCCCTGCTCCCAAGCCTGGATGAGGGCAGAATGAGGAGGCAGTGAGTGCTGGGCTTGGACGGTTGTGCTGCCAGGGGAGAGGCACACAGGGTGGCACACAGGGCTGCTGCCCGGCTAGTCTGTCTCCTCAGCACGTTGTTTGGAAGCAGCTAGTGTCAGCTGCACCTTTCTGAGCCTGTGGTGCAGCTGCTGTCCCCAAACACCCCGACACAGAGGGGTATCTGTTGCCCAGGTGGCTAATGTGGCGAGGGTCCTCTTCATCCCCCTCCCCAGCCGTTGGTGCAATGGTGCCCCTCAGGATGCTCCGAGCAGAGCAGTTATTGCAAGCACACCTCAGGCCCCGGGTGACCTGAGTGAAACCACCACAGCAGCCTCACCTGTTGGTTTTCAGGGGTGCAGAGCCACCCTTCCAACCCTGGGCAGCAAACAGCAGCCGCAGCAGCTCTTCCCCTGCCGCCGGAGCGGTGCTGTTAGCCTGTGTCTGCCCGGACAAACCTCAGCAGGGTGATGCTGAACTTGAACTGAACCTGGGTCAACCGCACCTTGGACTTTGTGTTCTAAACAAACAGCACCCCGTGCGTGACCGCTGCTCCAGGGAGATGGCCATCAATGAAAGCTCTGGGGGCAAAACCAGCTGACACCAGAACTCTGTGCTGACTCTTGATGCTCTCAGACTAGAGGGGCTTTTCTGGGGTTGGGTTTTTTTCCCTTCCTCCCTTGTTGCTAATGAGCCCTTGAGAATTGGATTTAGCTCCTCGGAATGACTGCCACTCACTGCTAGAATGTTAATCTGGCTAAACCCCCTCAGCTCCTCTGACTTGGAAGTCAATCACCTGGAGCCTGCACTTCAGAGAGATGCTGGCTGAGGCAGTCACCACAGCCGAGATGTTTGGGGGCAATTCCCATTGGAATTCCCAATTCCCGTTGGGAATAACCTCAGGGAACTTGAAGCTGCTAGAGGCAAACAGACTTGTGTTGATTCCCTGAGGTAATTAGAACTGCCAGAGACCAAGAGCACAAATGCAGGGCTGGAGGCTGTTGAGGTGGAGGTCGCACAAAGGCTGCTGCACTGGCACCTCAGGTCAGCTCCTGCAGGGGTCAAGCTTGAGATGATGGGGAAAAAATACCCAGGGAGGAGCTGAGTCAAACAGCACCGTCGGGAGACACCTCAGGACACAGCTACGACCAAAGACTGATGGTTGGACTTGAAGATCTTGGAGACCTCTTCCAGCCTCTGTGTTAGAGGAGGACACTTTCCAGAAGTAATTAGAGAGCTGCTGGGTGGTCAGGGGGTGGTGGAGTGGGGGTGGTTTGCCTTGCACTGGCTACCTCTTGAAGCTGTGTTTGGAGGGAGAAGAGAAAACATCAAATGCCATACTAGTTGCAGGAGCCCTGGGTGTAACCTGAATCAGCTGGTGATGAACTGGAGCTGTGCAGCCGTGAATCATCGCTCCACGTCCTAGTAGAAATATCAGCTGGGCTTCACTCAACCACTTGGGATGTTTTTCTGCTGTCATAGCTCTCCAACAGCTCAGTCCCACCCTCTCCTGGTCCCTGGGGCTGTTCTTGCCCAGCTGCCAGCCTCTCCCCTGACCCTTGTTGCCCCTCACTCCATCTCTCTCCGCCCAGGTCTCACTGGATGGCAGCACAGGTGACACTTAGGTCCCACTGCTAACAAACGAGGCTGCTACAGGAATACTTCAGCCTCCACAACCCACCAGGGTGAGAGGCTCTACTGCTCAGCGAACAGCTCTTTGCTAGCACAAGCAAACTGTTGTTCCACAAGAATATTTGTGTGGGGGGGGCTAATTTTACACAACTTTTAGTTGAAGTTTGTCAGCCACAGCCTTGATCTTTCCATATTCTTGCACAGGTTTAATTCCCTGCAAAGTAGAGGTTCCAAGACAGTTGTCAAAGAGCGGGGTGAAGGTGTAAGCCCATCAGGAATTTGTTTAATAAAGTGCTTATTATTTGCAGGGAGCCGCTGAGCAAAGCCCTTCGTTTCTATAATGCCAGCCTATAGTTAAGGAACAGCACGATCACGTAGAGCTTGGCATGGGTTTGGCTGTAAGCTCTCGCAGAAGACGTGCACTGCTGAAGCTCCAGCAGGCAGCACTCGCACCAGTCCCGCTCCACTTGGACGGACGTGTGGCTGCTGGAACTGAACCGCCAGCACAATCCAGCCTGGCTGCCTGCAGTCCTCCAGCCCCAAGTGGTTTCCTATGGCCTGGAGATCTGCAAGACCCAGCAGTGCTCTCTGAGGTTCGGAATCTCAAAGGCTTTGGACTGGGAAATTGTCTTCCTGAGTCTCAGCTGGTCGATGGGAACTCCTGCCAGCTGAGTTTAGCTCTGGCACAAGCCCAGTTGTCCTCTCCTTATTTCTAGGGGCTGACCTCAGTTATCCGACCTCAAGAGGAAGGCATTCTGGAAAACACTGCTTGCCATCGTTCTGCTCCATGTGTCCCATGTCTGAGGGTTCGGAACCACAGGTCAGATCCGATACCCACAGGCTGTGAGAAAATTCCCATCTTCATTCCCACGCTGCTCTCAGACTGCTGCACACTCATCCCTCTTGAATGAGGATGTGTGTGAACCCTCAGAAGAGCAATGCAAACGGGACAAGTCCAGAGGAAGGGAGAAGCATGGCTTTAGGAGGAAAAGAAAGGCCCAGTAATCCTCTAAATCTGAACGTCCCCCTTGCTCGTGGCTCACCGAGCGGGGCCAGGCTTAACCCCCTCACCCCAGGGAAGGGGGATGGACAAGCACAGCCCAGACATTGTCCTCCTTCTCTGGCTGTGATACCTCCAGCCTGGTGGGACAATGGAGCTTTTCACCACACCTTGGTCTCCTGGCCCTTCCAGGAGCCCAGCACCTCATCACAGGGCAGGCCAGACCTCCCGGGTCACAGCCAAGCTCCCAGGCTCCCCAAGTAACCAGCGGCTGCACACAGGACAGCAACTGCCCCACATGGTTCCTGGCTGTAAGGGAAGCTAAAGGAGAGTATGTGAAATGAAAAACAACTGATTCCAAGGTGCTGGCACAGCTCCACAGCCACCAAGGTGCCCCACACATCCTCCTGGTGCTGGGGCATGGACCAGCCTGGCCAGGGCCAGGAGGAGGCTGACAAGGGCATCTGGGGATAGGACAAGGGGCACTGGGTGCCAGCTGGAACAGAAGAGTTTCCATCCAGGACCTTCTTCCCAGGGAGGGTCCCGGAGCACTGGACCAGGCTGCCCAGAGGGGCTGTGGAGTCTCCTTCTCTGCAGACGTTCCAGCCCCGCCTGGCTGTGTTCCTGTGTGACTTGGTCTGCGTGATCCTGCTGTGGCAGGGGGATTGGACTGGGTGATCTTTCCAGGTCCCTTCCCATCCCTAAGGATTCTGTGACAAGATGCTCCCGTGATGCCTTTACTGCCAGATGCTGGCTGCTTCTCTCTGCTACTCCAGAAAAGGAAGACTTTAGGTTATTAAGAGCCTAAATATCCCTTCAGATCCCTTGGCGGGCCACACGGCAGCCCTCTACTCTGAGGTCAGCCCAGATGAACCCCACTGGTGCCACCCCACCGATTCCAAGGTTAGGCTGTATGGAATGGTAGCACAGACCTCCTGCTTTCCTCCTCCTGGTTTGAAAAAGGTGTCTAGGGTGACAGAGTGAGCAGAGCCAGAAGAGGCAGATGCAAGGCTCAAAGCTTTCTCTGCCTACTCTCTACCTAACCTGGCTTCGAGTGAGCAGCAGCACCGTTTTATTGCCTCCACAGCAGTGCAGAGCTGCTGGGAGCAGCAGCTGCCTCTGAATACCAGCTCTCCAGCAGAGTATCAGCCTGGACAACGCGTTGCCAAGAGAGCATCCTCCAAATCTAAACCTGTCGTACTGAGTGGGAAACTGTTCTCCTGGCCATGGCTCTTCAAGGCAAGGCTACCCCGCGGGACTGATGAGGGCTGTGCAGGAACAATATAACCCCCCGAGTTCAGGTTACAGGGAAACCACCTTTTCTTCCTCCCAGTGACTCATCTCGTTTAGCAGTGGAGAGACGCAGTGATCGAAACCGAGCGCTGCGCTCGGCTGCCATCGCCGGCCCTGCACTGTGCATGCAAACGATGTGTGCAGGGCTGGGCTGCCCTCGGAGCAACAACCCTGCTTAGCCACCGCGGGTGAAAGGAGCTAGGATGGGCCAGGGGAAGCTCCAGCCTTCATGCCTTCCCTGATAGAATCATACGGGATGGGAAGGGACCTCCAAAGAGCATCCAGTCCAGTCCCCCTGCCACAGCAGCATCACCCAGACCAAGTGGCACAGGAACACAGCCAGAGTAGCTCAGGAGTAGCACAAGAGGCTCAATCCCCAGATGCAGAAGGACAGCTGTGAGCTAGGACAGGATCTCAAACAGCCCCACACACCCCCTGCAAAAAGCAGCTGCCTGTTTCCCTTACAAATGCTGCGGGTTTAGCTCTTCTGCAGGCATTCTGCACACCCCGCTGGCCACCCTCAGAGCACCTGAGCTGGAATCCAGCACTGAGCTCCTACCAAAGGCTTCAGACCAAGTGAATAAAAGCTCAGTAAGACCCTCTTTGGCCTGATAGCTCTCTTTAAAGAGCTCTCTTTACAGACAAACAGGCTTTTGTAAGGCATCCAAGAGGTCTAATAGACAAGACATCTAGAAGATGGAGAGTTCTTCTTTAAAACATATTGAAAAGCACTGCAAAGCATTGACTGGGTATGGATGGCAGCGCCAAAGGGTGGAAGCACAGCCACACACAGATCCCTCCAGTGGAAAAGAACGTGACTCTCCAGGATTGCAAACACTTCATGGTATTGAACAGCAGCGTCAGGTTCACCAGCTCGAGAGAGCATCTGGAAAGTGTTTGGGGAACCGTCAGCAGAAGGCAAACATTAGGGGTGGCAAGTTTCTTATCTTATTTTTCTGATCTTATTTTCTTTCTTCTCTTATTTTTTTGGGGGTCCCGCTGTCCCACAAATACACGAGTGTTTGGGAGCACAGGGATTAGGAAAAAATCAAGCCCACACAGATGACTCGAGACAGGATCTGATCCTGACAGAGCGCTGCAGTAAGGGAAATGAACAGGAAATGGAAGAGAGCACGGGTGCAGATCAGAATGTGACAGGAGGGTGAACACCAACACACGAGACAAAGGCTATGCTGCCTGGGTGGCTACACTTTCTTTCTTCCACAGTGAAATACCTGTTAGCAGGCAGAGCCCATGACTTCAGGCTGTCATTTTCACTTCCTTTGTTTATGTGGTGCTGTTTGGTTTGTTTAAAAACACTGCACTAAATAATCACAGCTAAACAACCCCACACCTGCCCTTTCAACACAGACTCACAGGAATGATGAGGCTGGAAAAGACCTTAAAGATCATCCAGTCCAAGCTAAACCCAACCCCCTAACATCTGCCATCTAGCTCATGGCACTCAGCTCTTCATCCAGCCTGACCCTGAACACCTCCAGGGATGCTGACTCTACCATCTCCGTGGGCAGCCCGTTCCCAAACTGGATCACTCTGTCAGGGAACAACCTTTCCCTGTCTCTTTTCCATGCCTTTTCCAAGTCTCTTTCCTCTGGCCTGCCCAGCTCTCATGGACTCAGCTGCTAAGGACTGAACCAGCTATTCCAAATATTGATGAGTACCCCAATTAAGGCCTGGAAAGCACTAATTACACTACAGACCCTCTAGCTTCTGCAAAACTAAACCAGCACAGGGTAAACGAGTCTCTCAGAGATGTCTTCTGTTAGACCTACTGGCCACGGGCAAAGATCACAGGTATTTTGATTCAGGATGAAGCTGGAGAGAACTCGGCTGCACTGTTCCTACAACTCCCCTTGCTGGATGAGGAGTAGAGATGCAGGGGAAAGACTGAACACGCTGGCTCCTTGCTCTGAGCGCTGGAAGCACCGTTTATTTTCCAAGGCTGAGTGCAACCTCTCATCATGGAGATGTCTGAAAACATCTGCAGGCTTCATGTTGGACTGAACCAGTGTGGTTACAGCCTCTGGTCCTCATGGAACAGAGTGTTTTGCACGCTTGTTAAATATTCTAGGATGATCCCACAGCACTGACAGTGACCGTGACAGTCACAGTAGCCAAAGCAAGCCCAGGTAGCCAAGGCTGGGTGCAGCACTCAGCTGACTAGCTGAAGAAACATTAACTCAAAGTCAGCATCCCTGTTGCAGCCACTGACCTCACAATAATGCTGCCAGGAGCAGTGGGGCCCTGAACGTTGACCCTTTTATCCAGTCAACTCTTTGAGTTTAGTTAAACTACAGCTCCTGACCTTGCCACTTGGTCTGGGTGATCCTGCTGTGGCAGGGGGATTGGACTGGATGATCTTTCCAGGTCCCTTCCCATCCCTAAGGATTCTATGATCCAGTCCAACCCCCTCTGCAGCAAGCAGAGACTTCTTCAAGGAGATCTTGAGAGCAGTGGGTATGGTAATAGCTCCCTGCTAATTTTAACTGCTAATTAATCCCCAAACCCTCTAACATTCAGCTTGGAAAAGGCCTTTAAGATCACCCAGTCCAAGCACTACCCTGACTGCCTCAAGCCCATCGCTGAACTCTGTCCTGGTCTGGGGTTATTGCTGGACTTCCAGCATTTCCAGAAGAGATTTCTGCATCCCTCTGTGCAGATGAACACACAGAATCCTTTACGATACCTGGGTCAGAGTGCTGCCAGTAGCAGGGACTGCGTGGGTTAAGCGCTCATCTATCTGCCCCGTGAGCCTGGGTTTCAGCCTGTGCAGAGGAGATGCTTTAGTCTCTTAACTCACCCACTCCAGTGAGCGTAGCTGCATCAGCAGCACCCCTGGAAGAAAAGATGTGCCCAACAGGGTACCACCGGCGCAGGCAGCTGGCTCTCATCCCTCAGATAAATCTCTTGCTGAACCTGTAGAAGTTCCTTGGAGCATTCTGGCCCGAGCCAGCTGTCCCGTTCAAAGGCATCGCCTACCCGCTGCGTGTCCCTGAAACAACCCACGTGCCTTCCCCGTGCCAGCGGGAGGAGGCTTGAGCTGTTCTCTGAACAAACTCATTCCAGATCTAGGACTGGATTTCACGTGCACGAGTCCAGATCTGCATCCCATACATGAAATATCTGGACCTTTAAATGATTCCCTCTTTTATTTCACAGCCACCTTGGAGATCTGACGTGTGAGATAACAGAACAGCCAGCCAGGAGATGATGGGGAGGGGGGTTTAGGAGATGATGGGGAGGGGGGTTTCAGGTTGTAAAATGCTTAAACCAAACCTCAAGGGTTCTGCAGTCAGAGAACTAAACTTCTCAATGGCACTAAATCACACGGAAGAGAACACGCGCGCGTCTGCTGGCAGACTTTCTGGGCTACTCACGTACGACGCGTCGCGACGTCCTCGTCTCGCATTCAGGGGGTTGCCTCTTGACGCGTTCCGCAGGCAAAACCAGTTGACTATCAGAGCTCTGGTAGTGAAGCACTGCATTCTGTAGGCCAGCAGCTTACTTTGCAAGCAACAGCTGGGACTGACAGCGTCTGGCTGGCAGGTAGAAGGCTGTAGGCTCGGTGAAGTGAGTTCCAGCAGGAAGGCTGTGCGTGTGCAGTCTTCCACCCAGAACTCCAGCTCTCCGGATACACAAGTGCCTGTCGGTCCGTAACGGCCCTCTAAACCACCGGCAGGGCTTTCCCTCCCTTCAGCCACAACTTGGAAGGAAGGAATTGTGCAGTTCCCCAGAGCAGTAACGATGGAGACAACGGTTTTAGGCAGCTAAATTTATTCTCAGAACAGATTACATTTAAACGTGGAGAAGTGGTCAACAGCAGGGAACACTGCTCTTTACGGTGTTGGTCAGGTGCTGCGCTGAGCTCACTGAGCTCTGCTAAGAATCTGGGTGTTTGTTTCTTACTGCTGTTAAATCCAACCTGCCTCCGCCGACTGCAGGGCAGGGGTTTCGGGGATGCGTTAGTTCACCTGCCCGAGAAAGGGGTGGCAGGGTTAATGGGGATGCTGAAAGGCTCAGACCGTGTCAACTGCTGGAACAAGAGTGACTCCCTTTCCCCTAGGGATCTGCTACCTATTTGAGAGCCCTAGTGCAATGGTCTAGGAAATACTTGATGAAATGAAAAGGGAGGCACAACTCCTAGTGACGCAGAACGGCCGAGGCTGTCAGCTGCTCCACGGCAGCGCCTGTTCGGCTGTCACACAAGGGCACCTTGTTCCAGCAGCTACAGGTGAGTGCACACAGACTACGTGATGGAGACTCGGGTTTCTGCAAGTGGATGCTGTGCCCTTCCTTTAGGGCCCTTTCTGCTCCTCTGTTAAGCACCCCGGGAGTGACCCCTGTAGCCTCAGATCTCCCCCCCACCCCAGCCCCTTCCAGTGAAACAGAAGGCAGCTTAAATAAGACCTACAGCCACAACTGCAGATTTCAAAAGAAAGGCTTTTATGGCGTGGTCGCTGAGCGTGAAGAGAAGCTGCCTCGCCTTCCACAAGGCAGGCAGCACGTTAACGACACGGCTGACGTGTGATACTCACCTCCACCTTACTACTGGCTTCGATAAAAATTAAGAAATTAGCTTTGCTTTACATGAGTTTGGTTTTGTTTTCTCTACAGACTTCCATAAAAATGTGGCTACAAATAATTACACGAGGGCTACCTGTCCTCGGGCAGCCTGTGGTAGACGGGGCGGAGAAGAGCACGGCGGTAAAGACAAACACATGGGGGTGACGTCACGACGGGGGGTCTCTCCGTAAAAATAGAATAAATAAAATACAAATATCTTAAGCTGTATTAACAGGGGAATGCAGAACACGGCACCAGACGGACACGGCGCGGTGAGCGGGGCTGCCTGCCTACGCGACCGCTAGGCAACGTGATGGAAACGCATGGGAGCCGAAGGGTGGCTCCAACGGCGACTAAACCAGCCACAGCCACCCCCCTCTGGCAACTAAACCAGCGGTGGGTGCTCAGAGCCACCCCCTCTCCTCACCCCACCATGTTTATGACTGCGGTGCAGAGAGGACTCTGCTTAACAAAGGCTAAGGGGTTTTGTTCTGGGTCTGCAAGCACCGGGGGGGCTGCTGGATCTTGTGTGGAAGAAGGCTGTGCTGAAGCGAAAGGGCTGCCGTTAGCCAGACGGTTCCGCTCGCTCCTGAAATATTGGCAAATCCACCCGTTCTGTGAACGGAGACAAAACTCGTAGCCATTGGCAAGTAACCGGTGGCTTCTCGCCCACCTTCCTGTCTCCTGGCCCTTCCTGCATCGACACACCGGGCTACTGAAAGCTAATGAGGTGCTCGCCGCCCCGACAACACCAGCGAGACCCTTTACGCAGCTGTTGGCTACGTGTTGGTTTGGCTCTGAGTCCAGGTTTCTCCTGGGGAGAGCCAGCACTGTGCAGACAGCACCGAGGGAACTGCTGCAACTCCCTGTTGTCCAGCGTAGCCTCAGATCTAATGGGGGGATGGATTCCTGCTGGAATGTTAACAGGAAAACTTCCTCTAACTGAAAACGAAGGCGAAGCTGACTCACTGCTACAGTGAACTCTGACCTTTGAACTTCACGCTCCTACCTACAGGCACAGCTGCTAGCCACCACGTGCTGACAGTAGCCATGGCACAACAGGAGGTGTTGCAGTGCTCCCAGCGTGTCTCGCTGGGATCAACGCTGGATGCTAAGGTACGTGAGCTGCCACCTCCGGGCTCAGCTGTCTGGCATCACCGCCAGCCTGAACCTCATGAAGAGGTTTGGGATGGGTGGGGATCAGCTCTTCAGAGGGCGACGCTGGATCCCACCAGCCGCGTAGCTGGCCTCCACCTGACACGTGCTCAGCTGTCCCGCTGAGGTTAGGTTAATGAATCTGCCTGCATTTCTCATGCTGCAGTATCTCGGGGGTTCTCCTCCTCTCCTCCTCGCACCCCCCTAGGCTGCTTTGCCCGGGTTTTGCCATGGATTTCTTTGAAGAAGGGAATAAAAGGAGGAACAGCCTCCCGCATGGTAAAATAACCCCCCGTTGCTTTTACCAGAGTCTCCAGACCTGGGAGACGGTTACGATTTGGAACCCGTCTATCAACAGAGGTGGAACCAGCTTTACCGTTCCACACGGCTCCAACATTTGAACCAATCTGTGGGGCAAGAAGGAGGCAACGGGAGGGGTTCAGGATGCAGGACTGCACGTGGAAATGAGCCTGAGGTACAGGTGGAAGGGGCGATCCCGGGCTGACGGTCAGGGCGTGGAAATCAAAGCTGGTAGATGAAGGCAAACCCATGGAAAGGAAGCTGAACCACCATCCTGCCAGGAAACAACTCTCCCCGTGCTCTGTGGCATGAGCGGTAAGAGAAATGCCATGGAATTGGGTAAACAACAGGAAACAGCACTGTTGGGTCTGTGGTTAACAGTCATCAACACTCAGAGGGGACAGGAGAACTGTGCAACCGGGCACCAAGCTCAACACTTGGCCCAACGCTGGCAGGGGAAAGGGAGGGACAGGTTACTCTTGCAAGACGAGGAAATCACTGACTAGTTCTTTGTGACTCCTGATCAGTTTGAGCTCTGCAAGGAAGAAGCAGTACTTCTGACAAGCTACGGACAGATCTGGGAGCACGGATGGACCAGGGGACGTTTGCACTGGTCTGGGGAGCACAGATGGACCAGGGGACGTTTGCACTGGTCTGGGGGAGCATGGAAGGACCAGGAGACGTTTGCACTGGTCTGGGGAGCACAGACTGACCAGGAGATGTTTGCACTGGTCTGGGGAGCACAGATGGACCAGGGGACGTTTGCACTGGTCTGTTTCAAGCTGAAAAGCCTCATCCCTGCAATCAATGACTGAGCAACTCAGGGTTTTTCAGCAGGGGTGGGGTATTAGAAACACGATTCTTCTCTCAGACCAGAAATGTATAACCAGGAGATGAAATGACGACACCGTGAGTCCAAACCATGCCAGGGAAAAGAAGAGGTTGCTAGAGCGATGCTGACAAACGATTTCAAGCTAACAGGTGTAGTTCTGTAAAAAATAACCCCTGCTATTTCGCCTACAGCAGTTCAAAGGGAGCTAACGCTCGGTGCCTACTCCAGTGCTGAAAACAAAGCAAGTGCTACAGGAGTTAAGGTTGGTTCGTGACAAATCCAGCTCAAGACAGTGAAACGAACAGCTCGGGCACCCTTCACTCCAAGCGGGAGTTCGCCGGGAGGGACGTGGCCATATTCTTTGTTGGGTGTGAGTTCACGTATTTACAGTCGAACAGACCTTCTGCTGCTCGTGACGTAACTCAGCGAGAGCAGGACAGTACTCATGCTTCTTCTCAGATCACACGATGGTGGCAGGAACAAGAGAACATGCTTTTCTAACGTCGTTTCGGTAGGGGAAAGTCTCTGAAGACAAAGCGTCAGCGATCGGAAATGGAAGGCCAGGCATCGCCAGTTTGTTTTCCTCAGAGGAGCTACTGTTATCTTCAGTTAAACGGGAGGAGAACCTTCCCTCTTGGGGGGCTACGGCATCTCGGAGACAGGGCGTTTCTGTTTCAAAGTGTCAATGAGGGACAAGACTCCTCTCTTCACGTTAGTCGTAACTCTTCTCGTCACCGAGTCCGCGGGAGGTGGCGGGGGCCGAACTTTCTGCGACGGAGGTCTGGCTACCAAGCACTTCTGATACCGTAACTGCAAGAAAGCAAAAGCATTCTGCAATCCACGCTGCATCCAGCGCTTCCCTGAGCGTTTCAAAGACATCCTCAGCTCAATACCTCCATTTCAACCGCCACAAAGGGCCCAGATGAAGTAATCTGGGCCGTCGGTCTGTCAGTCTGTGGGCAGGAGCTATTCATTAGCACATGACGCATAACTGAATCACAGGAACAGCCTTTGAAAGCTGAAACACAAGTTCTCAGGGTTCAGCAGTTCCTGAGCAGCAGGGATTATTTCCACTCTATTGTCACCCGGCTGCGTAAGGCAGCAAAATGCTCTCCCAGCACCGGATAACTCGCGTGGCCAAGGAGAAGGCTGCTAACTCACGCAGATGTTGGGAGGGAAGATGATTAAAGGGGACTGCGTGCTGAAGGGACATGGCATGGGTTAAAGACATCTTTCCTCCTCTGTCTTGACACGAATATACTCCATACAGAGAGGCAGGGAAAAGCCTGGGTGCTACGAGGAGCCTCTGAGGAGGTCACTTACCATGCACGCAGCCTGCACGGCTTCCGAGACGTTGCCCGCGTTCGGCTCGCACCAGAAGATGTGGCACTCGAAATGCTGGTTGCCCGTGTCCATAATGAAGGCGAACGTGTGAATGTCCTTGCCTACCCCCATGAAGGACAGGAACCGCACGCGACACTCCACCATGACCTCCTCTTCATTCTGCTCGGGAAGCAAACGGGAAGCAGGTCATTCCCGTTAGACACCGCGTGGAACTCGGCTTTCACTTTTCAACTGATTAAGAGTGTTCCTGGGGGACTCGGGCTGGGCGATCCTGCTGTGGCAGGGGGGTTGGACTGGATGATCTTCCCAGGTCCCTTCCCATCCCTAAGATTCCATGGAAAGGAAATGGCAGGGGGTGGGGACAGACACACCGAGGCGGTCGTGTGCAGCTCCTCTGTATCTATCAGCATGTGAGTGCTGTTCCTCGGGGGTCAGTACTCTGCCCGAAACTGTGTGACCCCTTTGTCAGCGATATGGACAGTGGCATGGAACGCACTCTCCACCAGTCTGCCAGCGACAACAGCGTGAGGCAGCTGACACCCTGGAGGGATGTGAAACCATCCAAAGGGACCTGCGTGCCTGTGCGAACCTCATGAAGTTCAGCATGGCCAAGTGCAGAGGGCTGGAAGCAGAGGTGGTAACAAGCAGGAAGAGCTTCTGCAAAGAAGCTCTGGAAAGAACTCAAACACAGAACAGGCAAAGGAGTTCTATTGTAAATCACTTCCTCCTCCTGGTGTTTGTGTGTCCAGGTTTTCACCGCTCATACTACGTTAGCTGTGTTTAACAAAGACACTCTGCATTACTCTTTCATTGATGACTGTGACAGTAGCATCAGCAACGTTCATGGTCACTGGCATCCAGTCTTCTTTGCTAGAGGAAGCCATCAGGCTTTCAATGGCACTGTTGAGGGTATCCATTCCTGGAAGAGAAGGAACTCGTGACAAACAAACACACGACTGCAGCCAGCTGGTAATTCTGGGTTGGTTTTCTCCCAGCAGTCCAGCAACCATTGCTCTACGCTCCTTCCTTCATTGCTCTGATGATGGAAGGAAGGGTTGTGCAGTGTAAACCCTCTTGTTAAACTATTACAGGTTTCTTGCACGAGCAGAACAGATGCCTGTGGCTTAGAAAAAGCAGGACAGCATCTTGTTTAGCTGCTGCTCTCCTTCACTTCTCTAGGGCTCCTCTCATGAGCAGTGAAGCTCAGAGAAAGCAACAGAAAGAAACTCCACAGCTTGGCAGCCTACAACTCAGGTTGCAAGGACTCATGCTCAGATGAGGCTCTCGACACTCAGGCCTGACCTGTGTGACTGCAGCTCAAAACTCAGGTGTTTACACCCGAGTAGCCAGCAGAGCCCGGCCGTTGGGGTTTACACAAAGTGCTTTGGAAGTAACGTGAGGCGTTACGTACCCACAGGTTTCGCTACCGGCAGCATGCCCAAGTACTGGACGTGGAACTTCTGCACCAGCTCTGTCTTTGGTGTTGGGAAATCTACTGCAGGGCAAGAAAAATCCGTTTCTGTTAGTCAGCATCCACGGCAGGGAAACCCACTGCTACTCCAGCCAGCACACAGAACGCTTCACCCAGCGGTCGTGCTCTGGAGGTTATTACTGGGTGCATGGCATGTGCACCCCTTCTGACAAGACCAACCCTTCCAATAGCTCCAGGAGTCAGGGGTGACTTTGCATCACTCAGTTCTTGAGTTCTAAGCATACTCTTGAATGGTCTAAGGTGGCATATTTAAAGGAGAGCAGAGATGAACGTGTCTCTGACACACACGGAGCTGCCTTTCACTGTGCTCATGCGTTAAGCAGCCCACACGCACAGCAGTGGAATGGAAAGGTAGAATCACCTGGGTTGGAAGGGATCTCCAAAGGTCATCGAGTCCAACCCCCTGCAGTGAGCAGGGACATCCTCAGCTAGATCAGGTTGCTCAGAGCTTTGAACAGCCAGCCTCACCATGAAGATCTCAAAGGATGGGGTCTCAACTCCCTCGCTGGGCAACCTGTTCCAGTGTTCAACCCCTCTCCTGCTCTCCACCCTGTGAGGGGTGGGTGTCAGGAGGATGGAGCCAGGCTCTGCTCAAGGGCATCTGGGGATAGGACAAGGGGCACTGGGTGCCAGCTGGAACAGAGGAGGTTCCCTATCAATCTCAGCAGGACCTTCTACCCAGGGAGGGTCCCAGAGCACTGGACCAGGCTGCCCAGGGGGGTTGTGGAGTCTCCTTCTCTGCAGATGTTCCAGCCCCGCCTGGCTGTGTTCCTGTGCCACTGGGTCTGGGTGATCCTGCTGTGGCAGGGGGACTGGACTGGATGATCTTTCAGGGTCCCTTCTGATCCCTAATGATTCTGTGATTAGGAGTAAGATACTCGGTATAAACCAGCAGATGTAGAAGCACGTCACTTGCTGTGAGCTAACACAAAGACCAGGGAGCCACAAGCACATAAGACTGTGTTAGCAACACCCGTGATTACAGAACAAAGAGGAAGGGCACAAGGTAACTGAGCGGATGCTGCTGCTGCCGACACAGAACACAATGAAAATGTTTAATGCAAGGCAGTAACAAGTGACAGGCACGGACTGGATGACACTCCTGACCTCTCTACCCGCACGTGGAACAGGACACCTGCCGTAGCACACGGTACCTTGCAGAGGAACATCGAGGGTGATGTTGGTCCTGTCTTGCAACGAGTTGCCAGCCATAGCTTTAGCATTCTTCCGTTCGGCCATGATCTGAAGAACACGGTGAGGAAGCAGAGTTGGTTTGAAACCACAACTTGATACCTAGTACAGCCCCAGCATCTGAAATAAGTCAGAAGCTACAAGAACTGAACAGGTTATTCTCCTCCAGTTTACCCACCAGTCCTTACCTACATAAAGAACTCGAGGAGTGCCCTGGCATTGATCAAAGCCAGATGGAGGCGAATAAAAAACCTACCACAGGCACTCCTATCACCAGCAACACTGCACTGAGGAGTATTCTATCAAGTAAGCTTGATACTGAACACACAGAGGAGAGGGCTCCTTGTTCCACTCGAATCTGTCTTCTGCTCTGCGTACACTGTCCTTCATTTCTGTTCCTTCTGGAATTACACACCCCGTGCCAAGTACATCCTGAGCCTCCCCTCGATCCACAACACCATCAAAGGAGGGGAACGACCCAACCCGCTTCAAAACAACCCGCTTGCATGATCCTTCTCTCCCGTGTGTGCCTGAGAAGGCACCCAGGGTTGCTAACAGACGGTTGCCAAGGCACATCTGAACCACCGCGATCTGCTCTCAGCGCTGCGGCTGAACTGGAGTGAACTCTGAAGTAACTGGTGTTCCAGCAGACGACACTCCAATTCTTCCATCGCCATCCCCTCCCCTACCCCGTTGGTTTGTTTTACTCTAATTCTGGGGCTGTCATCCCCCTGGAGATGACAAACGATGCCCACCAGCCTAGCAATAAGCCCAGACGCCAGGCCGACAGCGCTGAGTAAAGCCATCCACACAAGGACTGGGTGACCTACAAAGCGCACGTTCTGCTGCCGTCTGCACCCCGCCGCCTCACCGAATCCTTCAGCCTCTACACACAAAGCCCTCCTCACCCTCCTCAGATCTAACTGAACACCCTGCCATGACTCCATCCTGCGCAGACCCTCTAGGCTGCTCCTCGCTGGCCGCGATACAGACCACGCGGGGTAGCTGCCTTTGCCCTCCACTTGCCTTGGAGCAGATTTCATGTAAGCTCGTGGCGATGGCTTTGGCAGGCGTGTCACAGCGGAACACATGGCATTTCAGGATTCTGGTGTCTTTGTCTCTCGCCACGTACGCGAAGTCTCTGTGCAGACAGAACAGAATCGACACGTTAGAAACCAGCGGCGTTCAGGAGAGCATCAGAATCACCCCCCAGACCAGCACGTCCTGCCTCAGCTGAACAAGAGGATGGACTTGGCTGTCAGAGGATGAAGCACGAGCAAAGCAGATCTACAAACGTAACAAGATGCACACTCCCAAAAGAGAAGGTGTGGGGAGACCTTGTCACCAGGTACTGGGCCACGCAGGGTGGCTACCAAGAAGCTGGAGACTCCCTTTTCACAAGGAGTCACACAGAAAAGACAGAGGGTGATGGGCACTAAGTCCTCCTCAAGTGGTCTGGTGCTGGCACGGCGTAACTACTTTCTCTCATCCATGCTGGAAGTTTGTAGGGCGAACGATCCCCCGGCGAAGGGCTGTTTGCTTCTCCCCTTGATAAGGGCACGTACCGGCTCTCGAGGAGGAGCAACGGCTACTCTGGGTGGCACTCGGAGACTTTCATCTGGCAGCCTGACTGCTCCTCTTTGATGTCTCATCGCCACAGCTTGTTCAAGCCCTCGCGGAGCTGATCGGCCCCGTAAGCCAGGCTCAGCCTTCAGAGCCTGGTGCTTTCAAGCCTGACAGCATTTGCACGACTTTCACTACAATTTCCTTGCTGCAGCCTGATCCTCAGGAAGACATGGAGACCGGTCCCCTGGCACACTGGCACACCTCCCGCATCTCAATGCCACTGCCAGCCGCCTCTCCGTGAGGGGAGGGGGACAGAAACCCCACCAGGCATGCCAGGGTTGCCTCGCTAGCCTGAGATGGCTCTGAGGTTGCACAAGTCATTTCCCTTCCCCCTACCAAAGGCTCGTTACACCCCCCCACCCCTGCACCAGCTCAGACAGGCAGAGTCATGGCTAAAGGAGCCTCATTCTCTCATCTTTCCAAATCATGGGTTTGACTCCAGAGCAATCACAGTGCAGACTGTGTAGCTTGTATGCTCCGTGCTGATCCTCCTCCCCAGGCTCACTTCAGGGCTGAAGCACCCCTGTCAGGACAAGGAGGACACTATCACTTGTGCTGTGGTCAGCCGCCAAGGCTGACTGCCCTAGAGACTGTGCTCATGTAGGGCTGCCAGCGTAGCAGGGAGATGGTCTGGCAATGCCCACCGGCTCTCATTTCCTTTGTTACTCAGTCAGAGAACACAGCACTGATGCACAGACCCTACGAACATGCTTGCAGCGTGCTTTATGCCAGGGCCAGCCTGGGAGGATCATCGCTTTCCCCAGGCACTCGATCCACGTTAGACTGCAAAGCCACAGCTGAGGAAGTTCAAACACTTCCCTGGGCCAGCACCGCCTACAGAATCGATTGAAAACCAGCCAAGCCTCACATTCCACAAAGCACACAGGAGAAACCATCTGCATCTCTAACCACAGCCCTCCTGCCCGGTCCTTGCAATCCAGAAGGGCAAACAACCCCCAGATCCCATCTAAGGGATGCAATTCTACCAGCCGGAGCCTTCAGAGAGGCTGCAGCCCTCGTGCTGCAAAGCACCTGACTACAATGCCTTACTGTCTGCTCGCCCATGAAACGGGAAGCATTGTAGAGCATCCCAAACGATCCCTTTGTACTTCCAAACAAATCAAACACACTGGGACAACTTTTCTTCCAACCTGAAAGAGAAGAGACCAACCCAGCCAGATCCAAAACAAACAGCACAAAGAGACAGTAAGTATTGGTGGTGGCAACTCCCAGTGAACATTTTCTCTGTAATCATCATAGAATCCTCATTAGGGATGGGAAGGGACCCCGAAAGATCACCCAGCCCAGTCTAGGGGATCACGATCCCCTAGAACAAGCTGCACAGGAACACAGCCAGGAGGGACTGGAACGTCTCCAGAGAAGGAGACTCCACAACCCCCCTGGGCAGCCTGTTCAGCTCTTTAATCCCCTGCTCTTAGGATCAAGGCTTTTAAAACCATTTGCTAAAGTAAGAGGGGAGATTTTAACAGGGGTGTCTTGCACTCCGAAGCGGAGAGAACAAACCCACTTGCAGTTTAAACTCCAACCTCAGAAGCAAAGAGCAAACCCCACTGCATTTTGTGGCTTCAAACTCTACTGGAGAGTACTAGAGAGTTAGAGACCTGGAAAAAAAGCAAGCCCAGAGGCAAACTGGATGCACAGCACTGTTAACAGCGAGGTGAAAAGGTGACACAGAGAGACAGGAATGGAGTCATCGAGTTCAGCTTCTGCTGGCTAACACAAGCAAAGCAGTATAACACAGCTGGACACGTGCCAGGAGGGTAAGCATCAACATGGAAAATAAAGGAAAACCATTTACCTCTCTCTGAATCCGGGCAAGCATGAAGAAACAGAAAGAGCAAGTTAGAAAGTACTCGGTGAGACAGGGCTCCAACACTCCATGAGACAGGATAGCTGCTGGATAGGTAAGGTCAGCTGCGTGCAGCAGCTGTGTCTGAGCAGACTGCCACCGCTTCCTTCCGACACCGCTCCTTGGTTGACTCCTGTTGCTCTGCTGCTTGTATTTTTGGAAAGGTGCACTGAAGCCAACAGGCATCAGCTGAGTTCCGAGAGGCAGTGCAGACATATCAGCACTGCGAGGTAATCGAGCTGAAAATACCTCGCACGAGTCCGGGAATCGCTGCACAGAAAGAGTAAGCAGGCTCGAAGGGCACGGACCTTCCCGCTCCTCGCTGTCACCACTCAGAGCAGACACCAACAAAACACACACGGGTAACAGTCAGCCTGTGAAAAGCTTTATGTTGCTTCAACTCCAAGAGTAGAACAGTCGGCATGAGGGGGTTTTTTAAAGCCCTTTCCAAAAGCTCCCAGGTCACTTGGGCTCTTCACCTTGAAGAAGTGACAGCCCAAGAGCAACCTGAAGCGAGAGCGGAGCTGAAGTCAGGATGTATGAAATCACTGCACCTCCTCATTTTGGAAACACTTCAGCAACCCCTAACTCATGGTATGACTTTGCTAACAGCCCTGCCCTGCAGGTGGAGAGGAGAGGCACAGTCTGGGAATCATTAAGGACGGGAAAGTTCTTAACCAGGGCCACCGTGCCCACCAAATCACGACCCAACGCGTTCCAGTGCTTGACTACTCCTTCAGTAAAGAAATGTTCCCTATTACCAAATCAAAGAATCATCAGGGATCAGAAGGGACCTGGAAAGATCATCCGGTCCAAACCCCTGCCACAGCAGGATCTCCCAGACCCAGTAGCACAGGAACACAGCCAGGCAGGGCTGGAACGTCTGCAGAGAAGGAGACTCCACAACTCCCCTGGGCAGCCTGGTCCAGTGCTCCGGGACCCTCCCTGGGAAGAAGGTCCTGCTGAGATTGAGAGGGAACCTCCTCTGTTCCAGCTGGCACCCAGTGCCCCTTGTCCTATCCCCAGATGACCTTGAGCAGAGCCTGGCTCCATCCTCCTGACACCCACCCCTCACAGATTGAGAGACAGGAATGAGGTCCCCCCTCAGCCTCCTCTTCTCCCAGCTCAAGAGACCCAGCTCCCTCAGCCTTTCCTCAGCAGGGAGCTGCTCTCCTTCCTTCATCATCTTCGTTGCTCTACGCTGGACACCCTCCAGCAGCTCTGAGCCCTTCTGGAACTGAGGGACCCAGCACTGGACACAGTACTCCAGACGCAGTCTCACCAGTGCAGAGAAGAGGGGGAGCAGAACCTCTTTCAATCTGCTAACCACCACAAGGTGCTCTGCTCCACTTCTTCCCATGTAGTGAACCGAGTCTCCCCTTTGCAACCTGCAGTGGGGACTTGTGTGGATCTCTCCGATCAAAGGAAACGCCTTGATTCCTTCACTTGAGCTACACAGGTTTTTCTGTGGGCCTTGCAGAACCAGCAAAGACACTACCATGCTCATTATTCATGCTTTNGGCTCATGACAGTGCTGCCAAGTACAGCCTCCCTGACCACCCTCTTCTGTCCACCTTCCCTTCTTGCAGAGGGCTGCACCCAATCCCAGGAAGCAGTGATGGGGAAGAGACAGCTGCAGAGAGTAGTGTAACCGATGGGGAACCATCCTGTGGAGGAGGTCACACACTTGCACAGCAGCCAAGAAGCTTCCATCCAAGACAGTTTCTCCTTCATGAGTCACTGATGCAAGGTGCATCCTGGAAGCCAGGTCCCCTTCTCCTCCCCTGCTCTCCACCAGCTCAGTCCCCCCCCCATCCTGGTCCCTGGGGTTGTTCTTGCCCAGGTGCCAGACTCTCCCCTGCCCCTTGTTGTCCCTCATTCCAACTCTCTCTGCCCAGCTCTCTCTGAACAGCAGCACACAGAGACTGAGCAGAAGTACAGCTGCATTTTTCACTCAACTCCCCTGCTTGCTGTGGGCCAGACTGTGCCATCAATTTTTAAGCATCTCTCCACTGGTAGCAAAGCAAACTCCTGCTTAAAAATTGATGGCTGGATCGAGCTTTCTGTTGCTGATCACACAGTATGAAGACGACAGTAACCCAGCCAGATCCTATTTTGAAAACATAAAGAACACACGAGGCAGTTCTATGAACTTAGGAGCTTGTAAAGATGAAGCTGTTGTCTCCCGACCGAAAGCTGTGGAGCAGTGCACCCTGCTAACAGGTTGGGTGCTGGGTGCTTTGCTCCAGAGATCAGCAACCTCACGCTGCTTCTTCATTTCTTCAGGGTTTCCCTCACCTGCACTCACTGGTGACTGAAGATGAAAGAGGGGTGCACTTACAGCGTCTTAAAGCATGTGGCCACCTCAGGAATCTCTTCTCTTAAGCCAGGAGCAACTGAGGGAGCTGGGTCTCTTGAGCTGGGAGAAGAGGAGGCTGAGGGGGGAACTCATTCATATCTATAAAGATTGAGGGGTGGGTGTCAGGAGGATGGAGCCAGGCTCTTCTCAAGGGCATCTGGGGATAGGACAAGGGGCACTGGGTGCCAGCTGGAACAGAGGAGGTTCCCTATCAATATCAGCAGGACCTTCTTCCCAGGGATGAGGGTCCCGGAGCACTGGACCAGGCTGCCCAGGGTGGGTTGTGGAGTCTCCTTCTCTGGAGGCATTCAGGACCCGCCTGGCTGTGTCCCTGTGTGACTTGGTCTGGGTGACACTGCTGTGGCAGGGGGATTGGACTGGAGGATCTTTTGAGGTCCCTTCCAATCTCTAATGATTCCATGATTCCTGGAAGCATCAGAAGACCTCTGTAGAGCAGGCTGCCTTCCCCCTGCATCACTAGACCACCACTTTATGGATCAGCTGGACACGAGATTTTCTGTTTGGGGTTTTTTTTTAGCATTATTAAATTAAGTGATAAGACTTTTNCCCTTCCAATCTCTAATGATTCCATGATTCCTGGAAGCATCAGAAGACCTCTGTAGAGCAGGCTGCCTTCCCCCTGCATCACTAGACCACCACTTTATGGATCAGCTGGACACGAGATTTTCTGTTTGGGGTTTTTTTAAGAATTATTAAATTAAGTGATAAAGACTTTTCCAGTTTGGAAACTTCTTAAAACGTATGGGGAAGGCTTTAACATCCCATCAAAATACAGAGAAGGCTTTAATATCACATCAAAATACAACAACAACAACAAGTGATGCTGTTGTATTTGGCAGAGAGCAAACACCCCCTTCTGTTTTCTTCTAGTAGTAGGAAATGAAGCTCAGTGCTTCTTATTGACTTGAAACTCTCTGTGTTTGAGCTGTTAGGGTTCAGTGTCTGACCTGGATTAACTCCACCCAGAGAATTAGGTTATCTCAGCCTGTACCAACCTCCACTGGAGCAAAGCCTGCAGTCTAACACAGATTAAAGCCACTCAAAGCAGACAAACCAACACCCTTACTCGAATGTCCATCAGCTCACAATTCTGTCCCCAACAAGAGTTTCAGTTCACATCCCAAAACACAGGAAACTTTGAAGGGTGAAAGAGAGAGCCAAGCCTCTAACCAGATACCCCCAGGCTGGAAACCTAGAGTCCTTCAGGATGGGAAGGGACCTGGAGAGATCATCCAGTCCAATCCCCCTGCCACAGCAGGATCACCCAGACCAAGTCACACAGGAACACAGCCAGAGAAGGAGACTCCACAACCCCCCTGGGCAGCCTGCTCACAAGAAACACCAGGGACATTCACTACACCCCTTAATTACCTGAAATACTGACTCACAGTGTTCGTTTCACCCTCATCTGTATTCCAGCTGCTCTCCCCAGACAGGGTCATTCATTTACCGTGGTGTGCTGCTGTAGCTGGAAACCCAACCTGTCCATTTCAACCCCCCTCCCCTACAATTCTAACTGCTAGCACCTAATAAATCCCCACCATCTTTCTCTCTTTTAACTCCTTTTAAAAATAAATAAGGCAATTTTTACTGAGAAATGCTCCAGGGCTAAATAATCCCCCTCTCCTCACTCACAAGACACTGTAATTACATTAACTGCGAGGCAACAGCTACCAACACATCATTAAAGCCCCAGTCTGAAGCGATGAAACGCTCGACGCCCTTTCCCTGACGGAGAGGGAGACTCTGCAATGTTTGCTCTCCTTTCAGAAAGCAAAAATTACCGCACAGAGCAGGAAGAGCACTGAGGTTTCTTAACGTGCGAGGAGCCTAATTAAAGAGCGAAGCTGCTGAGTTGAAAGATAAATGTTCTCCTCTCTCCTTCCTCCCCTCTGCACGCAGAGCAGTGAAGATTCAAAGGTAGGCATCAATTACCAAATCAATGCCATCTCTCCTGCTGTAAATTCTTTATGAATACAGATAAGGTTAAGCAAGTGGAGGGACCCCAGGGAAATACCTCACATTTAAGGAACGACGTTCCCTCTCCTGTCAGAAGAGACATTAGTCATCTCCCTTCGACTGCGTGTCTATACTCATGCCTGTATCCCCCCCACCCCTCCTGGCTTTAAAGGTGTTTTGGAACTTCCCAAGGATTCCAAAGAGCTCAATCTTTGTTTTCAATAACGAAAGAATAAAGCCCAGAGTGGCTGGATAGAAGTTCGCTGGGAATTACACAGAGATCATTCCACGGGCATCGGATGCTCGGGGGGAAACACGAGGTGGTTTCCTCTTGTGGGTAAACGAGGTTTCTGCGGTTCTTAACTACAGCATCTTCTGATCCCTTAACAAAGCACTGTCAGCCAAACCAATTCGTGCACAGCCTTGCCAGAATCAAGGCAGTAACCACAGCCCCGTGAGGAACACGCAGTCCCCTAAACCCATTAATCACCGGGTCCCATTAGTTACTCAAACGAGTGGAATCTAGAGGGATAAAGGAGAGGGAGAGCAGCAGCAGCAGCAGCAAACACTTACCGCTCCGCACATGGTCCGGAATGTCTGCTACAGTGCTCCCCTCAAGTCTCAGCTCTTAGAGAAAAGAAACGTGCCTTGCCTTTGTCACTCTCTCGCCGCTGTGATGTGCCTTGCAGGAATCCACACAGAAGCTTTCAGCTAACGGACCGGAGCTCTGAGAACACAGCTGCAGACAAAGGCTACTCCTAACAGTGACACCGTTGCCCGGGTGAGGGGTGCTGGGGTTTTTCTCTCGTCACCTTAAGTTTCTTACCTTCCAGTCGCAGCAAAGGGGAGTTTAATGCCAAGCACGTCACACGCAAACGCCCAGCTCAACGCTCTGCCTGTTCCCGGTCTCTGTGCGCGCGTATCCAGGCACCAGATGATGCACAGAGCACTTGATGCAGCTCTGTACTTGTACTTCAACAACGGGGGCTGAATACCCCCGAGAACAGCAGCTCATTCATTTTGCATCATGTCAGCTCCCACCCTCCTCACGGATTCTGGGCGCCTGTGTTCACCAGCTCCAGCTGTGGGCAACTGGGTGCTTGTTCCTGCTGCTCCATCAGGGGTGTGTCCTCCCCTCCCTTCCCACTGCTTTTGCCGTTGCACCCTCCCAGCACTCTGCCCAGCAGAAGAAGCCCCTCTCCTCCCCCTTTAGCGACTCCTTGCAGCTACACATTGTGTTTGGAGCATGTAAACTTCCACGACGGATCTGCTGTGACAGCCTCAGAGTGTGTGGGGAGTCCTTCCCTCCCAGGTCTCCAGGACCCGTGCAAAGCTTTCGCAGCCTGGCTTTGGATGGAACGCGACAGACGGAGCCAGGCTCTTTAACGAGCAAGGAGACTGACAGCCAAACCCAAAAATCCAGGCTGGCTGCACGTACAGCTGCGCTGCCCTCTGTGAAACGACATCTGCTCACCCTACAAGAGAGATTTATCCTCGAGGTGTGGAACCGAGTACACTACATCAAAGAATCACAGAATCCCTAGGGATCAGAAGGGACCTGGAAAGATGATCCAGTCCAATCCCCCTGCCACAGCAGGATCACCCAGACCAAGTGGCACAGGAACACAGCCAGGCGGGGCTGGAACGTCTGCAGAGAAGGAGACTCCACAACCCCCCTGGGCAGCCTGGTCCAGTGCTCCGGGACCCTCCTTGGGAAGAAGGTCCTGCTGAGATTGAGAGGGAACCTCCTCTGTTCCAGCTGGCACCCAGTGCCCCTTGCATGTTCTGGAGCACGCTTGGTGCATAAATACATGTGCTGTTCCAGCCTCTCCCAGCTACCACGTGCTCCCTCCTATGGGTCCCCAGCTGGGTTAGATGTCCTCAAGCTGCCGAGTTCCTCACTGGAGAGCAGGTTCAGCCAAGCTCATAATCAGGGAGTGGATATTTAAGACGGTAAAAATCTGGGCAGATCTCCACACACGTGACAGTGATGATGTGCCAACTCTCTGGTCAAACTGCCAGTGAACAGCAGGGCATCTCAGAAAATTCAATTAGCTGAGACTGGAGATGCTGGGTGGGAATCGTGCTCCTGGAGCATCACCCACACATTCACACGGACTGGATGATCTTTCCAGGTCACTTCCAAGCTGTAAATGTTCTGTGACCCGGTCTGGGTGATCCTGCTGTGGCAGGGGGATTGGACTGGGTGATCTTTCCAGGTCCCTTCCCATCCCTAAGGATTCTATGACTCTATGAACTTGCCCTACACTTGAGGCAAGAGAGCAAGGGGAGGGTTTATATGCCAGCTCTCCCACCAGCAGTTCTACTGCCCTACAGGAAGAGGAACAAGCGCTTCCCAGGCTTCACAGAATCACGCAAAGCTCACACAAAGCAAACAGGGCAAGTTTAAACCTCCTTTGACTGTTATTTAAGAGCAAAGCTCCCAACAGGGTGTTGAAAGCAGAGAGGGCTGTAGCCAATGTGCAAGTGACACGGCTTCCTTTCACTGCTACAGAGCCAGAGAGACAGCAGCTGCTCTTTGCATCGTTAAAGCAAGAGTTCACCACAGTAACCCAGCCTGGCTTGATGAACACACAGTGAAAAGAGGAAAACAACAGATTTCCACCCCAAACTGGCAGTCAGCAGCTGCCTTGAGCTGCAGAGACACCAGTGGCTCCTACACGAGCGCCTCAAGAAGGTTCCCCAGTTACCCTACTCGTAACCTAAAGCCTTTAAGAGCTGGAATCACAGCGACTGCGGTGGAGATTGTGTAGCACAAATTTAGAGGAACCCTGGAAGCCCCAGGCTCAGACAACACCCCATCATTTCTGCTGACTGAGACAAGCTGACTGCATCGCAGCGCTTATTTGCGGTCCAGGATCAGACCTATCATCTGTCTTAACTGAAAGCTTTACTGCCGAACAAATCCACGTGCTGTCTGAAAAGGCTACTGCTGCCTCCCAGAAGAATCAGGACACACAATTCCCATCACCTCTTTTCCCATTTGTTTGCCTTGAAAGAGAGTCAGGATGGGGCACAATGAAATCCTCAGATCAACGTTCACCTTAAGGTGACTCTGCCACCGAGCTCCAGCTTCTAGCAGAACGAGTGACACAACTGAAAGGGCTGCCTTGTCTTTCCTAACGAGAAGGGAAGCCTCCTGCTATTTTTCTCACCTCGTTACAAGCAAACGCCTCAGCGCTACCCTGAGCTCTCCACTGTGGGGTTCTGCTCCTCGATGCCTCTCCTGCAAAACCCCTTAGCATTGCCCTCTTCTCTGCTGGTCCCCGTTCCCTTGCTCCGTGATGCTTCTCTGCTTGTGCCAACCTGCTGCTGCTGCGCTGCTCAGCTGCTGTTGCTGCATTTCAGGACCTACAGAACTTGCCCTATCTATATCCATATAGATACAGGATCTATATAATATAGGATCTACATATAGGATCAACAGAGTTCTCCTTGAGCTGACTCTCCCTTTCTCAGCTGCTCTCAGAGAGTGAATCTACCATCATGAGCACCTGAGCTGCTCACTCATAACAGAAACATTCCTCGCCGTCACATGCAATCATTTCTCATCTCATTAGTGGCACCATGCAGGAGGGACAGAGGGAGGTTGCCCTGACACAACAGATGCCACTACTGACACAAAACTGGTCACTATTTCAAGTCTAAACAGGCTGCTTTCAATGCATCTTCAGCCCACTGTGATCTCCGTGTCAAATCCTGACACTGAAATAAACTGCTCTCACTAATCACACAGCTCTGTGCATCCACCTAACTGGAGGTGCTTGAAAGCACATTCATTCTGCCAGCCTGACTGGCTGCCTCCTGCCCTTTCGCAGCTGTACTGTCTCACCCCCCCCTACTCCAACATGCTGCACTTGCAAACACAGTGTCAGGCCTTATGGATACAAATGGGAAGTGCTGTATAAATAATCACCTCAGCTCTTCCTCAGTGAGGAGGGGAAATGCTGCTGAAGCTGATGGAAAAGGATATTCAGATGCAGTTGGTCTAGGGAGAAGGAGATAGATCATCCATCTAGGCAAGAACAACCCCAGGTACCATATAGGTTGGGGAGCAGTGTAGGAGAAAGTGACCTGGAGGTTCTAGTGGACAGCAGAATGATGGAGCCAGGCTCTGCTCAAGGTCATCTGGTGCTAGGACAAGGGGCACTGGGTGCCAGCTGGAACAGAGGAGATTCCCTATCAATATCAGCAGGACCTTCTTCCCAGGGAGGGTCCTGGAGCACTGGACCAGGCTGCCCAGGGGGGTTCTGGAGTCTCCTGCTCTGGAGAAGTTCCAGACCCCCTGGCTGTGTTCCTGTGCCACTGGGTCTGGGTGATCCTGCTGTGGCAGGGGGATTGGACTGGATGATCTTTGAGGTCCCTTCTGATCCTTAATGATTCTGTGCTTAAAACCCAAACCACAGCTACGAACACGGGTCAGAGCAGCCAGTAAAATCCTTCCCCTACAGCGTGATCCCTCACCTATCCTCCATTTATGTGATTCCTCACAGTTCAGTTTGTCCTACTGCAAGGTTAGGGGTACTGAGGGGAATAGGCAGTATTGATCAGAGTGGTGTCCCAGAGCTGAAGGGCTCAGGTGGAATTACACACCTTGGAAGGGTGTTAGCTGTTCAGAAGAGCAGGTGCAGACACCACTTCTCATTTATTATCTGCTTCTCTTCACCTCGTCTCTCTAATCCAGAGGAGAAAGCTTTTTGGAATTCAGTGCTCAGCTCAGAGCTCATCGAGTCTCCATCTCAAAGGGAAAGCAGTCCAGAAAGACCTTAAACGCCTCCCGGAACGATGCTGGTATCACCACATGGTAGCATCAGAGCCTGATTTTGTGTTGCTGGTCAATAAAATATTATCTGAAAGGAGTAATGATCACTGCCAGCTGTAACGGGCTAGCCCAACCACACCAAAACTGCGTGTGGTGGCTTATGCCAACCAGCCCACCTGAACAAGCCAGCTCTGCCTCAGATGTTTCCTGAAGTGTGGCATCGCAGCCACTGAAAGATGAAAAGCACTCGTGTAAACTAGAATCATAGCATCCTTAGGGATGGGAAGAGCCTGGCTCCATCCTCCTGACACCCACCCCTCACAGATTTAGAGACAGGAATGAGGTCCCCCCTCAGCCTCCTCTTCTCCCAGCTCAAGAGCCCCAGCTCCCTCAGCCTTTCCTCATCAGGGAGCTGCTCTCCTTCCTTCATCCTCTTCGTTGCTCTGTGCTGGACACCCTCCAGCAGCTCTGTGTCCTTCTGGAACTGAGGGGCCCAGCACTGGACACAGTCCTCCAGATGGGGTCTCACCAGTGCAGAGCAGAGGGGGAGCAGACCCTCTCTCGATCTGCTAACCACCCCCCTTCTGATCCCCCCAGGATGCTGTTGGCCCTCTTGGCCACCAGAGCACAACTCCTAGTGAAGGTTCTCTTCAACTTCCCCTTTCAGTGTCCGTGTTCTACCATCAGCTGTGTCTCTCACGGGAGGAGGTACCCAGCCTGCAGGAACACAACTCCTGTGATAAACACTGTAAATTCATTTCTCTAAGAAACATAAATATTTAAAAACATGGGACTGCTTAACAAAAGCTGTAACCGAAAGCAAAGGCAGCTTCATCTGCTCTGCAGAGCTGCAGCCCAGTTTGATGCCTTTAAGACGCTCTATTTATTTCCTGACCCAAGCAAGCTACTACACGATCCGACTTGAAGGGCAGCGTGCATCGCACTCGCTCTCTGAGCAAACAAAGCTCTCTAATCATTTATTCATAGCCAGTTAAAACCTTTTCATTCCCACTGTTCCAAACGGGATTTGGGTCTTTTTAGATCTCTCCAAATCCTACACCACAGGCAGTCAAAACCAGTTACCAAGGCCAAGCTACCCCATCAGAAACGGGGAGATGTAAAAGACTTGAAGGAAGATGGAACTGGGCCAACTTTCTTATTGGAAATTTTGCCAGGGAAAAATGAGAAACTTGGGAGGGGGGGAGGAACTGAAGAAGTTTCTGAAAATCTTTTAGTGGGGAAAGATTTTTCAGATCCAAAATGACAATTCCCATCTCATGAAACTCCAAACCCCACTACTGCAGCTACCTCAATAAAGAAGGACAGGGAAGCAGCATCCTGTGGAGTGATTCCACCCATAGCATCTAACTTAGAATCTTTAAGATTAGAAGAGACCTAGAAAATCACCAAGTCCAACCATCAACCCAACCCCAATCTATCATAGAATCCTTAGGGATGGAAGGGATCTCGAAAGATCACCCAGTCCAATCCCCCTGCCACAGCAGGATCACCCAGACCAAGCTGCACAGGAACACAGCCAGGAGGGTCTTGTTCCCTAGTGCTACATGTTTTTTCAATACTCGCAGGGACAGCAACTCCATCCCCTCCCTGGGCAGCCTGTTCCAGTCCCTGACCACGCTCTCAGGGAAGGAATTCCTCCTGATGTCCTATCTGAACCTGCACGGCACAACGTGAGGCCATGTCCTCTCATTCTATCACTAGTGACTTGGGAGAAGAGACTGACCCTCACCTCTCTACAGCCTCCTCTCAGGCAGCTGTAGAGAGCAATGAGGTCTCTCCTCAGCCTCCTTTTCTCCAGACTAAACAGCCCCCGTTCCCTCAGCCCTCATCAGACCTGTCCTCCAGGCCCTTCTCTGGTCCTGTTCTTGTTTGGACACACTGCAGCATCTCAATGTGCTCCTTGTGTTGAGGGGCCCAAACTGAATACAGCATCCAAGATGAGGTGTCACTAGTTCCGGGTACTACGAGCCAGGCTAGGCTCTACACGCAGAGCCTGGAATGACTCAGTGATACATCACAAGACTGAACAGAACACAGAGACTGCTGACTGTCCCGCTCCAAACAGTCCACCTTCACAGCCCTGACACCGCAACGTTACCTGGCAAAGCAGGATGGTCCCAGAAGACAACCAGTCAGGAAGGACAGCTAAGGCGAGGCTGCCTCCAGCGCAGGAAGCCTTCAGCCCTCCCTATGGCTGGGAAAAACCGCAGCTCACAGGCAGGCAGTCGCACTGCAGGGACTAACCCCGGTGTGCTGCTATGCCCTCGAGTCTTACTTCAAGAACTTTAAGCAAGAGCAAAGGCTTAACATCATTCCTCTTCCCTCCATCTCAAGAAAGCAGAGACACAGAGACAACAGTGTAAGCAGCATGCTTTACCAGGACCAGCAGGAAGAGCTGCTTTCACACAGCCAGGAAGATCTTCCTACAGGACGTACCTGACCACACACAATCAAGTGAAATGGTTTGACACCTGACTTGGTCTGGCAGACCGAAACTGCAAGACAAGAGAGATAAGGAGAGCAAGGACTCACCGGCCGTTGTCACGGCCCACGCCCCACACTCGGATGCTCACAATGGGCTGCGAATGAAGAACGGTGCGGTCCATGGGGTCAATCAGGTTCAGCATGTCATTTTCCAGGATGAGGTACATGTCCTTGCCCTGCAACTCCAGACAAAAGCACAGTTACACTCTGTAGCCTCTGACCCCGGACTGTACGTTATCACACTGCTGTATTTTTAAATGAGATCAGAGAATCATAGGGATGGGAAGGGACCTGGAAAGACCATCCAGTCCAATCCCCCTGCCACAGCAGCATCACCCAGACCAAGTCACACAGGAACACAGCCAGGTGGGTCTTGGCTGCTCCTGAAAAGGCAGAAACAGATGTTGCAGTGATAACTGTGAAGGGAAAGGGAGCAAATCAGCAGCACTGAGCTGCTTGTGGCCGATGGGAAAGAGAGACATGGGATGCAAAGCACTAAAAGCGAGATGCTATCTGGCAGACCAGGGTGGTGAAGAGAAAACAGAGTCACTACAGAGAAACAGGGTGAGAAATCTGCTTGGGGGTCAGCAGCAGAACACAGGCTGCATGAAGAATGTTACCAAAGGCCATCACGATGGCTCTTCGGAGCCGTTTCCTACTTGGGTGTTTATTCCAGAAGAGAATGATTACAACAAGGTAAAACCTGCTCACCGTGCGAAACACAGCAGGATTAAGGTAATCAAACCGAATCCAAACCAGCAGGGAAAGATTGCACAGAGGGCAGATAAGCAACACAGGTCACAGGACACGATGCTTGTGATGCTCAAGGCTCAGCTCGGCCGCAAACAACGCAGTACATTTTGCTAAGGTTGGTGTACACAAGCTATTCCCATCCCTGAGGATTCTGTGATTCTATTTCAGATATAAAGAAGCTGCCTAGGGCAAGAGAAACGAGTTGACAGACTGAGAGCTGGACCATAAGCCTCAGTGTATCAGATAGCTCGAGAGTGGCAGACACCTGATGGTCTAACATAAGATGAAGAAAGCTGGAACAGGCTGCCCAGGTCTGTTCAGGAAAAGGACTTCCACTGTGGGTGTCACCAGTGAGTAAATGCTAATACAAGGTCCTGGTCACGCAGGGAGTCCTGAGAAGCTGGGAACAAATCCAACCTTTCCTTGAACCCTTCTAGAATGTTTCTAGCAGCGCCAGCTGGGATAGAGAATCCTAAACACAGACCACGGGCGTACCCGCCTGGAGGACTGCTCTTTCAAGATGTCTTATGACACGAGACAGCTGTTCCAAGAGGAGAAGCTGCCCTGGTTCTTACCTCTCCCCAAATGCCAACGGTGTCTCTGATGTCGTTTTTACAGTAGGAGAGCTGTCTGATGCAATTGTTCACAGCGACACTGCTTTTCCCAGGAGCGAGATCTTCTTCTGCCATTTCTACCCAGCCCAGAGATCGGACAGCAAAGCACTGAAAAGAGACCAGAAACAATGCGAGCGGTGAGTTCGGGGAGTCTGGCCATGAAAGCAGTCGGTTAAGGTTAGAGCTCCTCGGCTGGAGATGAACATGAACCAAGGCCCTGCAGATGAGCTTGTGCTCAACGCTGGTGAAATGGAAATAGAATTTGAGAATGGAGAGGTAAAAACATCTGAAGGAAGACAGGAGAGCACGGGATGTGCCGGGAGAGGTATCCGTGGAGGCAGCAGCGATGCTCTACATCAAATACGTTAATGAACATAAGGAAGCTGTACAAATCGTAGGGCACAAACACAGACAGGGAAGAAAAGCACGAGTGCACACAGTGCAATCTTAGCTGTGAAGCAGAACTCTAACTGAACATAAAGAAACCACTGTTGCATGACACCTGGTGTGCCAGTCGCACAGTGCCCGGCGCTGCTTGCCTTCCAGTCAGACTACAGTCACGGTGTCTAGAGGAAATTGAACTCAAGTAGCCAACGAGAACAAATTGAAAGCAGTGGAAAGAAAGAGATAAACTACCAGGAGAGGAAAGGAGGCTTTTTCTATAAGGAATGAAAATGACCTTTAAAAGCAAACAATCTCATGACACGGTTTCCTAGCGGAGGGGTGTTTAGCCAACCAGAGCACTCCGCTGGCAGAACAAGCCCGGTGACAGTGCTTTGTTTGCAAAAAAGCACCATATGTGCAAAACTGAAAGGGAGGAACTGAACAGCACTGGCTCTGTCTGCATTTATTAAGCTAGAGAATAGAAATCTTTAATAGGAAAGAAACCCCACACACACACACGATTCCTCTTGGGGTTTATGCTGGGTGAAATATAAACCTCACACCCTGTTAATGGGAGTTGGTCTGACAGACAAGATTATCCCAGAGAACTTTATGGGTATCTCCTTCTCAAATCATAGAACCCTTAGGGATGGGAAGGGACCTGGAGAGATCATCCAGTCCAATCCCCCTGCCACAGCAGCATCACCCAGACCAAGTGGCACAGGAACACAGCCAGGCGGGGCTGGACGGTCTCCAGAGAAGGAGACTCTTTTGGCAATGCCCTGCCAAGAAAGGAATTACTAGTGCACCTCTTCAACAGGCATGATGGACCCTACAGATTCAGCAATAGAAATTTCTGGGCGACCCCAGACCATGGTCTCTTCTAGGCATTAGTATGACAAGACACAGTAGCACTGAACACTGCCCCATCACATCCCACCCCATCCCTGGGCTTGGTTTCCTTGCAACAGCAAGCAGCACTCAGTTCTTACTCCCAAACCCTCCCTGCTAACCATGCTGCCTCCCACACAAGTGCAGGATTCAGGTGGCACTGTCCCCTAAGCAGAAGCGAGCCAGCTTGTAATGATTAACTGGAAATCAGCTTCACCAGCTCCTTCGCTCCGAGCCTTCCCTTGCCAAGACAGATCAAGTAGAGGTATCAGTGAGTACTCACTCCTTCTTACCCTGCTTACTTCAGTGTTACTCAAACCTTTCTCTTGAAATACCAAGCAGTCCTGAAATGCCCCATGGCTTGGGCAAACAAACTTGTGACTGTCTGAACCACCCGGTTGCCCATTCAGCAGCGAGCACAATGCTGACCCTGCAAAGACCAATCCTCACTGCCCAGCACTGCTGCCTTCACCCACAGAGCTTTTGTTGCTCTCAGCAGCATCCTGTGGCGGTCAGGAAAGGCAGGCAAAGAGCTTGAAGAAGGATCTGGTGACAGCTGGGAACCCCACTGCCTCCAGCAGCAACCCTCACTCACGGGCCTGCAGCCCAAGAGCAGCACCAGTCCGTGCTGGAGTTACCAGTTAATCCCTCCTGAGAAGCACTAAGCACATAAATCAGCTTGCAGCTTCAAAAGCTGACACTGAGTATTCGTTTGCTGCCTTCCCAAGACTGCTGTGCAGCCAGCGAGCAGATCGAGCTCGCATACCAGCACTAAGTGTGCCACCTGGGAGCCACTGTCCTCAAAACCAGACCCAAACCACCAAGCTAGTTTGAATTTGCTGAACATGCCAAGCTTGGCAAACTACTGCAGGGATAAAGCACGCTGGTGGCTTATGAAGATTTGAGCTGTTCCTTCCTTTCCTCCACCCTCATCCACCTTTCAGCTTGCACAGTGCCCTCGTCCTGCCCATTCTGACAGCAGAAACTAAATCACAGGATCATTAGGGATTGGAAGGTACCTGGAAAGATCATCCAGTCCAATCCCCCTGCCACAGCAGCATCACCCAGACCCAGGGGCACAGGAACACAGCCAGG
>VZRI01009266.1:270529-336533 GCA_013397515.1 Upupa epops | reverse complement strand
CCCCTGACCCTCGTTGTCCCTCATTCCATTTCTCTCTGCCCAGCTCTCCAGCCTGTCCAGCTCTCGCTGAGGAGCCTGTCTCTTGTACCTCTGGTACCTACTGCCCCAGGTCACTCTCACTGAATCACCAAACGTCAGGGGCTAGAAGAGACCTCAAAAGATCACCCAGTCCATGGTTCAAGGCATCAGACAACAAATACACCTGCAAATTGTGTGACAGCCTTTGTAGTGAGTGGATATGGCAGTGTAAGGATCCTCAGGCCTCTGGCTGTGTGTGTTTGTGTTGTTCTTTGTGACTACTAGTAATTTCTTCCCTGAACTCTGTGACTACTAGTTACTTCTTCCCTGTTCTTCGTGACTACTAGTCATTTCCTCCCTGTTCTTTATGACTACTAGTGATTTCTTCCCTGTTCTTTGGGACTACTAGCCATTTCTTCCCTATTCTTCGGGACTACTAGCCATTTCTTCCCTATTCTTTGGGACTACTAGCCATTTCTTCCCTGTTCTTTGGGACTACTAGTCATTTCTTCCCTGTTCTTTGTGACTACTAGTCATTTCTTCCCTTTCTCTCCCTTTGCCTTGCAAAGAAGGAAACCAATATGCAAATTCTTCTCCACTGCTGCTTCCTGACCCAGCTCTCCTGGAAAGGAACAGAAGTGCTGACTTTCACATTTTCAAGGGAGATAAAAGAGAAGGAGGAAGAGGAAACAGAGGAGAGGTCAGTACTCAGGGGTCCTCTTCACTTCGGGGCTGCACGAGACCCTTCGATAGCTATTTTTTAGCAATTATCAAGGTCGTCTCATCTCAACTGCAGAATTGCTGTTGGCATCTCGGAGCTCCTGACTCTGCTGGAAGTGCTGCAGTGCCGCTGGGGTATTAAATATTTATCTTTGCAAGCTCTTAGCACACAGCTTTTTTACTGAGCCAGAATCAAAGACTTCTTTAAAGAAGGATTTCACTGGCACATTGAATAATCACAGGATCATCAGGGATCGGAAGGGACCTGGAAAGATCATCCAGGCCAATCCCCCTGCCACAGCAGGATCACCCAGACCAAGTGGCACAGGAACAGATCCTGTAACATCCTCACCAGGAAGCTTAGAATGTGTGAAGAAGGTCCTTCTGATATTTAGATAGAGCCTCCTCTGTTCCAGCTGGCACCCAGTGCCCCTTGTCCTATCCCCAGATGACCTTGAGAAGAGCCTGGCTCCATCCTCCTGACACCCACCCCTCACAGATTTAGAGACAGGAATGAGGTCCCCCCTCAGCCTCCTCTTCTCCAAGCTCAAGAGCCCCAGCTCCCTCAGCCTTTCCTCATCAGGGAGCTGCTCTACTTCCCCTCTAGCAGCTCTGTGTCCTTCTGGAACTGAGGGGCCCAGAACTGGACACAGTCCTCCTGATGCAGTCTCACCAGTGCAGAGTAGAGGGGGAGAAGAACCTCCTTTGATCTGCTAATCATCCCCCTTCTGATCCCTCCCAGGATGCTGTTGGCCCTCTTGGCCACCAGAGCACATTGCTGGCTCAGAGTCAACACTGGTAACGCTCCCAGTTCAAGACCCAAGCTCTGTGTCACAAACCTGAACGTTAACAGTACCTTTTAAAAGCCACTTCCATTCCCTTTCATATGAAGAACAGCTCTGTGATAGATGTTTCTATGGAAGGCTATGAGCAAAGTGTCTCCCTCTGCATTCCTCCTGCTGTTGAGTCACTCATATCCTGACCCTGCATGATAGATCCCTGAGATACCTGGGAATTCCAGGAGTGCAGGATCTAATTACAAATCACGAGGAGCTTAAGAAATTAAGCTACATAATCCCAGCTACTGATGTTCTACGTGTGTCAGAGCAATTAAACGCCCTGCAAGCCTGCATACCATTAAGAAAGTAAATCACACAGAGTTAGGAAAACACCACGATTAACTATAATTAAGAGATCACATTTAATGAAACAAGATTCCATGTAGGGATAGGTGGAAGCACGTACCTTCTAGATTAAGATCTGTATGAGATACACCTCGCATCAGGCATGACCTTATCGCCTACAGCATCACCTAACGATGCAGCAGATGTCAAGAGCAATAGCTCTCAGTTGTGGAGAGCTCATGAATGAAGAAACACACTCTCTGAGAGTTTGAATGTATAAAATAGACACTTTTCAAGAAGAAAACTGTTGAGGAGAGGCATTTTAGTGCTTTAGTCTGCTATTTCTAAGAGTGCTTTCAAAGCAGAATGCTTTCAAGCACCTGCGTCAGTTACCTACAGCATCTCCACAGCTGGGAGGCTGCCCTCATGCTGCTAATGGCACAGAGCTGAATTCAGAACCTCAGAAACTGCTGCTCTCACCGCTCACCGTGACAGAGCTGTCCTGCCCGACACTAACTGCGAGGACACACCTCTTTTTTACTATCCCATGCGTGTTTCAACCCGAGGATCTGTGTTTTCACTCACAGCTGGGACAGCTACTCAAGTCATAGAATCATCAGGGATCAGAAGGGACCTTGAACATGACACGAATGAGGTCACCCCTCAGCCTCCTCTTCTCCAAGCTAATGCTAGGGTGATTATTAGCTCTGTTATTTTGTTCCTGCATAGAAACAGCCTCTGATCCCCTCAGTCACCCCAGGTGTACGGCACAGCCAAAACACTGCAGTCACTGGGGTTTCCACATACAGAGATTCATGTTCACCCTCAGAAATGGATGGAAGCACAAGGCAACCCTATCAACGTGACAACCACAGAGACAGGCAGCAATTCAGACCCTTCTCCTGCTTCTTTCTTCTCAAACCCCTTCGATCACAACTGTAGGGGCTCGGATTTAGTGACGACGCTTGTTCACATCACAGTCTCGTTTGACTCTACGAACGTTACCCTCCGAGTAAAATGCCTTCTCTGCTCCACAATACAAAGGTCCTGATTCTATAAAGCAACTTTCTTGTTGCTAGCTGCCAGTTCAAGCAGGCACACAAACAAAAATGACCACTTCAAAACAGGACAACTCGGGAATGAAGAGGAAATTATGTGACCGAATGCCCCAGGAAGATAGCCAGGCGTGACAAACACCAGAGCCCTCTCGCAGCCAGGACACCAAACTCACTGAAGCTGTGCAAGGGGTCAGTTATTACAGCTGGACAGTCGAGTTTTGAGCTGAAATATTGCATTTCTCAGTAAAAATAAGTCACGCTTTCCTCACCGAACCCAACAGAGCTGTAAATCTGCCAATCCCTTTGATGGATGGAGTTACGCTGGCACCGTCAGCCTGCGCTGTGGCAGGAGGACAACAGTTCATTTCAAAACCACAGTGACGTTCTGCACTTTGCGAGTTACTTTCCCAACTATAAATCTTTAACTCTGATCCCACTGTGGATCTTCTTACAGACCTTGGATTCTGGATCACTGTTGATGCTACAGGAATCGTCATCATCAGATTGGGGACCGTTTCTGTTAGAGGGGGAGAAGAACAACAAGAAAAAGACCAAATCAATCTTAAAACCACACAAGCACAGCAGCAGGCTGGAGCTGGTTGTTCTGAAGGTGAAGTCACTGTACCTGAGTTTCAGAGAGGCATAGCGTAGCGTCGCTCCTTCAAACTCTTTCAGACTGGGGTCTGGGTTCACGGTTGCTGCGTGCAGATCCTAGAGATAAAGGCAGTGCCATCAGCGAGCTGTTAAGCGCCGTATTAAGTACACAACCATGTCATTTCTTATTTCAAAGGGAAATGAAATCCTCCCTGCAAAGAAGCGACAGTGTTTCTGGCTGAAGTTGGAAGAGGCATGCATATATTCTCAGGCTGCGTTTCATTCAGTGCAGGCATCGTACGTGTTACGGCATGGCAGCTGCCCTGCTGGTTTAGACCGAATAATCCATTCCGAGTGGAAAGAGATCAGGAAAGACAGCATGTTTGTGAGCTAGACATCCCTAGCGGTACCCCCGTTCGCTTTGGCCTAGGTTATGAATGACATTCATGAGAAAAATAAAAGGGGGGGGGTGGTGGTGATGGGGGAAACAGCCACTGCCATGCAAAAAACCAAGGGTAAGGGTATGAAAGGGTCTAAAATCTGACAATATACTTGCCTTCCAAATGTCACTATTAATCTTTCCCCCATTCAGTACAGCAAACTCACTCCATGGCTGTTTCTAGACACATAATTATTCACACGGGAAGAAGCACATTGATAAAAAAAAAACAAAACAAAAGAGGAAAGAAAAGGGAAAAAAACAAAACAAAACACAAGACACGGTTGTTAGCATCGATATTTACAGGATGGGTTAGGGAACAGCTCACCCCAAACCTCAACTGCTTCCTCCGCTCTACCACGGAGGAAAGCCGAGGAGAGGAGACACGCTAACTCTAAGCGGTACTTACCAAAACTAAGGATTAAACAAGGAGAGTTAAGTTAAATTAGGAACAGACGATGAAATTACTCTCTCACTATGATCTTAAAAGCAAGCAGAATGAATCGGAGTATGAATGTTGGCCACAGCGCCTACAGTCTTTGTGAACAGCAGTTGGGTGGATCCATTCGATCGGCGCTTGTGTGAGCAGAGCCTAACACCGCTGCAACCCGGAGCGCCGACACGCAGCGCGGCTGACTCACAAGCAAGGTGAAACTCGGGGATTTCCAGAGAAGAAGCACGAGAAAAGGTGAGTGAAGGGAAGGAGGATGAGCAGCGAGTGCGGAGAACTGTTCTGCCTGGAAAGCAGCTTTGTGAAGTCTAGCAGCCGGTTTAAAAACTGATCCCAACCAAACCACCCTCTCGTTTTCCATTCAAGCTCCTCGAAGTTTCAGGTGTGTTCACTGGTACGATCGAGCAGACAGCAGTGCATTTAGCACTGGAGCAACCTGAGCTTCATCCCTTTCTCTAAAGCATGGGAGTAGCAGCTTCTGTTGGAACTGACCGTCTCCTTCCCACTAGGATAGAGAAGCCCTGAAGAAGAGACGGGTGGGATAGGAAGTTCAGCTGCTGAGAGGCTCACAGACACTTCCTTGCAGCTTCACTACATCAAGCACTCCTGTAATGAGTGACCCCTGTTAAGAGGAGCCCTGCCAGGCTGTCGAGCTAAGCCCCAAGATGAAGCGGTACCACCATCTGCAGGGTGGATCTCTCACCTGCTGTCAGAACACCCCCACTGCAGGAGTTACTTGTGAGGAACAAACTCTTCCTGAACTTGCCTTTGCATTAACTGGCTGGTTAGCTTTCCCAACTAAGTCTCTTCAAGAATCAGCTGAGCTGCTACTGGTTACATGACCTACGGAAGAACTCCTAAAGGGGATCCACGCCTGGGATGAGAGAGACTATAGAAAGCCACGACCATCACCACCATGATCTCAAAGCAGCTCCTACTGAAACTGAAACCCTGTTGCTTTCTCTCTGCATGAAAATTGGGAAAGAGGCAGCAAAATCACTAAAATTTGAAAGAGGACTTTACGAGAGACAGGATTCACCAACCAAGTGATCTGGGAACACACAGGGGAAAAGAGCAGTCTCCAAGTCAGATCTGACCAGCTGTGCAAAGCCAAAACACACTGCAGGGAAGGGAGGGGGGAAATGCTGCCTGCATTTAACGTTTATTAGCTAAGGATCTGCAGGATTCTTGCGTGAGGTTAACTCATCAGCACTGTGGGTTGACACTCACTGATTATCTTGGTGAACTCCTATGTTTAGTGGAGTAACAGTCACAGAATCCTTAGGGATCGGAAGGGACCTGGAAAGATCATTCAGTCCAATCCCCCTGCCACAGCAGGATCACCCAGACCAAGTCACACAGGAACACAGCCAGGTGGGGCTGGAACATCTCCAGAGGAGGAGACTCCACACCCCTCCTGGGCAGCCTGGTCCAGTGCTCTGGGACCCTCATCCCTGCAGTTTTCCTGTCTAAAAGCCCTTTCAGCCATCTGTGGGTGATTCCAATACTATTCCTCACTACCGTTCTCCCCCCTCTCCATGATTTTAGTTCAACAACAGTAACTGCTGTTCTCTGTGCTAAACACCCCGAGTGAGATAGGACAGAAAGCGGGCTGAGCTGAGCTGCTCTTTGCTCACTGCCCTCAGCCGTGAGCCACATTCTAGCGAATGAAGCATTCACATCAGCTCAGAGACAGGGACATAAAATAACAACAACAGCAACTAAGAAAAGAGGAAACAAGACAAAGGGGAAGAAGGCGTTTCCAATTGTTTCTCTGACAAACTCAAAAGTGGAAAGAGTGCAAATAAACTCAACACTAGCAGGTGATGCTTCACAGGCAAATGGTATCAATGTATTCTGGTTAACTCACAGGCACCTACTGGGACAGACAGGAAATCCTACCTATGCCCATCACCAAGCCTACATTATAGAATCAGAATCTCCAGGAACAGAAGGGACCTCGAAAGATCATCTAGTCCAATCCTCCTGCCACAGCAGGGCACCTAGACCAAGTCCTCTTTCATCTGCCAGAAACCTCTACGTCCCCAAACTTTCCTGAATAAAGCAATCTGAATTCCAGCACGTCAGAATGAGGTAAACCAGCCCTCAAACCTTAGAGCACAGCAGTGATGAGGACAGACCCAGCAGGACGCAGCTCACATGGTCCAACTCTGAGCTGGAAGTCATCCCCACTGCTGCTGCCAATGGTAATGCCAGGATGTAGGTGGTTGGGAGCCCTATTCTAGATCCAATTCCACACCTTTTGTGAAGGATCAGACTGAGGGTATCACAGATATCCAGGTAAATCCTTCCCAGGCTGCAGCACAGCGAACAGAGACTGAAACCACTATCATCTGCAAGTGGCCTGGAGATGATCAGGTGCTGGTAAGCACCGACTGCTGACCCAAAGTCTCCCAACAGCTGACACTGTTAATTCTGCATGACAACTTACTTCATTACCTTCCTCTATCTCTCAGCCCCTCACACCACGGTTTATTTCTCTCTTACTGCTCAGTTCCAGCTGAATTTCAGAGTAAGAACACCAGTCAATGGAAGCGATACCCCTCTAGTGTACGTTACAGGAATGTCTGCTGGAAGCACGGGCAGTACTTTGCAGTCATTACTGTGCAGGGGGGGTGTTTTCCACTCCTGTTTTCCACCTGACCGATAACAACGGCTGTTTCTTCTCAATGAACCCTCTCCGAATCAATCTCCAGCCTGCTTCATGTGCAGAAGGTTGCATGGCAGCTCGACTGACATACACCCTCACTGAAATGCTGTGATCAAGATCAGAAGCCTTACGAGTAGTATTTCTGAATGGTCTCAATTCACCAAGAACATACATGTTTCACACTATAAAGTTTCATGATCAAGAGGGTAGTAGATACTTAAACGTCTTTAACTCCTCTTAACTTCCTTCTAGGTATTTTGGGGGTGTTGTGTATATATACATATATATATATATATCTCAACAAGCTCAAGACTCCCAGCTCCCTCAGCCTTTCCACTAGGACCCCCAGGTCCCTTTCTCCTCCACTGCTCTCCAGCAGCTCAGTGCCCACCCTCTCCTGGTCCCTGGGGTTGTTCTTGCCCAGCTGCCAGCCTCTCCCCTGCCCCTTGTTGTCCCTCACTCCATCTCTCTCTGCCCAGCTCCATTAAAACAAGCAAATAAGTGAAAGCTAAGGACTGCCTGATTCAAAACTCGTAGCTTGTACAAAACCTCCCCTTGATTTCATCAAACTGTGGAACTTTCTGAGAAGTTAGTAGGGAAATGACTTCATTTCCAAGCCATTTGGATTTTTTTATCAGTATCTCATTCTCCAGAAGACTTCCCAGCACACTAAACCAGACCGATCATGCAGTTCGAAGGATATTCTCCTGTCTGAGTGTCTGTGTCCTTTTACTGCTTAGATGACACCAACCCAACCTGTGGATTTCACCTGGAAGGGTTATTTTAAAGCGCTCTATAACACAGTGCTCTCCAGCCTTGTGGAAGAAAGAGTGCACTTCTTTCTGCTTCCAGTTAAAGACTGCTGGCAACTCACTGATCCACCTGGGCAGGTCTTTTCTACTCACAGGATTTTAAAACACTTGAGAGTACATCAGGTTTACTCAATAAAAACTACCCTGTAAAGGAACTAGTGTTTAAAATGAAGACTCACATGTCTTTGGGTGATATTCCTACCAAGGGATGCCAAGAGTCCAGCCAAAACGTGCAAAAATCATATGTATCCCATACCCAAGTACCAGAGCCATGCTCCAGCTCATGCTGCCGAGCTGCAGCGGGTTCAGATTCACCAGGCACCCGTTCACCTGGCAGCCTGATTTATCTGATTTCATCTCACACATCCACAGGTTAGGCTGCTGCATGAAGCAGAGCCACCAGAAAACAGACACTTAGGGGACATCACCGACTTAGGGTTATGAAGAGGGATATTATCAGGCCCTGTATTCTCAAGCTCCACTTAGCTCAACGCTTAAAGCTCAATCAGCTGCTTCAACCCACAAGATAACACCGTACGTTACCTCAGTTTCTGGAGTAGGAGATGGAGTAATGGAACCAAGCGATCCTTTTCGTGAGCCCTGGAGATCGGTTGGGATGGACACGGGACGCTGCCACTGAGTTGTTCCTGTTGGTATGTGCCAGTAGTAGGTGCCAGCCACGTCACTGATCTTCTTCCAGCCAGGCGGTAGGTCTGGGTCTGTCTGAAAGGAGTGATCACTCCATATATCTGCTGGGAAGAGGGAGGGAAGGTGGAAGAAAATGAATCAACATTACTGAGACACGAAGAGTGCTCCCACGGGTCTGCCCTGATGCCAGTCGTGCCCAGCTGGTACTGTTGTGCAGCTCCTGGGCAAGTGAACACCAGAGAAACCCTGGACTAAGTTATTTTAGAGATAAAATACCTTTGATTTATACTGTCTCTCTGCCCCAATGTTATAGCAAAGGACTCAACTGGCCTTGCTTCAGGGGTGCTAACTAGCTCTCCAGCTCCTCCTGGAACCAGCTGAAATCACACAAGCTCAACACCTCTGAAAATCAGTGTCCAAGGTAGCTGCGTTTAAAGAAGGAAGGATACGAGATGACATTTATCACAACCTTTCACACTAACATTGGTCACAACAACTTTTTTGGGGAATTGGGATGAGCAGCAAGGTCTCACAGTGCTGATGAGGCTGGAAAAGACCATCAAGATCATCCAGTCCAACCTAAAACCAACCAAGTCACCCTAACATCTGCCATCTAGCTCATGCCACTCAGCACCTCATCCAGACTAACCCTGAACACCTCCAGGGACAGCGACTCGACCACCCCTGTGGGCAGCCCGTTCCAAACCCGGATCACTCTCTCAGTGAAAAACCTCTTCCTAATGTCAAGCCTAAACCTCCCCTGATGGAGCTGAAGACTGTGACCCCTTGTCCTGTCTGCAGTGTCCAGGGAGAAAAGACCGACCCCCGCCTGACTCCAACCCCCTTTTAGGCAGTTAGAGACAGCGATAAGGTCCCCCCTGAGCAGATGCATGCTAAGACAAAACCATCTTCAGGGAAATCTGTGTTATCACTGTATTATTGAAGTGACACAGGCATTTTGCTTTCTAAGGGGGTCACTTCTGCACGGGAGCCTCTTGTCACCCACGTGAAAGCAGCAGCAGGTGCAAACACGCAGCCTCCGGCCGTTGCGAATGCAGCCCCACTGAGAGAGGGCAAGTGCCTGATTTCCAGCCAGGCTTTGCAGCTAGGAAAGGAGGGCTCTTCTCACTGCTTGGCAGCAGAATCATCTACTGAGACCACCTGTCTGCAAGGCTCAACAAGACTTGCAAACACTTGACCTACTTTATATAAATAAAGGAAACAGAACAGCCAGAGCGTACAGAGATCAAGATGAGATCTCACTTTCTCTGTACTCCCAGCTTAGTTTTCTCGATTCTTCAGGCTCCTCTCTAACAGTCATTACAGATTGGAAGGGACCTCGAAAGATCACCCAGTCCAAGCCCCCTGCCACAGCAGGGTCACCCAGACCCAGTGGCACAGGGACACAGCCAGGCGGGGCTGGAACGTCTGCAGAGAAGGAGACTCCACAGCCCCCCTGGGTAGCCTGGTCCAGTGCTCCGGGACCCTCCCTGGGAAGAAGGTCCTGCTGAGATTGAGAGGGAACCTCCTCTGTTCCAGCTGGCACCCAGTGGCCCTTGTGCTATCACCAGATGCCCTTGAGCAGAGCCTGGCTCCATCCTCCTGACACCCACCCCTCACAGATTGAGAGACAGGAATGAGGTCCCCCCTCAGCCTCCTCTTCTCCCAGCTCAAGAACCCCAGCTCCTTCAGTGTGGCACTTCAGTTGCTCGGATTCCACAAAAAACCCAGCGACCCCAAGACAAACGTTCTCTTCACTTGACGTGCACTCCAGCATCAGCAACAGCAGCACCTACTCTCCTGACTCACGCCAGTGGTGGTCAGCAGAGAGCCTCACCTCAGCATCGCTGCAAGGACCATGAATGCTAGCTGAGAACCAAACGCAAGCAGAAAGGCGAGCTGCTCAGACGGGTAATTAGAAATCAGACAAGCTCGTCTAATTTGGGCAACATTACTCAGTGCTGAGCGATCCACAGGCAGGAGATGGTCACTTGGCATCATCTTTATCACAGCATGCAACTGGTTGTCATGACAACCCTGTCAGCCTCCTTGCCGAAGCGCTGAACCAGTTGCTTGGGTTTGCGGAGGGGAAGGTTCTCTAGCAGGTTTCAGGAGCTCATGCTGAGAGGAAGGTTCTCAAGCAGGATGCAGGAGATCACGCTGAGATGGGGGGTTTGGAAGCATCTGTGCAACCAGACGCAAGCTGTGCCAAACCAAGGCGTTGGAACATCAGTCACGATCAGAAAAGAGTGACTTAAAAACCCTAAGGAAGCTTGAGATGAGTCAGCTGTACTGTGTCTGCTTGTGATGGGATCACTGTCCTGCCGTATACATCGTGAGTCACTACAGGCACACAAGGTGCTCGAGCAGAGGTGACTGATGGTAAGGGAGAGAGAGGAAAGCAGATCTGTCCCCCTACAGGAAAAAAAACCCAACCCAAAACTCCACTAAACCCACTTCTTTTGATGTCTTGGCTTCTCCCTCCCAACCACCGAACCCCAAGCTATTGATATAAGGACCACAGCACTAGCACAGTAATCAGGGAAAACCAAGGGCAAGCAACCTCAGGAGAGAAGTCTGGATAAGAGGCTGATGACAGCCCTGGACGAGTGCTCCGGATGGAATGACCTGTCCCACTGAAGTGGGGGAATTTCAGGGCTCTGCGGGGTGTCTGCTCAAGGGGCAGTGCAGCCCGAGCGCCAGAAGTGGAGCCGTAAGAAACCAGGGCCACAGGTTGGGTTTACAGGAGTTGCTAATAAAAGCAGCAGGTAAAATTCCTCAGGAAAGCCCTGAGGAAAGGTCTTTGTGGTTCCTTCCTGGAAAGCAGGCAAGAGACCAGGCCACTCAAACACCAAAACCATCCAGACACAAGAGAAACCGTTTGACCTAGGGTAGAAGGAAGACTCAGAGGGGACTCAACTTGCTGTCTCAAGGAGGCTGTTGTGGCAGAATCTGTGGAGCAGGAAGGAGAGAAGCTGTGAGAAGACTCATCCCACTTGAAGGAAGGCAGCTGCTGAATCAGGTGGAGCAGTTGTGGCAGCATGAAATGGTGAGCAGAGGCAGCATCACCTCCGCTGGAGCAAAGGCTGATGAACCTTACTGTGTGATGACATCTCCATCCCTTCCATCAAGGGGCTGACGAACATTAGGAGGGCTGGGAAACTAAGAAGCTACGCTGGGTCTGGCTGGGGTGAGTGTAAGGCGCTGTGGTTTACATCTGTGACCAAACAAGCACTGAAAACACTGCTGTGGTTTAGCTACTGCTCAGCAGGGCTTGCACAGGGCCAAGGCTGCCTGTGTTTGTCACAGAGACCGGCTGGACATGGGTCTGCTGTGGGGAGGAGTCACTGTGCTTGTATGGCTTGGGCTTCCCATGAATTCATGCTTTTTATACTGTCTTTGCCTTGACTCATGAGCTCTTCTCACTCTGCCCACCAGAGAGGCACCCAAAGCATAGCCGGGGAGAAACAGGCAGGCACCCTGCAGCACCGAGTGAAAAGGAATCCTAAAGGAGCAACAGGAGCAAACAAATGAGTGCCCTTTTCATGGAATCCTTAGGGATGGGAAGGGAACTGGAAAGATCGTCCAGTCCAATCCCCCTGCGACAGCAGGATCACCCAGACCAAGCTGCACAGGAACTTCAACAACTTTGCTCTTCGATGAGAAACAGCTTCAAATAGTTTGTGAACTCAACACACCGTCCCCTCAGAAGAGCTCTAGCAACTAATTTCTACAGCAGCGAGAATAATCTGCTACTGTTCTCAAGCTCAAATACAGTCGGCACACGAGCAGTGCCAGGGGGTCTCTTGCTTGTGTGAGATTCTAGTTCCATATTCTTCCCACTAGATGGCAAAAGCTTTCCCTTCAAAATGCTGACAGTCCAGCACAGGGCAGAGCTACCTTAGCTGCGTCTGAATCCGCTGTGATGGGGCACGGGGAGGGGGACTGTGCTCCAAAGGACCTTCTCATCGTGGTGGACTCCAAGATTCAAGTAATTCATCCTTCCTCATTAGCAGATCAGGGTTGAAAGCGTCCAGCAGCCATCTGCTTCCCCGAAGCTGTTCTGGTTTTGGCACAGCATCTCCTCTTGCCATACCCTTCCCCGCGGACAGCAGGATGGCAGCGTGTGATTTCAGATTCTGGGTGCATACCCCATTTAACTACTCGGTATTGTTTTGTTTTACAAGCGTGGGGGCTGCCTGCTCCAAAGAAGGGAAACTGTACGTCCACCTCAGCCAAAGCACTGCAGGACTCACGCACACAGCAAAGCCCACGTGTGCTCTGAAGCGCTGACACCGCACGGCACACGCGGGGAAAGCAAGATGCTCGTGCCTGGAGTCCAGCCTTCCTTACCCCCCCAAAAGTTACCTGTCTCAGCAAGAGCAGCCAATACTTTGGCAGGAAAACAGGGAGCTAGCAGCTCTGAGGATATGTGTTTCTCTACTAAAATAGTCTGGTTCTCCCAAGTCCTTCAGAGCAAATCAATATGCTCATGCCAAACCGTCCGCAGAAGAGACCACTAATGGTTTCATTTTGGGCAAGAACAAGTATAATCTGGAACAATCACACAAACCAGAAAGACTCAGTCGACAAATACTGGCACAAAAAGCAGTCACACAGAGATGTCCTTCTGACTTCAAGATGCCTGCAGAGACAGAGGTAAGACCACGGCATCACGGTCTTCTCAACAGCCTCAACTCTTCACGCAGCACAACACTGCCAAGTACAACTCTCCTTTTCATAACCACCAAACACTAGGAGGTTCAGCATCGCCCAACCTGAAACTCTGCACGTTGCTGAGTCCCACCTCCCTCAGACCTTCTGCCAGCAGCTGGTGCATCACAGACGACAGATCGTATCCCCTGACTATGGCGTGTCCTATGTCAAGCCCTGGGACTATGGCTATGCCTTGGGTGCCTCTCTGGTGGGCAGAGTGAGAAGAGTCAAGAGGTGAAATTTGGTGATGTGAGTGAATGTCTCTTTAACCTGAATGACAGTGATGAGACTGAGTACAGACTAAGAAGGAATTCCAAGAAGGAATTGAGTGGCAGCTACTATTTGCTTCTCCCTTCTCTCTTGCAGAGAGAGCTGCACAGAAACTACCAGGCCTACTGACCCCAAGAGAGAACGATGCGGAGAACAGCCTATCTGTGACTCGACTAACCCTGCTTTTCTCTGACAGCTCCAGCGACCCCGCTGTGCAAACCCATAAACCTCCTTTTTCTAGATTTAATGAAAATGGGAAATTGAATTACGATGGAGTTCCTCTCGGAAATTAAATGTCGTGCTTCAAGAGAAAGCAGAATCTGCAGCAACAGCAGATCTTCTTGCCTCAGATGCTGCAGTTCATGAAGACACATGGTTCCACGCACAGCACAACGCATACTCTAGGCTGATGATACTAGGCTCATGAAAACCACGGCCATCTTCACACTACTACCCTGAGAGAGCCTGTTCTAAACAAAGTCAGGCAGAGGCAGGAGGAGAGGTCCAAGATCATAGAATTATAAGGGATCGGAAGGGACCTCAAAAGATCATCCAGTCCAATCCCCCTGCCACAGCAGGATCACCCAGACCAAGTCGCACAGGGACACAGCCAGGCAGGGCTGGAAGGTCTCCAGAGGAACCAGAACAAATAGGCACTGCATGAGTCAACGTTCTTTGACAGATCCCAACCATTAAATCCTCCCTTCACATCTCTAGCCCCCCAAACCTCACTCAGTAGCTACCAAAGGTTGCTTTATCTTGAACTTTAGGGAATGATCTGGGCTACTGCTCTAACATTATTTAGACAGACCTTTCTCTCCCTTTCTCTGCAAGGAAAACAACGCAGTCCTGGGGGAGGAATTTGTGATGGTGGAGGGAGAAATTAGAAGTCCGATTCCTAGGGTCTTTTAAACCTGTGTAATAACCTTAGAGCTCTGTGGACCACAAGTGCACTGGACCACAAGTGCACTGGACCACAAGTGCACTGGACCACAAGTGCACTGGACCACAAGTGCAATGCAGCACTCATCTACTCACTACCGAAACAACGAGCACTCGTAAAGACATCTTTAGAGCATTAACTGCACACCGTGCACTCGGCAGTTGACAGCAGCTGATCTTCCACTCCAAAGAATTTTGATCAATAGCTAAAGTAATTGTGTTTGATATCCAGAGCTAAGAGCTAGTAAGACAGAAAAGAAGTGGTACTTACAGTTACCAGATGTTCCCATACAGTTCAACACGCACTGATCTGCTACCAGCATCCTGTAAGTGTGCTACAGGTATGTCTCAACAGCTGCATGTTCTCCTTCTGTCTAACATCTCCAGCTCGGACAGGGGACAATACACTGCTTAATTAGGCTTAATTAGGGTTACAAGGAGTGGTGCTTTGGGTGGGAGAAAAGGAAAGGCACCCCCACTTAGGTGCTGGTAGAGGTAACAGAGGAAACACCATGTGTTGACCGTACAAACGACTGCATTTTCTAATGAGGCAGGAAAAAATGAGAGGGGTGGCTATACAGGAATTACAGCAGCACGTGCACACAGTGCACTCTCTGCTGAATCCATTCCAGCTTGTAAGGCACTGATGTATTTTCTGACTGACTCTGTTCAAGAGACAAGCTTTTGAAACAGTATTTTCAGCCCACAAGCCTTTAGATATCAATCACATTGAGATTTAATCAGCTCAACGTTGGACTAGAGCAGTCCCTCATCCTCCAAACCAACTCTATTCATGCGGGGTGGGTTTTTTTTCCTCCCTAGCTGCCTGTAGAAACACTAAAAGGAAAGGCTCAGAAAAACACACGGCAAAGATCCACTCTTTGAAGACAGACTCCTTCCCAAGGCTGCTCTAACTCGCACTCCCCGAAGGTGCATTGCAGCAGCGGTGCAAACTGATCTAGTGAAAGCCTTCTATTAGCCAGAGCGCTGCTCTCATCGCAGAGACCCTCCCCTCGCTGCGATCAATAATTTAAGCAAAGCCAAGCATCATGTCAGCCAGAATGACCAAGGGAACCTGGCTGTCTCTTTATTGCGGAGCAGAAGTAAAATTCAAGTCTGAATGGGAATGCATTCTGATTAAAATATTCATGGGGCCAGTCCTGGTTGTGCAGGTTGGCTTTCATCTGGGGGAGGAAGGAAGGGGGGAATTTCTTCCCAGGATCCAATCTAAATCTCCTGTCTTGTAGCCTGGAACCACCTCTCTTGTCCTATCATCAACAGTCCCTCTCTGATCTTTCTACAGCTCCCTTCAGGTACTGGATGGCTGCTTTAAGGTCCCCCCCCAAAGAGCCTTCTCTTGTCTCCAGCTGAACAGCCCAAACATCTCAGCCTTTCCCCATAGCAGAGATGCTCCAGCCCTCTGACCATCCCTGCCGTCCCCTCTGGACCTACTCCAGCAGCAAGGGCCCGCAGGTTACCGGTCTTCCTCCCCTTCCGCAGAGGCCGTTCCAAAGCATCGATCAGGTGGGCTGGAGCTCGGCCAGAGTTCTCTGCAGCACTCAGAAGTGCTGAGGCAGAGGTTTGGCAGATCGATTTCAGCCATCATTTTTTATTATTTGCACAGCTTGGGGAACTGTGATTTTTCTTTTTGTCAAGGAGAAGTGATGAGTCTGCCTTCAGCTGAGAGGGGGGGTTCTTCTGTGCAGCCTTCTGCTTTACCACCCCTCGGAAAGAGCTGTCAGCATCCTGACTTCTCCCCATTACTCTCTGATTTCTCATCTGCAGTTCGTTTTCCCTTCCTCTCTGCATGGTCTCAGGAAAGAGCTCTGCATACAGTCCTAAGCACTGGATGCAGTGGAAAGAAGAGCTCTTTCAGTTCCAACCTCAGAGAGGACACACAGGATCCAGAGTTCCACCTGTCCTCTCCAAAAACTCTTCTCAAAAAGAATCTGTCAAGTGAAGCACCAGACGTAAGGAATCTGTTCATCGCTTCTGAACCTTGGCTTTTCTCTACAGACACTCAGGAGACTCTTCCACTCAGCTACAGCACACAATACACCCCATACCCATCACGGGATGGGAAGCTGTGGTGCTCTGAATCCTCAGACCCACACAGAGCTTCCAGCTAGGCAATACAATTGCAGAGCAGTCGGTCCAGCTCGTAGGTTGCTGCAGCAGCAGGCTCCCAGCCAGCGGGTTGTGCTGTGGGGTTGGGATTTTGCTGAGACCTTCACTGCTCCTGGGGTTAGGATTGGATGATCTTTCCAGGTCCCTTCCATCCCTGATCATTCTATGATTCTAACTAAAATAAATGAAACCCCTAGAATTCAAGACTTCTGCAGATGTGTTGTGAAACACAACCCAGCCAGTGCAGAAATCACTGATACTGCTCAAACAAACACTGGGCCCAGGCTTGCCAGAAGAGAAACATCATCCTGAGCGACAGTATGGAAATGCTGCCCCAAAATCCCCAGCTCAAACCAGAGAAATTAAAAGGTCTGAAAGGTTTTTTACAAATGGAAGAGTGAGCTGGGGTGGAGGGGCGACACTCATAAAGATCTGCATCAGAGTGCTGTGTGTAGGAGATAGGAGACTCTGGGTAGTTTAGGCTCTCCAGACAGTCACACACTACTCACAGCCCAGTGCTTAGTGAAGAGCAATTGTTTATGAACAAGCAAAGGTGCAGTCTGTGTGTCTTTAGGGCTCAACCTATAGCACTGGCTGCTGCCTCTCCTACAGCCGCTAAGATCAAGCAGAAGGCTGCCCTAAACGCTCCCAGTCAGACTGGGAGCTGTGTAAACTCAGTGCTCGTGTGGTAAGAAGTTCACTTGCCCACCAAAAGCACTGCTAGGTTGTGCCTCCTCCTTGTAGCCACCGACTGAAAGGAGTTAAACAAGAACGTGTGTCTAAAGCAGCGTTGCACTGGCGTACCTGTTTCATCAGGAGAGCTCAGCGATGCGCTGTCCTGGGACAGCGTGGTCCAGCTGGAGTCCTCATCGCTCGGCGCCAGGTTCTGAATCCTATGGAGGGCGCAATCTGTTTTGGCCCCAGTTTTGGGGTGGTCTTTCTTAGTCTCGGGACTCGATGACACTGTGGCCACTTGACCATCCTCTGGGCTCGATACCTTGCTTTGTTTCCGGGGCAGAGTCTCGCCATTGACAACAACAGTAGAAGCCTGGCTGTTGCTTTGTGCAGACTTCTCTTCCATCGCCACAAACCCCTGCTCCAGCTCTCTAGCAGACGTCTCTAGATCCGCGTAGTAGTTAAGGAAGCTCTTGGTCCTCCTTGGCTGCGAGGGTAATATTTCACAGCCGGAGGGATCTTGTGGGATCGGCTCTTTGCCTTCAAACTTCTCAGAAGTTAGGTTTATGCCCGCTGTGGTAGTGAGGTTTTTGTTCGGATCCTGCTGTCCCTGCTCAGCCGCTTTCCTGAGCTGGTTCTCACCATTCTTCACCAGCTTGATATTGGCAGAGCCGGTCCCCAGAAGGGGCTGCGCCGCCGGATCGGCGAGCCCCATGGCTGTCTGGATGTTAGTCAACGCGTACTTCTTCCTGCATTTTGGAGGAGTGCTGTTCCTGGTCTCTGTGTGCCTGATCTCCGCGTTCAGGAGCTCGTTATGAGAGGAGCGCAGGTTGAGGGTGTTGGGTGGGGTGGCGGGGCTGTTGCGGTTCACCACGTCCGACGTGCTGCCACTTGCCATAAACACTGCCAACGCGTCCACGCCAGAATCGACTAGAAAAGCAAGAGAGACAGTCGTGAGACACCCTCTGCCTGTACAGTTCCCCTAGGGTTTCTGCTAAAAGGATGAGGTGGTTCAATTCTTTTACAGGAGGAAAATGACCACAACCAGAGTGGTTAAGAGGAGAGACAAACGCTTAGCTTATTAAACAAGGAAAACCTGGGGCAGAGAAAAAGAGAGAGATCATCACGACCATGAAGCTGAGGAAACGCAGAGAGCTTGATCCTCTATAGGAGGCAGTTTTAGGGCAGTGATCCTGTTGCAGGCAGGCTCGGGGACAGGACAGGTGCCTTCTGCAAATACCAGGGAGCCCCCAAGTCGGTCCTTAGCATCGTTTCATTTTAGTATTTCAAGTCATTAAGAGATCTCTAATCTGGCCACAGGCTGATGCTGTTTTGTCCAGGCTAGATCTCAGGGAAGGTTAATTTGAAGCCTGACTGCCCCATTAGCTGCTGCCTCAATAGGATGCCTCCATTCTCTCTGCTTTGGGTCTTGTCTTTCTCTCCCCAGCCTCCAAGTTTTGCCTGGGTTTGGGGGGGATTTTTTGCTTTGGCAGGAGGAAACACGAGCAGTAGGTTATTTCACATCAGCATCATCTGATTTCTGGGGTGGGGATGGGGATGGAATCTCCTGACAAAATACCCTGCTCTAATTCAATGAGCTTTACCATCAAACAGGTTGCTGCAGAGATGAAGATGGTTTGCTGTTTCTAGAGCTAACAAGGTTGAAAAGGAAGGCTAAAACACAAGACCATCTGAGAGCACAGGACACAGAGCCCATCATGACACAAAAAACCTTTCTCTATTACTTGCTGCCAAGTTCCTGATGGCAGGAACACACGATATACTTCAAAATACTCCTAAGTTTATCAAGGAAACACATTTCAAGCCTACAAAAAATGGTCTAAAGATCTATCTTTTAAAAACTATGATTTGTTCCTCTACTGTCTCTTTCTGGTCCCAGTGATCCTCCCAAATCCTCCATAAACCCCTCAATTTATGTGCTGTAGTAGGCACTGCTGTTTGACACCTGGCAGCCACATGAGAGGCCCATTAATAAATCGCTCCCATCTGCTCCAGCATGAAGCATCCTTTCTGTTGTTCCTAATTCTCAGGTATCACTGTCTTCTCCTATTGCACATAAAAACGTGTCTGGGGCTTACCCAGGGATGAAAACGTGTCATCTGAGGGAGTCGATGACAGACTGCTCCAGCTGAGCTGTGCTGTGCCCCCCTGTCTTTGATATACGGCAGAACTGAGTGCCACACAGATTTACAGGAGGTTAAATATATAGGTTTTAAGGGAACAAACACATAAACACAGAGCAAAGAGGAGCACTCCAGTGTTACCTACACACACAGTTGCCTGTACTCCTTCTCTGATGTGCTGTCAAAGCTGCATGCTTCCACTCGGTGCTCTGGCTCACTTAAAACCGAGCAGATTAAGCATGCTCTGGTCCCTGTAAAACAGCTTCTCAACCCTGTTCAGGCCAGAATGTAAACTCAATTTTATAAACACTCACGTCCGCCACTTCCTCAAGCCCTGGTCATTCAGTTTAGATCATCCTCAAAGTGTTCAGCAGCTTGCACACAGAGCATCATCTCAGCTAAGTTGCACACATCCCACAGACAAGTTCAGCTTGAGCCAGAAACAGCTTACAAAGCCCAGCCAGCACCTCACTGAAATGCACTTCATAAAGGTACTAGATGTTAGGGTTACTGGGTTGGACTTAGCTTGGACTGGATGATCTTTAAGGTCTTTTCCAGCCTCATCAGGACTGTGAGACTGTGATAGTTCTCATCAGTATGTCAGGAAACGCTGCTTAATGCATCTTGCCTAAAGCCAACCAAGCCCAAGGTCAATGAGGTCACATCTGGTCCTGTATAGTGTAACCAAAGCACTGCTGTTAATCCTAAACCATGAGATGTGTTTGTGCTTCATATTTCTCCTCAATCCGTTAAAAGTCTGCCAATCAGGAAGTCACATTACAGGATTAACTAATAGAGCAGGATAATTCTGACCCACGGTCTGACCTTCAGGACTTAGGGATTTGCAGAGAACCTACTGGTTTCACTCGATCAGAAGGGGGTGGTTAGCAGATGGAGAGAGGTTCTTCTCCCCCTCTACTCTGCACTGGTGAGACTGCATCTGGAGTACTGTGTCCAGCNGGTTCCCTCTCAATATCAGCAGGACCTTCTTCCCAGGGAGGGTCCCGGAGCACTGGACCAGGCTGCCCAGGGGGGCTGTGGAGTCTCCTTCTCTGCAGACGTTCCAGCCCCGCCTGGCTGTGTTCCTGTGCCACTTGGTCTGGAGGATCCTGCTGTGGCAGGGGGACTGGAGTGGATGATCTTTCCAGGTCCCTTCCCATCCCTAATGATGCTATGAGTCCATTTCAGTTTGCTCCAGCGAATGATAATAAGCATTTCTTTTTTTTTCCAATCAACAAATACAACTTCCAGAGCCTGGAACAGCACTGCCATCTATTCCTGTTCTCTGTAATGTCTGTCACTAATTTTACTATTCAACAGTTTCTTAAAAAATAATCTTCCAGATAAAGCTTAATTATCTGCTGCCAGATTACCCTCAGCCAGACTCCTGCTGCTGGCATTTCCCGATCAAAAACACTGCAAGAAGCAGCACAAACACTCCAGCCTCATGATTGTTTTACTGATCTGCCTGGTCACGCTCCCCCGTGGGGTCATGAAGCACACTGGTGCATCCACCAGTGGGTGAGCCAAAGCCTCCACACGCCTCTGAGACCCAAAGAGGGTTTGTAAGGTGGGTGCTAAGCTGGGTGGGTGCACAATCGTGAGCAGAACAACTTCAAGGGGAACTTTTTGTTAGATGGCACCTCCTCGTGACCCCCTTCTAAATGATCCACTGATCAATGATCAAGGAAACACAGAGAGGGAGCAGGCTGCCCCTCAAAGCACAGACACTGCTCGCTGGCTGTCACCCGCACTGCCAGCCAGGCTCTCAGGTGGGCACAGCTGGCATCTATCTGCTCCCAGGAACAGATTAAAAGGTGGGGAAAAGGGAAGCAATGAAAGGCAGAAAGAGATCCAGGACCTGTTGTCAGTTGTGCCCAGTGGCAGGACGAGGGGTGATGGGCACAAACTACAACACGGGAGGTTTTATTTGAATATGGGAAAAACTTCCTTCCCACGGAGGGTACCAGAGCACTGGACCAGGCTGCCCAGAGGGGCTGTGGAGTCTCCTTCTCTGGAGACATTCCAACTCCACCTGGATGCAGCCCTGTGCAATGATCCTGGTTTGCCAGGGGTTGGACAAGATGATGTCTGGAGTCCCTTGAGCTCTGATGAATTGGTGACTCAACACAGACAGGAAGGGGCAGGTCTTGCCTCTCAGAGTCACAATTTACTACCAGGCCAGGACTAACTGAAGTGCTGGAAAACATTTGAATGCAAGGAAATGCTTAAATGCACTGAAAGAAACCACCCAGACTGTGTTGTCAACAGCATAAGGAGTGCAACAGCCCGTCCCTCTTCCTTTACTGGGGGATCAGTGATGCCTGAAACACGTAACCTTTCCCAGGGAAAGCACATGTGTCCTTCTCATTCCAAACTTTAAGGGGATGCAGCTTATCCCCGTGTCTGTAACGTCCAGACCAAATCCCAATCTCTGTCTTACCTTTTCTCCCTCCTAACGACCTCTTGCCACGTGGGTACCCCACACACTGGTGGCTGCACCCTGCACCCGCTAACCGGCACCCCATGCCAGGGGTCCTGCACCCAGGCACCCTGCTGCAAGCAGACTCACCTTCCCCACTGGGAAGCCTCTCGTGCTGCCTGGCCACCAGCAAGGCCACTATCAGCAAGAGACATTCATTGTTCCACTCCCAGGAACTGCCATGTCTGCGCTAAGGCTGATGAGCAGTGCTAAGCTGTAAGCAAGTAAACCTGGGCTATGAAGGTTACAGCTACTGGATGCTGTTGAAAGAGTAATTCAGATAGCACCATTCCTGGGAGTAACAACACACTGCTAACGTGTTGGTGCCTCAAGACAGCGGGTACGGAGACACAAGAGCTGCCACAGCTACCAGTGGGTTTAGTCTGCCTACTTTACAGACCAAATCAGTGTCAGGTACATACTCTCAGTGTTCAGAAATGTACTGACAGACACAGAAGGAGGTGTTTAACGTGAAGCATCACTACTGTATACATAAAGCCTTTACTTGAATGGCTTTTATTCGTGCTCTTCAAACTTGCCCTAAACTTTACAGAGCCAGGAGGGAGGAAATGCCACTGCAAAAGGAACACAGGGCCCTTCTGTCTTCACTAAGATTCAGCAGGACAGTCGTATTGTCTATGAAAACAGCTTTGTGAAAGCGGAATAGAAAGGTTATGTGCTGCTGGAAAGAAAGAGCTTGCTCTTTTTCATGTGTAGGTGGAAAATGAAAGTGAAATGTGGGCCTGGCGAGGAGAAAGGAGGAAAAGAAGAGCAGATTCACATATTTGCACAGCAGTTATCTTTTTAAAGGGCATCTGACCTGGAAGTACTTCTGACATGGCTCACGGGGCGTCAGCAATGCATCAGGAAAGAGCTTATAATTTGAAATCTGAAAAGAGGGATCATGGAAGAATTAAAACCAAAGGAAAACACAAAATAAACCCACCACATTTCAGAAGCTCCTGAGAGGCCTTCAGCATTCTAAGCAAACCCCGGGATCTAACAGTCAGGCTCTCTTATTTTGGGCTTTGAAAAGGCAGGGGGAGCACATAATTAAACATAACTATGGCATTCTTATTCACGTACACTTATTAGGAGCACAGGCTTCACAGCAATCTTCAGTTTTAATTAGACTGTAGAAAAACTTCATGATATTAGAACATCTGGTTTTTAACTCAATTACCCAGCTAGAGCTTCTCCAGGAGACTACAGCAGTGCTGGTAAAACTAAGCCCCACATAAGAGACATCCACAGCAAAGCTTGCAGAATGAGATCCAACATGTGAAACTAAGCGACACAATCCACAGGCTTGATCCCAGATGAAGGAAGCATAAAAAGCAAGCCAGGTAGCAAGCTCCTGCCTGGGACCCTTTCCTAGCCATCTTCTTGTAAGCAAAGCATTTTGCCTTGATGTGAGTGACATGTACACTGGAAGAGAAGAGCTTCTGCCACTGAGCCTAGGAAACGTGAGAATAAATAATACAAACCTTTTCATAAGGCAATTTCCTTTCTGCAAGGTTATCTGTTGAGTACAAAGTGTTTAAGGACAAACTCATGCCATAGGTCCTCTACTCTTAAAGGCTAAGCACCGAATATTAGAACGGGTTGGGTTGGAAGGGATCTCCAAAGGTCATCCAGTCCAACCCCCCTACAACAAGCAGGGCCATCACTCACCGGACCACACTGCTCAGAGCCCCAGCCAGCCTGACCTTGAATGACCCAAGGGATGGGGACTCCAACACCCCTCTAGGCAGCCTGTTCCAGGGATCCAGCACCCTCAGGTTCAAGAATGTTTTCTTCCTGTCCACCCTAAATCTCCCCTTTTCCAGCCTGAAACCATGACCCCTCATCCTATCTTTCCTTGCCCTTGTGAACAGACCTGCCCAGCCCTCTGACACCCCTTCAGGGACTGGAAGGTCACTATAAGGACCACTTTGAGCCTTCTCCTCTTCAGGCTGAACAACCCCAACTCTCCCAGCCTGTTCTCAGAGCAGAGGGACTCCAGCCCTCCGCACACTGATGAACTTGAAGGTCTTTTCCAACCAAAATGACTCTATGACTGCATGGTCGATCAGGGTCCAGCAGGGAATCTGGTGAGTAGAGTCCCTCCTTTTCTGAATATCCAGCACCATCAAGGACTCTGAGTCCCAAAGCTCAGAGCAGCCCAGGCTGAAGGGAACAGCTCCATCACGTGATGATGGGGACTCAACAGGAGCAGAGAATGAATTCCAGTGTTACAACACTAATTTTTAGTGAAGTCTGCCAGTACACTGTCTTCTCACATCTGTGTTCAGTCTTCAGCTAAATGGTCATGGTTAAACAGGTGTCAAACAAAAGCACCTGATAAAGTCTAGACTTGCATTCATGTAGCTGAAATAAGAGTCAAGCCTAGCAGCTTTCTTACTGTCTCTTAGTGTTTCATCATGCTCCTCCTCACACGTCTATCTAGACAAACTCCAGGAGATATTAAGTGCTTTCAGAAGGTAAAAGGAGGTAAAACACTTGGATGAAGTGCTGTAGTAAATCAGAGCAACCCATGGCATTCAGACAGCCAGCTGTTTTCTTCTTGCTGCTCCCTCCAGCAATGACATCTTTGCTGGACTGAGCTTGGAAGCTTGAAAGAGACTGCTCAGCAAAGCCAGGAAAGCAAATGCTGCTGATGGGCAAAGCAGTTCTGGGAACCTATAAGAGCAGGAAAGGAGCAGGGCTGCAAGCAGATTGCACGTGAGCTCTCAAACCCATCTGCAGGCCCCTCCACAGAAACCTCACAACGGCTGAGGATGCGAAGTTCCTCTCTCGACCGACCACCCTGGCCCAAGCAGGGAATCACTGCTGTCCTCTCCACTCCATCCCAGCTCAATCCTCTTACCATAACAAGAGCATGATTTCAACCTGCTTGTTACGTGCAGCTTCTCCTGTGTTCAGCTATTTCTGTTTCACCTAGTCCCACGGAAGCCACCGCTCGGTAACCAGCGTTCTGCCCTGGCTCCTCGTTCCCAAGAGGCTCCCTGCCAACCCCTGCTGCCACAACGATGACATTTTCCCTTTTAGAGCTAATCCTGCTGCCAACCCATTGCACAGCCTGGCAGCAGTGAGTGCTGCCTCTGCTCTAGTTGTGCTCTTATTACTGGAAATCCACAGCGCTGATCTGGCTCTAAATAATGTCATTAAGGAAAGAAACTCCTCCAGATCCCACGATGAGTTCTGGCACTCCCGTGGAGCACGCTGTTGGCTAGTTCTCCTCTCCTTCCCACACAGGCAGTCGTATTCCTCAGCAAGCAAAAATCTGGAGACAAGAGGTCTTTCGGGATCAAATTCTAACTGCTACAGAGGAAAAGTAAACCCATGAAAAGCAGAGGTGAAAATAAAGCTAAATCCATTTCTCCCTCACTTTATAAGGTAGAGACGTGGAAATGAGCGGTGTGTGTTCGATCAGCTCACGGATAACTCCACCCTGCAGACGATCTGGGTCATCTCGTGCTACTAGAGTGTTCTTAGATCAAGTGATCACTTGCAAAAATAAAGAGCTATTTTTCCCACTTGTATAATGCAATCCCAACTAACCCTGCACTCGAGTAAGGGAGAAAGCAAGGGAGCATACGAAGTCTCCTCTAAATTCAATTTTCTCCCTTTAATTAGATTCTCCCTCCCGCACAGAATGGAACAGTCTGGCAGCGAAGCCGTTGTCACAACAAGAAGATGGAACATGTTTTATCTGCTGGCTAATTGCAAGCACAGATAAGACCTTCTGTCACTGGATCTATACTCTCACCGTGACATTTGCTAACGAAGTCACAGTTGCTTTTTCTAATCCTGTTGTGCAAATTAAATCCCCAAAACTTAATGGTCTTGCAAATTTCTTTTCAAATGTGTGTCTGCATTACTCACAGTCTCACAGTGCTGATGAGGCTGGAAAAGACCTTAAAGATCATCCAGTCCAACCTAAAACCAACCCAGTCACCCTAACATCTGCCATCTAGCTCATGGCACTCAGCACCCCATCCAGCCTAACCTTGAACACCTCCAGGGATGACGACTCGACCACCTCCATGGGCAGCCCGGTCCAAACCCAGATCACTCTGTCAGTGAAAAACCTCTTCCTAATGTCAAGCCTAAACCTCCCCCGATGGAGCTGAAGACTGTGACCCCTTGTCCTGTCTCCAGTGTCCAGGGAGAACAGACCGACCCCCTGCCTGACTCCAACCCCCTTTTAGGTAGTTACAGACAGCGATAAGGTCACCCCTGAGCCTCCTCTTCTCCAGGCTAAACAGCCCCAGCTCCATCAGCCTCTCCTCATAGGGCTGCCCTTCCAGCCCCTTTACCATTCTGGTTGCCCTTCTCTGGACTTGCTCCAAGCCCCTCGCCATCCTTCCTGAACTGAGGGCCCCAGAACTGAACACAACACTCCAGGCACTGTTAAAGATCACATTTCAAGCTGATTTGGTAATTGCACAGCAGCTCTGCTTTAAATGCAATCACTAATACAGGACACAAGCCTGAGCCTCATTCTTCCTCACACAGACATGCGAACGGTACCTTAAATTTCTGCAGCTGAGATGACAAAGCCAGAAGGCCTTGGCCTTCCATATCCTGCTTCAATCTCTAGTGCCATCCAAAAAGAACTCCTAAGCCCGGCAGTAAATAAGGTGTAAATCCAACCTCATCAGAAGTACCAGTGCCACATGAAAAAGAAAGTCAGGATGAGCTGTCTCGGGGAAGATGCCTAGCTCCATCCTCCCGACACCCACCCCAAATCAATAGCCTTGGATGCATCACATAAAAGGCATCAGGGTAGGGATTTTTCATCTCCAAGTAAAGGCAGACCATTCCATCCATAGCTCCTAAGGCAGGAAGTAGAGCCAGGCAAAAAAGAATCTATTCCTCAACAGGGTTAAGGAAAGTCAGTGGGTCCAGCAGCAGCTTTCCAGCTGTTTGTAATGGCACTAACCCAATGGCAAGCGCTCTGAAAGGCAGAGAAAGTAGAAAAGAGATTAAGGATAGGTCACAGCATTATTAACAGAAGGAGCAAAAATGTTAACTAAGCCCCTGTCAGATGCAATGGATGAGCGGAGATCCAGCACAGATGCTGTGTTGGACAGATGATTACTGTTAACCGCCTCCTACACATCTTGTCTGTGGCTCTGCTCTCTGCAGCTTGCAAACACTCAGCTGCTGAATCACTGGGAAAAAAACACTGCATACCCCTGAGCACAGGCTCTAGAATCAGAATTATTGAGGCTGGAAAAGACCTCCGAGATCAACGAGCCCAGCCTACGACCTGACATCTCCACATCACCCAGACCACGGCACTAAGTACCACGTCCAATCTTTACTTAAACACCTCCAGGGTTGGGAACTCCACCACTGCTCGCGGCAGGCCATTCCACTGTCTGATCACTCCTTCTGTGAGGAAGGGCTTCCTAACATCCAACCTAACCCTCCCCTGGTGCAGCTTCAGGTCCTGCCCTCACGTCCTATCACTAGTTGTCTGGGAGAAGAGCCTGACCCCCACCTGTCTACAACCTCCCTTTAGATAGTTACAGAGAGTGATAAGGTCCCCCCTGAGTCTCCTCCAGGCTAAGCAACCATAATGCCTTCAGCCTCTCCTCATCAGACTTTCCTTTCAGCCTCACTGCTCTCCTCTGGACCCACTCCAACCCCTCAATCTCTTTCTTGAAGTGAGGGGCCCAGTACTGCCCCCAGTACTCGAGGGGATGCCTCCCCAGTGCCCAGTACAGGGGGAGAATTACATCCCTAGTCCTGCTGGCCACCCTCTCCCTGATACAAGCCAGGATGTTGTCAGCCTTTTGTGCCACCCGGGCACACTGCTGGCTCACGTTCAACCCGTTGTCAACCACTACTGCCAGGTCTCTCTCTCTGCCAGGCTGCTCTCCAGCCACTCACCCCCCAACCTCTGAGAACAACCAACTGCACTCACATCAGTGCAGACCTTTCAGCTGATCTTTTTCAACTACCATGCTCTAACAGTTAAACTCCTCGCGGCCTGGCATCGTGACTTCACCCTCCCTCTGCACTACATGTAATGAATTTACAGCCAGTTACACTGAGACTCTTAGCAAGGTCATCCCAGGATGCTTGACCCAGAGCAGTAGCTGCAGTTTTAAGACAGCTATTCTCATGCCTCTCAACAGAGAGATTCAACTGCATCTGAAGGAGGATGGCACTTCCAGATTGTCTCCCTGTTACAGTAACACAGCCTTCGTGTCAAGCTGGGCTCTGGAGATGAAAATGGAATCAGTGGGGAATGATCTCTCTGCAATTCTATAGGATAAAAGAAAAATCACCCAAGAATAGAAGCGTGCATGTGAGAAGTTTCAATACAAAGAAGAAAACCATCTCATTTATCAATTTCTAAATTGCTAAGAGCAAACCGAGACCTCGGAGGAAAAAGCAAGTCCCAGTCTTTGTCAGGCTGACTGCCAGGTGCTGCACAATGAGAATGACTGGGCTCTCGAGGAGAGGATGTTAAGGTTTTGCACCTGGACAGCAGGAAAAGCTTCCACACTGAAAGGGTCTGCTGGCTTTGGAACAGGCTGCTCAGGGAGGGGCTTGAACCATCATCCCTTGGATGGAGATCTGAACAGGACAGTACCCTTATCCTCTGTGCACAGGCAACCAGCGGTGTCTACATAAACACCACAAACAGCCCTACAGGTACAAGAGAGCTGCTGCAGCTGGCACACAGGAGTGGATTTAATGAGCCAGTATCAGAAAAACATGAATGAATACCAGGAGAAATTAATCAAAGAAGTCTGTTTACAACTCCTAGCTTCTCATTAGCTGGAGAATTTTCCACAAGAAAAGCACAGAAGAGGAAAAAATACCTCCCCAATGAAAAACAGCACACAGGGGAGTGTTAAGTCAGGACAAGCAGCACCAGACAGAGGCAGGGATCCACCCAGGGCTGCTTTGTTTATTGTCAGTAATCACAGGAGATCACCCCTCTTTAATTACGCTTCTAAGAAACCTGAACCAGCACGCACCTGCTAAATTCACAGGTTCCAGCTCTGCATTTTAAACACCCTGGGTTTTGTTTTATCTTCAGCACCTGCATTTCAAACCCCTGGACTTCAAATAAGCTGTCTCCAGTGGAACCATTACGTATATCCTCGAACAGAAGACCTCTGGCTGCTCTCCTAACTGCAAACACCACTGTATTCATTTGATTTATGAAATCATCTGATCAAACATCCAACCCTTTGTGGAACGACAGTAAGACTGCAACCGCTCCGAATGCGACTCGCTGGACCGGTGCAAGCAGCCGTTATTCATGCGAAGAAAACAAAAGCCAAGTCACGTCTTTTCCCAGCACGTTGGTCAAGATCTAATCTGCTATCAGAGATTTCATTATGATCCCCATTTCACAAAGGCTGGACAATTTCAATGCCATTATTGTTGCCTGCCCAGAGCACTGTGCTGTTAGGCACCAGGAAGCTGCACAAATCACGCAGTCACAAAACCAACAAATAGAGAGTTTCCTGGCTTAGAAACCCTTTCCCTTTAGAAAGATGGAAATCTGCTTTAACTAGAGCACAGAGCAACAATGAAGTAGATGGTTTAATCTCTCTCCGTCCTTCAAGCTCTGGCACCGATGCGTTCTGGTGCAAGTTCCAGCTCTGGAAGACGATGGGAAAGCAGCATCTCCCCAGGGAAACAATTCCACTTCCTCCCTGTCTCTGCAACTGCTCAATTAGACAACACGGAAAACATCTTAGGCTCTTCTGACAAGAATTTCATGTCCAAGACTTGTTTTCTCCAAGAAGGAAAGTGTCTCTGCACTAGATCATGTCTGGGTCTCTTCAGCTTGGAGAAGAGGAGGCTGAGGGGGGACCTCATTCATGTCTCTACATCTGTGAGGGGTGGGTGTCAGGAGGATGGAGCCAGGCTCTTCTCAAGGGCATCTGGGGATAGGACAAGGGGCACTGGGTGCCAGCTGGAACAGAGGAGGTTCCCTATCCAGATCAGCAGGACGTTCTTCCCAGGGAGGGTCCCAGAGCACTGGACCAGGCTGCCCAGGGGGGGTGTGGAGTCTCCTTCGCTGGAGACGTTCCAGACCCACCTGGCTGTGTTCCTGTGCCACTGGGTCTGGATGATCCTGCTGTGGCAGGGGGACTGGACTGGATGATCTTTGGAGGTCCCTTCCAATCCCTAAAGATTCTATGCCAAAGCTCCAGGCTTCAAGCCTAGGCATAACCTGTGGTTATCATGCCCTGCTACACCAAGGGGTCACATGTGAAGGCTACTGCCTAGATTTCACGTTAAGTGACTCGAACAGATCAGTCCAATTCCATCCTCCAGCTCCTGACTACCAGAGCCCAGCCCAAACTGCACTATTTCCTCCCCTCTAGCACAGGCAGTACCTGACATGCCTCACATCTGATGGCAAAGCCACCCAAGGAAGTGTCCCCGACCTGCAACAGGTGTAAGCTCTCACTACAGTTTACTACTTGCCTCAGCCAACGCAAACTCGTGGAGCTGGATGCCTGAAGCAATGAAGGCTTCAGAAGAAGTCTTCAAAGGAAGAGAAAGAACAGTACAAAAATGAGAGCTGCTTATGCTGGCTTTGGTGCCAAGAAAAGCCACGTGGGATCACGTTCTTCTCTACAGCAAAAAGAAGAGTGAATCCAGCAGTTAACCTACCACAGCTTCAGCTCAGCAGCCTGAGGGATCAACACAAAGCGTACGAGGACCGGAGTCTGGGCACTACCCCACACAGATCTTGGGGGATGTCACATCAGCTCCTTTCACCCAACCTACACAGGGGAGCAGCTGTGGCGACTGCCATCTGTGCTAGCAAGAGCGATGCCTGCTTACTCAGTGGATGGCAGGGGCAATACGATCGGGGAGTTGCCTTGGCACGTCTCAGGAAGGCAAGCTACAGTTAGAGAGAACGTAAGAGAATCTGAAAGGATGCAACTCAGAGGAAAGTCCATGTTCCTGAAGTAAAACTTGGCTAGTGTTTAACTCCAGCACACAAATCATCTGGACTGGGGACATTAGTTGCAGTTGTGAGCGGTTACAGCTGTAGCGTGCAGCAACGTTCTAGGACAAGCTCAAGTAGTTTGTTAATGCAAAGGTCGCTGATACTAAACCCTGCAGTGGGAATGAAGACAAACAGCAGCTAAACTAAACCCTAAACCTTGTAATGTAGGAAGCCGGAGGGCTCGAACACAAACCAGCACTGCAGTAGACTTGGTCACATCACAGGGCGATGCCAGCTCTGGAGCACAGCTCTCCAGCTCAGAGATCCATCCACACGCTCTGCACTGGGGCACACTCATAGGAGAGCTGGCGTCGGTTGGGGTACGTCAGCAACTTGGGTAAATACTATTTCCAAATGGATCAACTTAGCAGCCTTTAAAATTAATACAGCAACAAATAAAGGAGATGAATGGCATACATACATGAGCTGCTTGGCCGATAGTGAGCCCCCGGGTAGCGCCTGCCCATAGTGCCAGTCAGCACATTACCACACGCTGCCAGCTGCTTTCCCAGTGCAGATCAAAACACTGAGCTGAGGGAGAAGGGGAAAAAGAGCGAAGATTTAGTGCAACAGCTGTATCTTGTTCATTACAATGCTAATGACCCCTACAAATTTCAGGGTAACTATGCCTATACATTATTCATAGCCGTATTGTCAGAGGAGATGGAGTGCTGTGCTACACACGCAGCTCCAATTTATCATTAGTGGGTTGCCTACATTAATAAGCTCCCATAAATGCGAAGGCACAGAGGATCTCGGGTCACAAACAGTAGCCTCTTTCGGCCTAAGACACAGACAGAACAATAGACACTGCAATAAAGAGTTTGCTTTCGGCTTTGAACACAGGTAGCCAGGAGGTGAGATTTAATAGCCATGTCATCTTGAATTCCGTGAAGCAATTATTAAGGTTCATAAACAGTTTGCTGTAGAGGCACAACCTTCCACGCTACGTAACACCGCCTGCTTTCGATCTGTCCTCATGGCCCCGAATGGCTCTACAGGAATGCAAGCTATTCACTCGTTTTCTTGGAGGGACAAGACGTGAATCTTAGGGTCAGTCTGGAATTCAAACTGACTAACTCAACCTGAACTGAAACGGTACCAAACCTGACAACTAATTAGCATCCCATCAGCCTGAAGCTGCGCCAGGGGAGGGTAAATCTGGACATCAGGAAGACCGCTCAGAGCAGTGGTCGAGTCCCCATCCCTAGAGGGGTTTAAGGACAGGCTGGATGTGGCACTGAAGAGCACAGTCTAGCTGATTATTTAAAACACTGTGAGGAGTGGGTATCAGGAGGATGGAGCCAGGCTCCTCTCAAGGTCATCTGGGGACAGGACAAGGAGAGCCCTTGGAAACAGCCCCTCCCCATCTTTCCTGTAGCCCCCCTTCAGGGACTGGAAGGCTGCTCTAAGATCTCCCCGTAGTCTCNCCCCGGGTAGCGCCTGCCCATAGTGCCAGTCAGCACATTACCACACGCTGCCAGCTGCTTTCCCAGTGCAGATCAAAACACTGAGCTGAGGGAGAAGGGGAAAAAGAGCGAAGATTTAGTGCAACAGCTGTATCTTGTTCATTACAATGCTAATGACCCCTACAAATTTCAGGGTAACTATGCCTATACATTATTCATAGCCGTATTGTCAGAGGAGATGGAGTGCTGTGCTACACACGCAGCTCCAATTCATCATTAGTGGGTTGCCTACATTAATAAGCTCCCATAAATGCGAAGGCACAGAGGATCTCGGGTCACAAACAGTAGCCTCTTTCGGCCTAAGACACAGACAGAACAATAGACACTGCAATAAAGAGTTTGCTTTCGGCTTTGAACACAGGTAGCCAGGAGGTGAGATTTAATAGCCATGTCATCTTGAATTCTGTGAAGCAATGATTAAGGTTCATAAACAGTTTGCTGTAGAGGCACAACCTTCCACGCTACGTAACACCGCCTGCTTTCGATCTGTCCTCATGGCCCCGAATGGCTCTACAGGAATGCAAGCTATTCACTCGTTTTCTTGGAGGGACAAGACGTGAATCTTAGGGTCAGTCTGGAATTCAAACTGACTAACTCAACCTGAACTGAAACGGTACCAAACCTGACAACTAATTAGCATCCCATCAGCCTGAAGCTGCGCCAGGGGAGGGTAAATCTGGACATCAGGAAGACCGCTCAGAGCAGTGGTCGAGTCCCCATCCCTAGAGGGGTTTAAGGACAGGCTGGATGTGGCACTGAAGAGCACAGTCTAGCTGATTATTTAAAACACAGTCACATCACATCTTACAGCCTCTGTGGGTCACTCCTGGCATACAGGCACCTTCAGGGCTGCTTGTCTGACAGGGCAAGACCTCCAAAACCTATGCTGACAAAGCAAGTCTGCAAACTCTCCTCAGCGGAGGAAGCTCAGGGAGTCTCCAGAGTCTCTTCCATCGAGCAGGAGAACTTGAGCTGTTCAGATGAAACCTGAGTACGTACAAACAGGGTTCCTTGGGTTTTATTGGTTTGAGAACCCTCTGAGTTGCAACCAGAGCAGCCAAAGCATCTGCCTTTTTAACACAGCCACTCACCCAGGTGAATCCTGGAGGGGTCTCCTGAGCTGCCACCAACAACTGCCACAGAAATGCAAGAGACCCTGCTGGCACTACAGCACCTGAAAAGCAGCCCTTGCTTTCCACACACACCCCTGAGAACACAGACGTGGAAGGAGAACCCAAACCTTCCTTTCTAAAGACACACGTACACCGTACAGATGGGTTTGGTGGTTTCTGAGACGTGCATGACTTCGATACCCACAACTGCACACAGATCTGAGTTAAACCTGGACGGATGCACTATGTCAAATCAGATGTTTTTACTGTTAGCTTCGAGCCAGCTCGGCCACTTCTGGGCTGTAGCAATCCGTTNGAACAGTCCCAACTCTCTCAGCCATCACCTCTCTCCCCATCACCAGGTAACACAGATCTTTCCACTAACCCAGGAGGGTGACACTTCGGGTCGCAGTGACGCATTCTGAGTTTCATTCAAGACAGGACCAGTGAAAAGCACCTTTCAGAGCTGCCTGCCAGCTAACAGCAGTAACTCATAATGAGAAGGTGCTCGTTTCTTCTCAAGAGATGACACTGCTTTTATTTTCACTGGAAAGCTTTTCAAGTACAGCAAGGTTTCCTGTTACAGCGTTTCATCACTGCTCTCCATTATTTCCTGGCTCCTATCTCCATTAGTTCCTGGCCTGCATCTTGTAAGGACTGAACAGCCCTTCCAAGAATGGATGCAAAACTTGGAAGCCGAGACAAAACAGAACGGCAGAAAACTGCCAGGGAACTCCAGAAAAATGTCATCATGTCTGTATTTGCCAGCTCTCAATTAACTAATGGGATTAGCAACAGCTCCTCTTTCCAGAGAGATGTATCTGCTAAACCAACAAATGCTACCTTCCCCATCTTGCTGGTGTCCCTCTGCTAAGTACCGAGATGTCACTTAAGAGAACAACTTTGTTTTATCACTGGAGACAAAACTCCCCACATTCACCTATCCTGCCCACTCAGGAACATCTGTAAAGATGTGAGGAGGATGGAGCCAGGCTCTTCTCAAGGGCATCTGGGGATAGGACAATGGGTGCCAGCTGGAACAGAGGAGGTTCCCTCTCAATCTCAGCAGGACCTTCTTCCCAGGGAGGGTCCCAGAGCCCGGGACCAGGCTGCCCAGGGGGGTTGTGGAGTCTCCTGCTCTGGATGTACTCCCAAAGGCCTTTTCTTCTAGGAAGAGTTACCAAGCATGTCTCTAGTTGCCATAAACTGGACAGCAGCTACAGCTCTACAGCAACAGCAGGACTTTCCTTCTGCTGCTGAGGTGAAGGAAGGGTAAGAATCTGATTTACATGAAGCAAGCAACTCATTTACATTTCTGACAAGAAAACAGTTCAGCCCTCTGGGTTGGTCTGGGTTTTTTGTTTGTTTTTAACCCACAGGGATAGGAAGGACAAATCAAAGGGAAAAGTCCTATGGACAACAATGGTGCAGTATCCAGAGAGAGTCCACGCACCAAACCTCTCCTTTGTCTCCAGTTCTGGCAGGTTTTGTGGCAGAGCCATTGGCTGAAGAACTCACAGACACTACTGACTGAACCGTTGTTCATCAGCTGTACAAAACCCCTCAGTGTTGTAGTGAACAAACGCTGGAGAGAGGAATTTCTGCTGCATCACTGGAAAAAATTCCCTTAAGGTCAGTTCATGGAATAAAGAAGTGATGGACTGGACTCCTCTCAGTGGTGCCCGGCAACAGGACAAGGGGCAGGGGGCACAAACTCAAACACAGGAGACTTTAATTAAACATAGGGGAAAACTTGGTGATGGTAAGAGAGCCCTGGAACAGGCTGTCCCGAGAGGTTGTGGAGTCTCCTCTGGAGACAACTGGACACAGCTCTGTGCTCCAGGCAGTCCTGCTTTACTGGGGTTTAGAACAGATGAGGTCCCTTTTCAACTCCTACCACTCTGCTCTACTCAAGTAAGTCTGGAACTGTTAACTAAGTAGTAATTAAGCTGAAAATCACACCAGAGACTGTGCTGAAATGCTTGTTTAGCTTCACCTCCTCTCCAAAATACAGACTACAAGAGACAGCCAATTCCTAAGCTAAGACTGGTTGCTTTGTTTAACTAAAGGAGTTTGAAACTCCTATCTGATGGACTGATACAAGGTTTTGGTCAGCAGTTTCGCACGTTGCATGAATGATCTATGAACAGACCCACCCTGCATCTGAATGCAGTGTTATACCCGTGTCAGCCACCAAAACCACTTGCCTAAGCAACAAAGGAGTAGCTGTGAGCCAGGCTCTCCTTGGGGCTCTTTGATTCTCTCCTCAAAGCCAATGACGACATGCATTTCAAATAGAACATATTCCTGGGTGCCTCCTTCCCTCTTCATTCACAACCCACGCTGCACCGGCAGCTGCTGCGATCCAACCCAAACTGTTCCTCTGCTGACTTGCCAAGTGCCATCACTTTCTGGGACGCTGCAGCGGGAAGCACTCTCAGCATTCACTCTCAGCTTCACTAACAGCCACAAGTCAAGAAAGAGTTGACTGTCTGCACTCAGCACCGAAGAGTCCCACCTTTCCTGACGGACAGAACTTGTTCTTGGGAAACCCCAGATTGTTTTTCATAGTCAAACACTTGTCAGAAAAATAGAAAGAGAGGTTGGTGCTGTTGCTGGAGCTTCCTAATCCCAACTGAGCACCCCATTTGAAAAGCAGCTGTATTTAACACTGGATCTCTGCCTTGTGATACAGATTCCCCTGGGTTTTTTCTTAACACATAATGACTCTGGGGCAAATAAACTACCAGCTCGAGATAAGCTACCAGCCAAGAGTCAATTATTTCCTTTCAGCTCTCTCCACCACACCTTTCCTCCCCAAGCAAGAGCCATGTCCTTGGCTTGCAAGGACAACTGCCATCAATACAGCAGGCAAGGTGTTTCTTTGGGAAAGTATGATGTACACTCAGGGAGCACAACAGGCTGAAGCGTGTCCCACACCACCCAGTACTACAGCTGCTGCTGCAGTTACCAGTGGCAAAGGGTTCTGATGAATGATGACAGCACCATATAGCACTACACAGCACCAGCTATGCTGTTCACCTGCTGCCATGTGAGAAGTTCCCCCGTGGTTTCACCCTCACAGCCCACTACTGAGCAAATCAGCCACAAGAGAATTAGCCTGATGCTGTGAGTAACATCTTCCACAAACAAGAAGCTGTTCGCTCCAGTCTTCAATGACAGTAACCAGGATCTTCTGATCACCTCTGCTGAGCCACAGGAGAGGGCTTGCAGCATGCTGAGGAGCTACTGCACACTCACTTGCCAAGCAACAGCTGCACTAGGTGAACTCACATGAACACAGCACACAAGGCTGCGCTGCTGCGGCACTGTACCCTGAACACTCAACATGGGTACCACCTCACTGGAAGAGGTAAAAGGTTGCATGCACCAGAGGAGGCAGAGCAAGTTGTCCTGCTGCACAAATGCAGCTCATCTGCAAGAATGGCTACACCAAGAACCGCTCCTGCTGGAGAACTAGAAGGGCTGGAAAAACAAACACCACGATAAACAGAACGAATACTGCACAGACATACAGGTACCTCTGGTGTCTGTGCTGGGAGGAATCTGTGGCTTCAGTGTTTGAGATGTAGGAGAAGAAAAATGCACGAAGAGTCCCCCCACCCCAGAGGATCCCAAGACATGGAGCAGGTTACTTACTCTCCACAGCTCGCTGGTGGAAGGTCTGTGCCAGAGCACCAAATCCTGGAGTCCTGGGCACCAGTACTGCCTCAGGTTGCCACAAAAATCAGGCAAGCTGCAAAAGAAAGCAAGTAAAGCTGGAGTTACTGTTTATGAAGAGGAAAGGAGGGATTAATGAAGACTACTGAGCCCACAGAGGGGTGGGTTACCAGAACAAACCCACACGGCTGTCCTCTACAGCAGAGGGAGGCTGGAAGACAACCGGAGCCTGGTAATCGAAAGAGAACAAGTGACTGAGTAACCCAAAGAGTCACTTGCAGTTTAAATCCCTAAAAATCTCTCTGCATTAAACAAGCAGAGAGAAGAAGATCTGTATTACGATGTAGGGATCTTCCCAAACCAGGCAGGTGTTGCAAGCTGCTGTGGGACTATGACAAAATAGAGAAGAACAGCAAACAGTCCTCATTACACTTCACAGCCCAATGGGTTTTGGTACTGGAAAGCATCTTTGGGTTGCTGCTGCACTGTGACAGAAGCATCATTATCTCCTCACTGAAAGAGATTCCAGGAGTAGAAGATGAGTCAGTCAAAACAGGATTTAAGGTACTATACAACTTCAAGGAAAGGGAGCATCTCCCTCGTGAGGAGAGGCTGAAGGAGCTGGGTCTCTTGATCTGGGAAAAAAGGACACTGAGGGATGACTTCATTAATGTTGATAATATGGGAAGGGTGGGTGTCAGGAGGAAGGAGCCAGGCTCTGCTCAGGGGCACCCAATGATAGGACAAGGGGTGTCAGCTGGAACAGAGGAGGTTCCACATAAAGATGAGAAGAAACTTCTTCCCAGTGAGGGTGCCAGAGCCCAGGGAGGTCGTGCAGTCTCCTCCCCTGGAGACATTTCAAACCCACCTGGACACATCCCTGTGCCACTGGATCTAGGGGATCCTGCTGCGACAGGGGGATGGGACTGGATGATCTTTTGAGGTCCCTTCCAATCCGTGACACTCTGTGACTCCTATGTGGTCTCCGATCTAGAGCCCACAGACACACAAGAGCAAAGCTACACCATCTCATGTACTCCAGAGCTTCAAAACCATTTGTCTTTGTGAGAGTGAAAGCCGGGTTAAATCAAGGCAGATTCTATTCCATTTTAAAGAGAGATTGATTATCTTTTGCCTGTCCTTGCTCTAACAGAAATCCAAGAACAATAAACCCCAGAAAGTACCGAGACAGAACAGATCAATTAGAAGAGCTAATAATATTCTCGTTAAAACCCATCTTTGTCCTTGAGAAACTGGGAATAAAGCTTTTGATAAGCCAGATGAAAATCAGTGGTGAAACGGAAAGCTTTCTGAAGAAATCAAGAGAAGATCCTAGTTAGCATTTCAGTAAGGACACTGCACTTCAAACCAGCATCCAAGGAGCAGGAGGACAGAACAACGCTCGTTAAACTGATGCTCTAACCCAATTTAGCAGCCGCTTGTGGGGACTTCTGTATCCCAGGATTAGGGTATTTTCTTCCTCTCTCTCAAAAACTGGAAAGAGGGAGAGAAGGAAAACACCTTAACGCCTTCTACCAAAGCCAAGACAGGAGGGATTTCCTTCTCTCTGAGACTCCCAGGTTTTACACAAAGGAAAGCCTGTAGGTTAAGGACTGAGACCTCAAACTTCCAGGCTCTGTGCACACACAGGGATGCAGTCACATTTTTAAGGTCATTTTAAGGGGTTTATGCCCAAGATCTGCAGGCAGCTCCATTCCCCAGTGCTGCCAGGTCTCCTGTTGGAGAGCAGTGTAAGGAGAAAGGGACTTGGGAGTCCTAGGGGCCAGCAGCATGACTCTGAGCCAGTAATGTGCTCTTGTGGCCAAGAGGGCCAACAGCATCCTGGAGGGGATCAGAAGGGGGGTGGTTAGCAGATGGAGAGAGGTTCTTCTCCCCCTCTACTCTGTGCTAGTGAGACCACATGTGGACTGTTCCTTCTGATACTGATATGGAACCTTAGATATGAAAGAGGCAGGGTTGCAAGAGCCCAGTTTCAACTGGGGTCATTCCAAACTGTTCTATACCTCAGCAACTCCTTCTTTCCCTGAAGAGCACACTATATAAAGTGTGTTCCCTCAGCAATGGCAATGCATTTTTTTCTTGCCTTTGAATTAGAAAAAAAAAAGCCCTACACCAGCAGGATTCACAGATGCTTCTGTAAAATTAAACAGAGCTGCTCTGACTGACATCCCCTTCATCTGAAAACTGACACCACCAAGAAAAGATTTTAAGAAACAACCCACCAGTTCTCTCTTTTTCCCTACTGGGCAACTGCTTCATTGCTTCTCCAACAGCCCCAGCAGAAAGCAGTCTGGGCTTGCTGGTGGCACCTGTCTCCAAGGAGAGCAACAGACAGATAGTGCCCCACTTCACCTCCAAAGCTGCTTTTGTAGGAGAAGGCATCCACCTATTTGCAGCAGGGAATACAAGTGTTAAGGACTGCAGCTCTCTGGAGCACTCCTGTATCCTTTATGGTAATGGCTATCTACTGCTAACAGCCTGCAAACCTGCTGCTGGGTGGAGAACAGAGGTGTAACAGTCCCTGTCTTCTGTGACTGGACAGGGATCCGGGTGCTGTAGGAAATATAACTACAGCTTTCCCCATTCTTGTGATTTTAGAATGGAAAAACAGTTATCAACTTCTACACGAGACTGAACACATGTATCATAGAGGAAGGGACCTCCAAAGATCATCCAGTCCAGTCCCCCTGCCACAGCAGGATCACCCAGACCAAGTGGCACAGGGACACAGCCAGGCGGGGCTGGAACATCTGCAGAGAAGGAGACTCCACAACCCCCTGGGCAGCCTGTGCCAGGGCTCCGGGACCCTCCCTGGGAAGAAGGTCCTGCTGATATTGAGAGGGAACCTCCTCTGTTCAGCTGGCACCTGTTGCCCCTTGTCCTATCCCCAGATAACACCAAGAAGAGCACAGTACTCATCGTATGGAGACGAGTGACCCAATACCAGTATGGAACTGGTAACCATTCCCAGGCTGTCTCTCTGCGCACACGCAGACGGTCTTGCTGTGTTTTGAGTATCAGACTGAGCACTCTGCCTTCAATTGTCTTCCAACAGGATCCTGCTTACCCCTCCATTAAAATTTCCACCTCACCCTCCAATTTAAAAATAGACGAAACAGTTCAGCACAACATCCATAATTAATAAGAACATCTATTTTAGAGACAATTTTTCTCTTTCCTTCTAGAAATCACACTGCCAGTTTCTAACTCCAGTCCATCGTATGCCCTCCCAGTGAGAAACTGGGCTGCTGGGTTTGCTTCCAAAAGGAGGAGAGAAGGAAACGCTGAGTTTTGTTCTGAGGTTTCATGGGGCCTTAGACTTGATTTTTTTTTAAAAAAACAAACATAATTTATTGTTTTTCCCTGATAAAGAATAAAACGTGGTCTAGGTGATCCTGCTGTGGCAGGGGGATTGGACTGGATGCTCAGGGGGCTGGTGGAGTCTTCATCCATGGAAGGATTTAAGGACAGACTGGATGTGGCGTCCTGCGCAGCCTGTTCCAAGGCCTGAGGACCCTTTCATAGAATCCTTAGGGATTGGAAGGGACCTCGAAAGAGCATCCAGTCCAATCCCCCTGCCACAGCAGGATCACCCAGACCAAGTGGCACAGGAACACAGCCAGGCAGGGCTGGAACGTCTGCAGAGAAGGAGACTCCACAGCCCCCCTGGGCAGCCTGGTCCAGTGCTCCGGGACCCTCCCTGGGAAGAAGGCCCTGCTGATATTGAGAGGGAACCTCCTCTGTGGCTGGAGCTGTCAGTTTCTGGGTCATTATGCCAAAAGCCTGGCAGGAACCACGTACGGGTAGGTATCACTCAACAGCAACTCTACAAGCAGTGAGAAGCAGCGCCGTGGCACGATTCCCCCACAGTGGATGACAATCCAGCTGTATTTCATGTTCGTTCATCTCTCCCAACCCCAATTTTAAAGCCCTCAAGAGCCCAACAAGCGATTTGGTGTTGGTACCTCAACGTGCTGAGAGCGCTCAAGGGTTTGCAAGGATTAAAAACCATCACAAGTGGAAAGAAAGCAAATATCTGAGAGGAAAAGAAAGCAGCTTGGAATTAAACAAATCAATAATCCATTTCATTCTTAAAAACAGGGAGGACCACTCAGCTAGCTGAACAGTTTTCTACATTCCTGGTAAGGATTACAGTTGATTTTTGCACGGCATCAGATGTTAAAGAAGGAACTGAAAGCCTGGGAACTCATGCTACTCACACGTGACAGAGATCAACCCTGAAGGTTAGAAGCACCTAAAAGATGCTCATCCTCAAGCTGTCTGACCGAGAAGTGTCTCCGAGCGATGTTTGACTGCTTGGCAGACGTGGCCTACTTGCAGCCAGGTTTTTCTGTCACTTGGAGAAAGACCTGTGCGTGTTGAGCATTCAGGTCACACACACCTTTCCGCAGCAGCCCACACGGCACAACTACTCATGTGAAAAACACCCGCGTCGCAACAGAAGCCTGTGGCAATGAATAATGCAGCAGACCCAGTCGCTCCACCACATACTATACCCAAGGAAGCTAAAATGCGGCAGCATTTATTAAGTCATCCTTCCCCTGCAGGGCGCAGGCATGCTCCTCAGTTCTGCTCTCTGCAGCTCCTCTTCAGTACCGCTCAAACCCAGCAAAACGGGCTGAGCTGCTGGAGAACAAACAGGGCCACGAAGAGGAAGGCAACTCTTCCCAAGAGACGTGCTTTCCCACCACTGAGACAAGAGCTTCACGAGGCAGTGACTAAACCAGGAGGAATTAAAACGGAGGCACAGCCAGGCTCAGCTTGCTGCCCTGCCTGAATGAGGGCCGGTTACTAAAGGCGTGCTGCAGAACTGAAGTGAAAGCTGAATTAGCGAGGCAGTTCCGTTTTAAGAAAGCATCATCATCTGTGCTCTGAATATAAATACTCTCTCCAATCCCTCTTGATATTTTCCAATACGTTCTGGCTTATGCTGGGTGCTCCAACAGAGAGCATCCCTGAGAGCCACCACGCAGGGCAGGGCACAGAGATTATGGCATCACAGCAGCAGGCACTGGGCACAGCCAGCCTGGTCTCTCTGGCGTTCGCAGCCTTTCAGCATCCTGCTCAGCCAAATGCTCTGCCAGCACTGCTGCTTTCAAGCAGCTTTCACACTATCCTGGGCATCCACTCACACTGCAGAGTCACTGAAGGGTGTTAGTGCCTTGCATCGTTGTTATTTCAGGCTATTTATTTTACAAGATCTTCTTATATACAGGAAAAATGATATAGGAAATGTGTGCAGGAGGCAAAGCTGCACTCATTAACGTTCACACCGACTCCTCTTGAACTGGAAGGTCATTTCCCTACAGAACATCACACAATTACCCCAACACACAGTTAAACTTACCCTCCAGGTCAAGGCCAGGAAGCCCAACTACAGAAATTAATGCGTTGCTGAATACTGCTGAGTCTTTAAGTAAAACATCCTGTGCACTGCTGCAACCACTTCATTAAAGCATAGGAAACACCAGCTCAGAACAGCCCTGCTGTATCCAACAAGAAGCAAAATCCACCCTAATAACATTCCCTCACCCTAGCTCACATATATCCCTATCTCCTTGGACTATGAATGGAAACCTCCCACCTTTAACTGAAGCCTCAGCTGCAGGGTTGAGTGTTTACACTGAGCGTTTTCCAGTTCACTACTCACACCAGTAAGAAGCATCATCCATAACCACAGCAAGTGGAATCTAATCTCTCACCACTTTTCTTCACGCCCCCTCCCAAATAAAAGAGTGCCTGGGATCTGCAATGCAGCTCCTCATCGTAGTGCTCCCCAATTCCCAACACAGACCAATGTCATCCCAAGAATGCCAGCTATGTTCAGCATTTTGCTTGGGGTTACTGCAGGAACCTAGGATCAGCAGCCTCAGGCAGCTAAGTTTACTGACAACAGTTAAGTTCATCAAGACAGCATTAAAAATGTACTCTCTTCAGCAGAGACAGTGGGGTTTGACAGCTCTTTACGCAAGTACAGATGTACAAGTCTGGACACCCTCACGCTGTCTAGATGCCTGCAAGGCCAGAGGCTCTGTTTAAAATCAAATTCTCTCCGAAGTCAAAAGCAGTAGCAAAGTTCAGGCCAGTGAAATCTCAAAACAAGAGCCACCACTGTCTTTATCTTTGTGCAAGTAGAACTGGAGCGGACTTGAACTGAATTAAACAGAACAGGAATGAAATGGAACAGCGAGTCGTGGACTCCACAGGTTAAACTGAGTACAAACAGGCAGTGCTCACCACAGCTGAACATTTCGTGTACACTCAGCTGCTGAAAGTAGAAGTCACGGCTGCTGCTGCAGAGCCAACAGAGTGAAACGCTTCATTTCATGGTACAGTCTTACATCCATACTGATTTAAGCCAACTTCCAGCAGCCGTTGGCCTTTAGGCCGGTGCCACGGCGTTATCACAGCAACACCATCACACCAACACCATGGCACGGGTGCATTTTCTTTGAGAGGCTGGTTTTCAGCTGGGTCCTCAAATCACTCAGCTCAGACAGGAGGCCACGAGAGTGCCAGGGAGGAGGCAGCACCCCAGGCAAGGGTACTGTCACTCACAGTAATGTAAGCACAGCCTTAACTTGGCAGAGAATGCTCTGGTGTGCTTGTGCCAAGCGCTAGGCAGCACACAAGAGCTGTTCCCGGTGAAGTCAGTGGGGCTTGGATTGATTCTACACCCTGTTCCTGCAGACACAGGGAGGTCTGCTACCTCCCTGGGACCAGGGAGACCTAACGAGGAGAAAACTATTTGGAAGAAACAAGAGGATTGAAGTGGAATGTTGTTGCCTTTAAAGCGAATGCCTTTGTGAGTCTTTTTGTCCCTTTCAATGCTAGGATTGGTCTGTTCCAAAATTAGTTAAGTAAGGACATGGTTTGGGGTAGGTTTTTTCACCTGAGAGCCTCCTTGTTTTGGTAGTACAAGCAATTACAAATCCTCTTGTGCCTTCCAAGCCTCTTGTTTCTTCCAAGAAAGCAGTAAGTCAGTAAATAAAACCTGGTGACTTCAGTTGTGTGTGGTGCTTACCTATTACTCACAGCTATGAACATCTCAGTCAGGGGGACTCAGGCTAATCACTCTTACACCAGAGCCCTGCAAGATAAGATGGATCTTCAGGAATCTAGCCAAACCTGCCCACACAAATCAGGCAAGATGACTGCAGAGCCTACTGTCCCCTTCTGCAGTAACACAGCTTGCTATCCGGAATCACACAACTTCTGATAGACTTAACTCCTCGTTTCCAGGACAGGGGAGGCTGGCTGGAAGCCTGCAAACCACGTCTGGAGCCACTGATGAAAGCTAGTGTGCAACTACATGTTATCATCAGCAAACCTAAGGTATAGGGTTGTTTTGTGCTCTTGTGGTTTCCTTTGTTTCAGAAAGGACACAGCATATAAAGATTGCCTGAAATGAAACAGCCATCTATGCTACCTGATACTAAGAACACAAGATAGACTTGTTCTAAGGGCTCAGAAAAGGAGGCAACAAATCCCCACACCTGAGTGAAGCCCAAAGCTAGCGTAAGGTTGAATCTTCACTTACAGAAAACCCAACAGCATTTCTTCTAAAGCAGAGCACGCTGTGTTTGGTGGAAGACAATCTTGAACAACAAGACCGAACAATTTAGAAGCCATAGGATAAAGTTTGTAAGTGGAGCTGTGAGTGGAGCAGCTACCACGTTCCTAATGGAGCTATTCCTTCGAGCAACTACTGCTTCAGCTCGTTAGTCATCAACAGTGCCATCCGCAGCAGCTATTTCCACCAGTAAGATGTTTCAAAACAGGAAAGCTTCAGTCTTCACTCATTTTTACTACACTGTTGTGGAGCTGGGAGCAAATATGCTGCAGATTAAGTCTGCCGCTTGCTTTAGAGTAAGAAATACTGAAAACAGCTCAAGATGAATTGATATAGCATCGTGAATCACAATTTCCCCTTAGCCACTGCAGGAGAAGATGCCCAGCATCTTACAGGATATGACCAGATCCTTACAGGGCAGCATCTACAACACTAAATACCATTTTCAACATGCAGCTACTTACACAGGCCTTGTCAAAGCACTTAATGCTAAGTTCCATAAGAGAAGAAATCCTTCATGGTCGAAGGAGCAGACCTGAGCACATGCACAACACCTCTGCTCTCTCTGGCAAGGACACTGCTGCAGCAGCAGACCTAACTGCAAGTCCTGGCTGTCAGAACAGATGTCATCTGCAGTGACCGACTTAAACCTGATAGAGGCTGCAGCAGCCAGCATGGAAGACCTACTGCCAAATGCTTACAGTAAAGAGAAGCATTTCTTCTCCAAGGCCATTCAGAGTTTGTAGGACATCCCTTTCTGACAGATTACTAGAGTGCAGTGCATGAGATGTCTGCAGAACTCGAGACCAAACCAGTGTCAAAGAGGCTTCAACTGGCAGTGGCACAGAACTGCTGCTATTTAAAATGGACAAGGAAATCACACCATGTAATCAACAGGATCACTTGTGTCTATCTACTTTGCCAGAGGAAGACACATGGGGCGAGTGAAAAATGCTCAGTAACACTCTGCTGCTGGAGGAGAAGCCAGGTTCTGTATGGCAAGCAGCAACTTCTCCCAGTACTTTTCCTTGTGAGAGTGCAGGAGAGGCCAGCCTCCTCCTCCACCTGCGAGGAAAAGCACAGGGCTAACTCACACCCATTTTATACTCACGTGTATAAAATAAGCAACAGGATTACACCAACACACTGTGCCCAGTGAAACAACTATGCAAGCTTTGCCTCTGTGACATGTCCTTCTCTCCTTCCACAAGCAATGATCTTACTTGGATTTCCAGAGTTCTTCTCTTCAGTTCAATTTCCACCTTCCTGGTGGACTCAGCACCCCCTGAACCTCCCAGATTCTCCTGTGCCCATTCCAACACCCATTTAATTGGGTAGAGAGCTCACAGAGAGAACTAACCCAGCAGAACACACAGGGGAGCAGAGGGAGTAGGACAAACCCCAGGCTGTGTCTAACTCCCTGTAACTTACACCCAGAGGAAGAGGCAAAGAGCTGGCTGAAACAAGGGGACAGGGACACATCCATCAACCTGGGGAAAAAAAGCCCAAAAAACTGGAATAAAGATAGCTTCTTCCAGCAGAAACTCCCTGCTTCAGCTGCAGTATTAATTGTCACTCTACTGAGCACCATTTGGCTAAAAGGCTGCTCTTCAGGCTGTGAGAACTCTCCTGAAACACCTTCTGTACTCAAATACTCTCTTCTTCTCCCAGTTTCAATTATAACTGAAGGAACTTCAGCTGAAGCTGCTATTTCTGGAAGGGCTCAAAACAGAATGGGTTTCCAAGGTACATGCAGTTCTTAAACCCACAGGGCTGCAGCCTGCTGGTCTCCTTGCACACACACAGTGCGCACACATCTGACTTCCTAGGTCGGACCAGACTGGAGTGACAACAAAGGCAAGGCCCCTTGCCTGGCCATTTGTGCAGTATATTGCATCCAGTTCTGGGCCCCTCAGTTCCAGGAGGGCACAGAGCTGCTGGAGGGTGTCCAGCGTAGAGCAACGAAGATGATGAAGGAAGGAGAGCAGCTCCCTGATGAGGAAAGGCTGAGGGAGCTGGGGCTCTTGAGCTTGGAGGAGGCTGAGGGGGGACCTCATTCCTGTCTATAAATATGTGAAGGGTGGGTGTCAGGAGGGTGGAGCCAGGCTCAAGGTCATCTGGACAAGGGTCAATGGGTGCAAGCTGGAGGAGAGGAAGTTCATATGAAGATCAGAAGGAACATCTTCACAGTGAGGGTCCCAGAGCACTGGACCAGGCTGCCCAGGGGGGTTGTGGAGTCTCCTTCTCTGCAGACGTTCCAGCCCCACCTGGCTGTGTTCCTGTGCCCCTTGGTCTGGGTGATCCTGCTGTGGCAGGGGGATTGGACTGGATGATCTTTCCAGGTCCCTTCCTATCCCTAATGATTCTCATGTTTCTATGATTCTGTGTTGAGTGTAGAGCCAAAGGATAGCACCAGACCAGCACCAATCCACCCCAGAATGGCACCCCAGAAGGTAGTTCAAACCTCCCAACTCTGTCCTCGGGTACCAGCATCTTGTTCTTTCAATAGGTGTCTGTGTTTCCTGGAGACACACAGCAAAACCAACATCTGCAAAACACCTCATGCTCCCCAGAGAAGAAGTAACAACCACCTCACCCAGCCAGAGCCAGCAGGACAAGGTGTAATGGAAACAGTGAGAAGAACTGTAATTCAAGAAAAGGATGTTAACCTCTGGAAAACACAACTGCTGTCTGGCTTTCTCCAGCCTGCACCAGGACGCTAAGCATGCAGCCACCCTACTCTTGCAGCACAGCCCATAGCCAAGCTGGTCCCACTGCAACCTCTGCTTGCTGGAAACACTACAGCTCTCTCATTCTCACTGCTTGCTTATGGGTTTTCCCATCGACTCCTCCTACGTGTGAGTTTTGGGGTGATTTCCGAACAGGACATCAACCCAAGGGACATCAGCTAGTTTTTTTAGCCTCAAATATCCACAACTCATTTCTAAAAATCTCAGAGAATTTAATTCAAAGCCAGCAACAACAACCAACTCAGGTCATCCCACGTCCAGCTGCTTCTAGTGTTTGGGCTATCAGGGATGGTCTCACACACCTACCCTCTGGAAGCCCAGGAGCAATCCTGCAGCAAGTATACCCCAAGAAGCTGATTTTTGCTCATTGCATCAAGATAGATTCATGGGAACTGCAATTCCTCCTCAGCCAAAGACTATTTTTACCGAGGAGAGGAAATCCTCCCCCATCTGCTGGAAGTTTTATCACGCATCTGCAATCCCCAAGTGAAACTGCAGAGGACTTTGAGAACCACCCCACTGGAGCAAGACTACTGGGGATTGAGGAGCAAGACTTCCCAAAAATAACTGGAGGAAAACAACCTCGGAACGCAGCATAGTGAGAATCCTCCATCGCCACATTCCCCTCCACAGAGGCAGAGAGTATCTTTGCTTGGGAAAGACCTCCAAGCCCACCAAATCCAACCCTCGCCCCAGGCCCACACCTCATTTCAATCCCTCCAGGGATGGCCACTCCACCTCTGTCCTAGGCAGCCTCTTCCAATGTTTGGTAACACTGTTGGTGAGGAAGTTTCTTCTACCTACACCTCCCTGGTGCAGCTTGCAACTGTTTTCTCTGACCCTGCTGCTCACCATCACTTTTCCCTTACCCAGAAGCCAGATGCAGAGGAGAAAGCCAAGACAATCACTCCGTGTCCACTCTGAAATGCCTAAGGACTGCTCGGTCTCAAAGTATCTGAACCTATTTATCACAGGACACAAAGCTTGATTGACACAGAGGCAGCTTGGATTCAGCAACACTTGCAGCGCGACAAGCCAGACCTCTTTAGCAGCTCCGTGGCACAGGACCTTCATGCCCCCTTTGGACTGCAAAGAGAAGATGACAGAGGCACTTCACCCTCAATAACCCAAAATATCCTTGGGTACCCAGAGTCAGGAGCTAGTCCAAGCTCAGGCCAGTCACAGAGAGAAAGTAGAAGAGAAGGAAAACTCTGAGAAACGTAGACTTTACTACTAGGGCCCCAGGAATGGGCACCGCTGTGCTTGGTTCCTCCTTGGTTTGCTTTCAAACAAAAGATCAGCGACAAAAGAGCAGATCCAGCATCATCACCACAGGGGTGTGTTCTGCAAATATTTTGTTCATAGGGTTACCACAAAAAAACGCAAACAGCCTCCAAAAAACCCCCTCCTTGGATATAGCTAGAAAACACATACCAGGGCGCACAGCCCCTCCACTAAGCAGCAGCCTTTGGGTGGTTTGTTCACGTGCCAGGGAGGCCGTCAGCGGCGTGCAGAGCTACTCCACCTACCAGGGACTGCATTCCTCAGGGTGTGCAAAAACAAAAACCCCCTCTTTTCCCCTGTAGACTTCAACTCTAACAAGGAACAGGCTGTTTCCCAACATCTTTCACGTAACCCTGCTTGTGTTCTCCAACTCAAACACACTCTTCACAGTATTTAGCTTCCTTATCTTTATCCTTTCAATTTTACCAAGACATCAAGATTGTTTGTCCCCCCAGAAACCCCAGGCAAACTTATAACACAGTCATGCTTAAAGATGCTCTATAGGAGAACCATTCCAGCACCACTTCACTGCAAGAGACAGAGCATTTGCTTGCCTGACTCCAGTTTTTACCTTGCCATAAAAGCCACCATCAAAATGCAGCCTGTAATCTCAACAAATAAAACCTACGTGAGAAATTATGCACATTTCTACATCCAATACTAGTGATGCCTTAATGTTTCGACCCTTTCCTTGTCCCTAGCTGCTGTTTAAACCTGGTGTTTATTCCTTCCCTTCCCTGCTGCACACTGGCTACAGCTTTGCTGGAACACCCTACCATATGGCTATGATTTTATGTGTAAGGAGGTTCTGGGAGTTGAGTCAGAAGTACAGCACGGACTGGGCTCCGGATCTAAACACTCTGAAGGCACTGCAGAGCAAGGGGTGGCTTGCAGAACTCTGGTTTAGCTTACACTGGTACTGCACACAATTGAAACCATCCTCTTTTTGCACACACCTTCATCTTCCCTACAACCCTGCACTGAATGCCAAGCACGATGCTGCAAGTTTTCCCTCCCTATAAAGGAAACAGAGAATTATTCAGTCCTGTATGACCACCACTCAGGCATTTCTGCACCTCAGATGGACCAGGAGTATCACACAAATACAAGCCAGAATGAATCTGGTGCAACACATCGAGTTCTACCAGGGGAGGATTACTGTTTCTTAAAGGTCTTCACCGAAAGGGTTGTCCAGCACTACAACAGCTGCCCAGAGAAGCAGCTGAATCAGTATCCCTGCAGGTGTTTATAAGCTGTGTAGGTGTGACGTAGGCAGCCATGGTTCAGAGGTGGACTAGGCAGCATTAGGTTAACGGTTGGATTCAGTCTTTTCCAACCCCAATTATTCCATGGTTCCAGGTATTATCAGCAAACTATAGACAGAAACCAAGTAAGAGCTGGAAAATACCTGAGCTGCACAGAACTACTGACTACGCTCAGTTGCTGCTTGGTCACAGCCGCTGGGTTTGCACTGGGAACAGCAAGGCAGTGTTCACATGCTGTCGAGAAATTACACTCACACGTACACCCCCCCGAGTAACACACACCCCATGCACTGCTCTGATCTTCCAAACGTATCTTAAGCCAAGCATTCTTCAACAGAAAGTCTGTCTTTATTCAGCTGCTTGTTTTCCCTTACAAACTCCTTTAACCCCAGTCCTCCTCAATGTGTACAGGTCGACAGGGATGCATGGAAATCTTCATGCATGGAATTCTTAATGCATGGATGTGCAGGCTGGTCTAGAATCACTCTTCCCATAAACCCAACGACAGCGAGCTGCAGCTCTGACCACTGTCGTTTGCAAACGAAGCAATCATGAGGGATTTCCAGGTTGTTATTTATTTTTCAGTATCACAGTGCTCCTTGGCTTTCACATTCTGGGCTAAAGTCAGGAGTGGAAATGGCAGGAGAAAGGGTGGGGGTTTTAACACCACTGATGTGGAGCCAGAACAGAAGCAGGAAGGAGGGGAAGTTTCACAGGAAAGCTGCTCGGGTCAGATTTACTGGCAGAAGCTACCCAACGTTTCTTTCAACATTTGACTTAGGAACAGATATGAATCTGTTAAAAACTAAGGTTCACTTGATGTCAGAGCAACCCATGAACGGGTGATGTTTCCACACGGACCTTTAACCACATCAAATTCACCACACACACGGACTCCGCTGTGACGGTTCAGTTCATGAAGCGATGAAGTCTTAGAGTGTCAGGACAGAGACCACGCGTTTTGAGTTAAAGAAGCAATTGGGGGCCATGAATAATTAACGCTGACCTATCTTCTCAGAAGGACTACACAGAAATCCTTGGAAAGCTGCACTTCCAACTTGATGTTGTCAGTCCTGCACCTGAAGTCATAACAGCCGATTTTGGATGAGGGGTGGTGGGAATCATCTGGAAACACGGGCTTGCCAAGGCAAGCAAGAGCCAGGCTGGGCAATGGGGGGCACAAGTATCAAACCCCGGCTGGGAGACAAGCAGCTGCTGTGACAAAAGGCCCAGTGTGCTCTCAGTGTGTGTCACAGCCAAGACGAGCAGCAGCCTGTCCCACCAAGTATTTCAGAGCCCAACAAACTCAAAAGGAGGCAGTGGTAGGGATAGATAAAATGTAGGAATACCAGCAGAAGACAATTTCTGATGTAAAACAGTGCCTGACAGGACGGTGAGGAACCAGCAGAGGGAAGTGATGTGGGTGGACAAGAAATAACACAAATGGAAATCACAGAATGGTGGGGGTTGGAAGGGACCTCTCTAGATCATCTAGTCCAGCTCCACTGCTAGAGGAGAGTATTAACAAATCCACACTGTGTGCAAGCTTGGACACCAGCTACAACATCTCAGTGGGTTTTTAATTAAAACACAAATTAAAGGCTCTAGAGAGAAAGAGATCTGGAACAGCTCAGCAAATGTCTCTGCTCAAGACACAGCCTTGGTTTAAAAACCAGGGAAACAGCTTCAAATGCTGTAGTCTTGCATGAAGAGCAGAGAGCTGATGAGTAACACTAACCTAATTATTCCAGAAGACGAGAGTGCAGACTCCTCTACAGCTTGCAGTGCTGGTCACACCAGGCTAAACCAGCCTGGGCTACCTGTTTCAGGAAGGGGCAACGTGTCTGGTACTGGGACTAGAAAACCCCTCAAAACAGACTGCCCTCCTGAACAACCCCAGCCTGCTGATATGCACCCACTTATGGTAACACAAAATCATGTGGAAAAGGAAGTCTGGCAGCTTCTGTTTGCACAAATCCAATCTAAAATTAACTCCTGCAGGAAGTCAAGGATGTAACGACCAAGATCAGACCTAGGACCACTTGTTCCCTCACGTGAAGAGGCTCAGTGCTCATCCTCTCAGGACAGAAGCCCCAGCCAAGGAGAGACTGTCTTCTGCAAACACTACAGCCCAGTGCTGTCCTTCAGACACAGCCCTGCTGTGCAGGAACAGCTCCAGCAGAGAAGGCTCATAGGCAGAGGTGGTGTTGAGTGTTAGCATACAGATGTTTACTAACCCAGTGAGTTTTCCAAACAGATGATTTCCGCCAAGGATGTCTTCCAGCACCCTTTGCTCAATGCAAAGTAAACTACAACCTAGAGATCTAGAGGAGCTGCTGTATTTGCTCATCTCTGCAGATGCACTGCAATCATAACTGGGGAGCCTAACAGCTCCAAAGATTATTCGGGTGATTCCACTGCAGTGCAATACAAACAAAGCTATCTGTGCAAAGTGGGCTTCAAGGCACTGAGGAAGAAGACCTAATTAAGTTATACATTCACGCATCGTTGCCCTATGTATTAGAGTCTGGAAAACTGAAGGCAACCTGCTATTACATATCATGTGCTATTATTCATGTAAGTGCCTAAATTACAGAGTTGGGGAGATACTAGTGATGTGCTTATTAAAAAGCCATCTCATTCATCATATAATACACAGACTTCTGTTAAGACTGCACTAGGAAACGTGAAAGCAGCAGCTGAATAGCAAGTCTCTGCTGAGCCACGGCAGGGGTAGGAGGAGGGATGCTAAAGGAATGCTCTTTGCGTTTACCTTCTTTAAAAAACAACAGAAGTGCATGCTGAGTATGGAGACTGTGCCAGGAGTTCACACCACCCCTGAAAGGAGCACAAACTCGCTCACGCAAACCACACAAGGAAACACTCAAAGGGCCTGAGCAAACTGGATAGGAGTCTCAAGGTTTAGATCAGGGACTCTCGGGGGGATAAGGGGGAGATGAATACCCACACTGGACAGAGCAGTGATGCAACACTGGTTTTTCAGAAGCAGAGGACATCCTTAGGTACCTATGGGGATAGAACCAAGGTAGCCTGTGCAGCAGAAGTGATGGAAGCCTTGGCTCAGCTTGCACACACAACCCAAGAAGCTGTGTAGCTGGGGGCCTTACTGAAGCCCTGCTGATGCTTCCTTCACACCCAACTTTTTATCCTCCTTATCCTTTTCACCTTGTGCCAAATTGATGACAAGCCTGGCTAGCTTCACAGTATGCTAGCAAGAAGGTGAGCAGTGACGTGGGGCTCAGGCAGTGCCAGTAGCTGTGCTGAATAGCAGGCTCCAGCCAGGTTGGCAGCATCCTGCAGCAGAATATGCCTGCGAACCACTGCGGGAGTCCAAGGTGCATCCCAGGGCAGCTGACCTCTGGCCCTGTGGAATCAGCTATTCCAGGAAGTCCTTCCTACCCTGTGAACTCCAAACCCCCCAATTTAGGGTTTTAGCAGCTTAACTTTTCAGAAACTCTTTAAAAGCAGAAGCAGTTTGCTGAGCACTCCCTTCCCCCTCAAAGGATTTCACAGAGCATGAGGGAGACAGAAGACAAATTCCTCTCAGAATTTGAAGTGTTTTAAAATAGGAATCGATAGTCAAAACAAGCTAAACTATGTAAAAGGATTCCGAAAGTGCATTTTGTCTCACGTGAAGGGATTCATATGCCTTTATCACAGAAACCACAGCTGTTAAGTTACAGCAGCGTCTGATACTGCATTTTTCATCTCGTCATTATTCCTTCCAAGAGTAATTCACAAACCACAGTGCATCCTTTATCTTAGCAGTCGATTAGAATTTCTGATTTAGGCAAGTTCTGCTTGAGTTAAGAAGTCTGTTACCATCTCCACATCAGAACTGGGTAACTGCAGCTGCCCTACCAATGCTCGACAGCAAAGTCACATCAGCAGCGTCTTTCCCAAACTGCTTTGACCGTGAAAGACGCGCACGCCGGCCTGGTTAGGGAGACTGCCTGGGAACACCAGGTGCTGTAGGTTTATCCTGCTCAGCAGACACTTGGACTTAGAGGATCTTCTGAGGTCCCTTCCAAGCCATAACATCCTGTGATCAAGCAGAACTGAGTCCTCCACAACCAGCCTTTGCAAGGAAGGATGCCACACACTGCTTTTCTACCACAACCATGTCCTTAAGGTCCAGATCTAGATGACTTTCAAGCTCATCTAGAGACAGCAACTCAACCTCTCCCCGGGCAGCCTGTTCCAAGGCCTGACCACCCTTTCAATGAAGAAGTTCTAGCCCAAACTTCTGGTGCCACCTGCAGACAATTCCTCTTGTCCTGTCACTCACTATTTGTGAGAGGAGACTAACACCTACCTCTCTACACCCCCCTTTCAGGTGGTTGCAGACAGCAACAAGATCTCCTTCATTTGGCTTCACCTGTTCTTACTCGAGTTCGGTGGCATGGGCTTGAGGCTCTTGAAAAAGAGCACGAGTCTTAAACCCACACACTAGACTTAGCCTGAAAGGGCTCTTTGAAGGTTTGCAGGTCAGCCGTCTTTTGTATTCAGCACCTAGCTCCTGGAAAGGCTAACAGCAGCCCCTTTCTTCTCCCCTTGCAGATCGGTTGGCCATGCCTACAGCTAATACCCTTCACTTTATAACCTTCTCCAGTTTCTCTCCCTTAAATCTTCAGAAGCCTAGAGGCAAAAAAAGAGTCTGGAAAGTCTGGAAACACAAAAAAGAAGACAAATGAAAAGAGAATGTTAACCTTCTCTTTTGACCTGTCTTGCTGTAGTATTCATTACAAACTAAGAAAGCAGTTTTTAAGGCACAAATAAACCCTCACAGTATGAAAAAAGAAGAACTTCTGCATCAAGAAGAGGTTGGAACAGAATGTTTCAATATTAATGCCTTTAAAGAGGCGAACAGGAACCTCATGAAAAGCAATCCTTAGCCACAAACACTTGGCGGGGTTCATCTAAATGTGCAGATTAATAAAAGGTGTTGAAGGCAGCTAAATGCACTCTGGAAAAGCACAACAGCCCAGCAATGGGAGTCAGCAGCTCAACATGATTAGATGTGTTTGAAATCCTGCCAGGAGCACAGAGCCTGCTGGAAAACATGGGCCATCCTGACAAGGCAGAGGAGAAGCGCTCACAAGCACACACTGCTCAAAGCCTACGCCAGTTAGGCTGCTCTGCTGTTGATTTTTGTTGTTTATTAGGTTTTTAATAATCTGTTGGAAATTTTGTCAAGGACAAACAGCCCGACGCTGACCCGAGGTCATTCATGAAGTCGTTTCTTAACCACCACTAACAAAAGAGATGAGCTGCAAGTAAATGAACAGCAGCCAGATGGCTTTCCCTTCTGCCAACTCCTCACTCCATCCCTACCATCGACCCATGCCAACTATCATCTACACCACCTAACACCGGCTTGCAGCTGGCACAACTGAGGAGGAGAAAGCTCCCCAGGGCCTACGGCAAGTGATGCCTTAGGAACACCCACATCAAATCCATGACTCAGTTAGAAAAGACACATATCTGTTTCACTATCTACTGCACAACTCAAGCTAACTCCCTTCACTTCCTCCCCCGAAACAATCAGAACAGGTAGCAAATATTTCATACACGCAGGAACTCTTACATAAACTAGACATCAGAGTGTGTCTTCAACTCAAACTTCAGACCCTCTTGTGGCTAAGCACGCGTTTATGTGGGCAGCCAGACGTAGGTACCTTTGTGGCACAAATCCATAATACCCCTACCCTTGCAGCACGGTTGCCTTAGGCACATAAATCATCTTATAGGTCATTAAACACGGTGTTTTACCCATGGAATGTTAAAACTGTTCCACCATCAAGTCTTTTTCTAAATGCAATCCTTTCAGCAATCAGCGCTAAAACCACCAGTGAAGTTAGGCAGGTTGAGAGGACAGAGGGTTTAAAAATAAAGTGGTTTAAATGGTTTGCAAAACCAGAGTAAAATAACAGACGTCAGCAGGAGAAAGAACCTCTCTCTTCACTGCAACTTGGGGGAGAAAGGTTCTACAGCAAGAAAGGTGTTGTCAGTCTTTACATTCTGGACACACAGGGACACGAGCAATGCTACCACAGGTTACCCGCAGGGAAGGGAGGTGTTCAGTCCAACTGCAGTGAAAAGGTAGGTCCGTGCAGGAGAACCTCAGACAACATCCCAAGTTTGTGCTTTCCTTTTCATGGAGCAAAACACAGAGAGAGAGATGGAGAAGAGATGTTTATGGCCCAACTCACTAAGGCAGACTGGGCCAGAACTGCACCCAGTACGTTGCACCCAGTACGTTGCACCCAGTACGTTGCACCCAGTACGTTGCACCCAGTACGTTGCACCCAGTACGTTGTTCATGCTCATATTAAAGACAAGAGTGAAAGAGTAACTGCATCAGAGGAGCAATCACCACGTTACATCAACACGGAGAAATCCACACAATGACAGGAACACCAGTAGATCTAAAAATTCCTGTTGGCATGCCATGTCACAGCATCTCATTAGAAGCTGACAACCCCATGCTGTTATATTTTGCTTTTTATCTCTGTTTTTTAAGGAAAAGGTTGCTTTAAACACAAAGATCATTACAGAATAAAATAGCAATGAGCACCACAAGGCAGTGAGCACGTGTCTCCTAAGAGTTCTCCCTTTCAGAAAGGAGAAGGCAAGTGTTCTGGTCCTGATTCTTACAATGAGCTGCCTCTCTACAGTACCAGCTCCATCTCTGATGCCATCTGCAGTACCTATTAAGATAACAATGCTGGAGTCAGACATCCCAGTAGACTTGCCTTTTCTTTTTTTAATCCCATCAGACAGGATCAAACTCTCACTATTTCACTGCTCTGCTCTGCCTGTCAATCATCAGGAGACACTCGATAAAACCCATCTGCTCCAGTTACTTTACTGTCACCTTGCAAAACTGAGATGTTCTCCACAATCGAAAGGAACTGGGTTTGCTTTAAATTTAAACACTGCATTGAGATGAAGACACTTTACTGCTTTCTAGTTATGTTTAACAGCTACTCTTCTCCCAAATTACTAACTGTAGGACAAGGGGAAATGGCCTCAAGCTGCAGCAGGGGAGAGTTAGATTGGATATTAAAAAGAAGCTCTCTACAGAGAGAGTGCTTGGGCACTGGAACAGGCTGCCCAGGGAGGTGGTGGAATCGCCATCCCTGGAGGTGTTTAGAAGGCGAGTAGCTTGAGCACTTGAGGCCATGGTCTAGGGGTTGGGGAGGTGTTGGAATGAGTGCTGGACTTGGTGATCCTGGAGGTGCTTTCCAGCCAGGAGGATTCAATGATTTTGCTTGCATTTTCTATAGGGTATGTAGATCCTTTCTACCTTGGCTTACACTGGCCTCCAGAAGAGACAGAAGTGTGTGTGCACTGCTCTGCTTGGAGGAAAAGGTTCTTTCACCCACAGGTCTGGAAAGGCTCATCCAGGAACCTGCCACAACCAACAGTTTAAAGTGTGTTTATATTGTAATGCTTCGTATGCCTCCCCGCTGCCCCACAGAGCAGTCTATTTCAGGGTTAGTGCCTAATTCTGTGTAAGTGATTTAGACTCATTTTTCTAGTGCGTTTTGCAGCCCATTTCATCATCTAACTCTGCTGTGTAATTAAAATTCCTCCTCATCTATTTATGTGCTAGCTCTTGCCTCCACCTGAGCCCTCTGGCTACGCCTTTCAAGAGCATCGGTGTCTTCATTTTGGAATTACAGGGGATGTGCAGCACAGGACACCTCCTCCATCAGTTTTTTTAATCTAGGCAAATTCACACTAATCCTCTTACCACGACAGACCTAGAATTTCAAGACCTCCTCTGCAAGGAGGCTTCGCAACCTTCCACAACAGCACATTGCATCTGCCTGTGCCACAAACGCCTGCTTGCAATCTCAAGCCCAAAGGAAGGAAAGCACAATTCCACGCCTGAACACTGGCTGCCCGAGGAAGCTCGCAAGCATTCACACCCAGCAGCAGGGAAAACTCAGCCCCGCCAACACCAAATGCCAAGCAAGAATGCCCTTTAAGAGCCCAACTGCCACTATGCAGCTGGTATCCACCCCATTGGTTTGGGGAGAACTAATGACACTAGCACAAACACCAGCACCCCGTAAAGGTTCACCTTTTACAGCAGGAAATGCAGTATACTCAACGAGAGAAAAGCTCAGCACCAATTAGGTTGGAAGCTGGATCAGTGTTCCAGAGTCAGCACCACACCATGCACTCCCGGTATTCCAATCGGCGTGTGGTGTGGGTTTGCAGCCTTGTTTTAATCCTTGGCACGCACACTGCCTAAATAATCCACAGATATAGAACACCTTCAGGACATAAAGACAAACCTTAACAGTGTTCTGGGAGCAGCAGGATCTATCCAGCCCAAAATTAAGGGGTTACAAACTCAAACTTCTGCCTTATGTTCCCGTTTCTTCATGTAAGTCCTAGTGCAAGCAGGAATGCTGTCACCCAGATCCGCTGTTATTTTTTCCAGCTCTATATTTACACTTCAAGGATTACACAGAAGCACAGAGCAGAAGCTGAAAAGCCAGGGTCTTCAAACAGGCTTTCAAAACAGCACAGATCCAGACATCTACCAGAAGGCAGGGAAGGAGGCTCCAAGCTTTAGATTCAGGAAAATGATGGTTTTACCTCGCACAAGAGCTTGGAGAAGCACTGAGAGGAAGGCAGGCTCCTCTCCCGCAGCGGCCGGAGGAGGTGCAGCTGAAGCATTTCAACCTAGCCCATGTAAATTTAGCTATTTATTTTGGATAAATCCCACTAAATGCTTTTCCACCTCCTTCTCGTTGGTTTAACAGCCGCCAACCAGAGTGCTGAGCTGCAGGATGGCAAGCGGCCAGGCATCAATTCCTGTAGGGCTGGGAGGACAGGTCTGCTCATTAAAGCCTCCAGTAGGTTTACTGCAAGGCAAGGACCAAAGTAGCTCTTGGCTGCCATGTCTCTGGAGCACCCTGCTCCCGATTTCCCTTCCACCTTTCCTGCTGGTGCTCCGCACAGCTCCTCAATTCAATACCCTGCTAAGAAACATCCCTTCTGAACAATCATCCTCTTTGCAAATAGAATTAAGGAGGCAAACGTAACACGGGAGCAATGGATTAGTTGTCATATTTACCCAAACTACTGCTTCCAGCTCCTTATAATGCAACTCTCTACTCAATACACAGGGTGGCTTCACATTAGGCTACTTGTTTGCTCAGCTGGCCAGTCAGAACCCGGCAGCATTTCTCTCCAACCCTAGAAATCATAGTCACAAGGTTTCTGACAGAGGTTGAACTAACTTGTACCAGTATCAGCCACCCCAAACTACTGCTGTTCAACCACTGCAGCCTTCTTGGGGTAGAAAGAAAAGGAACAGCAAGTTTCCACAAGAGAAAACAATGGATTATGTAAAGTTTATTGTAATTTCTTCTGTTCTAAGAAGTTAATTCATGAAGGTAAGGAACATGAAGTGCCTGCCAGCTTCCTCCCCTTTGGAATCTGTTCCGTACACACAATAATTACAACAGGAAGCTTCCCTCTGTAAGCAAATAGGACATGAGAAAAAGGGCAGGTATGGCTAACAGGAGTCCTCCATGAGCACATTTTATCAGGATACCGAACCCAAGGGCTAGCAGGTGATCCTCAGGGGTCTGGTTTGGGTCCAGTACTGTTCCCTATCGTTATCGGTGAAATTGAGAGTGGCAGCAAGAGCCCCCTCAGCAAGTTTGCTGTGTTGGGGTGGCTGACTGGCTGAAGGGAAGGGACCTTGACAGGATGGAGAACTGTGGCAGTGCAACTGCAGGAGGTTCAAAAAGCGCAAGTGCAGGGTTCTGTATCTGGGTTGGGGCAATTCCAAGCACAAACACCTGCTGGGTGGTGAATGGGTTGAGAGCAGTCCCAAGGAGGACTTGAGAGGGCTGGCACATTAAAAGCTCAGCATGTATGAGGGCAGCTTAGAAGGCCAACCAAGTCCCTGGCTGCATCAGAGGCAGCACTGCCAACAGGACTAGGGAGGTGATTCTCCCCCTCTTTTGTGAGGCCTCACCTGTAGTAGTGCATCCAGCTCTGGAGACCTCTTACAGCAGCCTTCCAGTACCTGAAAAGCACAGGCAAGCTGGAAACAGGAAAACTTTTTATGAGTGACTCTAAGTGACAGGACAAGGGGGAATGGCTTCAAGCCAAATAGGGGAGATTTAGATTGGATCCTGGGAAGAAATTCCTCCCTGGGAGGCTGCTGAGACACTGGAACAGGTTGCCCAGGGAGGCTGCTGAATGCCTCATCCCTGGAAGTGTCCAAGGCCAGGCTGGATGGGACTCTGAGCAGCCCAGTCTGGTGAGAGGGGTCCCTGCCTGTGGCAGGGGGGTTGGAACTAGGTGTCTGAGATCCCTTCCAACCTAGGCCATTCTATAATTCTTTAACACACATTCTGCACCTGACCTCTAACAGCTGAGAAATGCTCCTTGAGGGAGCTTTGAAAATTCAGCTGTGCCTGCACAAGAAAAAGAAAACCACAGAAAATCAAACAACCAACCTCCAACAGGAGAACCGCACACACTACAAAAGGGCTAAAAGCCTATCAGACCAAATCACGGCTACTGCTTCCAGGATTTTCCCAAGGGCAGGCAGAGCCGATGCTTGTCTGACAGGATCTGTTACCTGGGGTGCAATACAATCCAGAATGGAAGACAAAGGGAAGAAAGGTTTCTGTTAGATTCCTACAGGGGAGGAAAAAAGAGGACAGCTAAACAGCAAGAGCTCGATAGGCAAATCTGTGGGTCACTACTCTGCTTTGCTACAGCTCCCACTAAGATTTTTGTAGAGGTTTTTAAATCGTGAAGTCCAGAAGATTAAACCATCAAATAGAAGTCCACCAGGAGTTTGCTTAAAGCACTTGAGAGGAGCAGCACTCTCTTCATAAGATAAACCAAACCAGAGTTGCAGACACCAACCCTCTGGTACTGAGATCAGAAGCACAAATTGATATGTTTTACTGCGTAGTAAACCTTCCTCCACCAACTACTACTACTCTGAATGCACTACTCATCACCTGAACAGTCTAGGTTTATAAATATCCTGAACTACCTCTGCCTTCATTCATAAGCGAGCAGTGTTCGGTATCAAATGCAGTGCAGACTGGTAAAGGCAGACGTCTGCATCTGGTTAATCATCCTAATTGTGATGCAGACTACTTTAAAAAGACACCAGTCGGTGTTACACGCAGGCACAACTGGTGCAGCAGAAAAATCTCCATCTAAACCTTTACCAATACAAATATTCAGGGGACGGGAGAGCTCAGTGCGTTTCAGTTAAGAAAGAAACAAAACCAAACTGATTTGAAAATAGAGGAGGAATGTGAGGGTCTTTAGAACTTCAGCTCTGATCTTTTTAAAGCATTAAAACCCCACCACACAAGGTCTAGTCATCCCACAGGTAATGAGGGCCCAAGTGCCAGCTCTTTTGTCAGAGCAGGCTCCTACAATCATCCTGCTGTGGCATCTGCCTTTACACCCAGGCTTATGCAACCAGGCTCTCTCAGGCCAGGAACAGCTAAACTAGAAACCATCAGCAGTTCCAGGGCACTCTCCACCACGTTTTCGTCTGCCAGAGCTCTGCAACCTCCTGCTTGAAACATCCTTTGCAGAAGGCGAGTGGAAAAGGGGTAAGAGAGAGGACAATCTCAGCAGGGACCCAGGGAAGTACAGAGCTGCAAAGCCTGACACCTCCACTAGGCTAATAATTAACCCAGTTAGTGATAAAAGGAGGTGATTTCATCGCCTGGATAAACAGTTTGTTGGAGAGGACTACAGTTTGTATGGAGAGGAAACCCTGCCTGAGAAACCTGTCTGAGTTTTTCGAAGATAATAAAGCACAGGCATTCATTCTGTTCCACGTGAATTTCCAAAAGGACTTCAGCCAAGTCCCTGACAAAAACCCAGTGCTTTCCTAAGGAAACTAGGGAGGAAGAGGGAAGGTGCTATGTGGACAGACAGACAGGTGATAAACAGAACCATGGTGAGGATAGAAGCCAACAGCCTCTTCTTGGAATGAACGGAAGACACCGACTAAGTTGGGCAGAGACCCACGCTCAGACTCTGGCTATCTGGCATGTCCACGTGAGACAACGGAAGGGACACGAGCAGACAGCTGAGCAAGTCCAGTGATTATAAAAAAGAGTCTAGTGGTAGCAAGGCCAGGATGTGAGGAATTCCAGACAGTCCTGGGAGACTAAGTGACTAATGCTGTAGAGGAAAGCTACTGCAAACAAGCGCAAGACATGCATCTGGAGTGCTGTGTCCAGTTCTGGGCCCCTCAGGTCAAGAAGGACACAGAGCTGCTGGAGGGTGTCCAGCACAGAGAAACTACTCAGAGGACATCTACGGAGGAAGTTTTGAACAAGGTCACCCTGGTTTTAATTTTCCTAGGGCATCTGCTTCAAAGGAGAGGAGGGCAGAAAAAAGCTTGGAGAGGACCCCAGTGTGATCACCCCCACAGTGATGGGTTAGGTAAAGCAGGACACCACACAGAGCATCCCAGCATCACCCTCCACTCCTTAAAGCCCTGGACACAGCAGAGATTGTTCCTCTGCCCAGACCCATGATGAGGCAAGGAAAGAAATGGGAACGTATGTGCTAGGATTCTGCCTGTAATTCTGGAGCCCATCATCAGCATGGGGTAAGGAGGAGGCTTGCCATTCTTCTGTGTGGGGCAGGTCAGGAAGCTATACATCAGAAAAACAACAAATAAACCATAAGGCCAGGGAGAGGCTCTGGAGGAGCCAGAACAAGTGCCACCTCATGCACTAGATGAGCACATTCAGTTCACAGGGAGAAGGAGGCCTTGGAATGTGAGTCAACTGAGTGCATCACAAACCACCCACTGTCTCCTCTTCTCAGATGTCTCGGTTTATATTTCAATGGGTGATGGCTTAAGGTGTAACTCAACGTATAAGTGCTCCTCATCCCTCCTGATGGCAAGAGACCACTTTCTGTCACAGGGTAAAGTGAAACAATGCAGAAGCACTTAGAGCTATCTTCAAGGTGCTGCATGAAGATGAAACCAGCCACCCTTTGGCTTGGAGTCCCCAGTGGGATATACTGGGCTAGAGAGATGGGGATTTGCCCATCACTGCTGCTCTTTCATTTCTATGCTTATTACATCTCTTAGAAGCAGTCAGGTGCTGCTGACAGTGACAGGACGGTCACATCACGCGGTACCTGCAACTGGTCACGGGCTGTGCTGCACACGCAATACTCTTCGAACTAACTGCAGACCTCCATGGCAGCTCCAACCACTGCGACCACCAGACTGACCATCCTTCGGGTGTTTTGTTAACAGCAAACGAGACAAACTCCACACACAATTAGGCTCGTTCTCAAATCTGCTTTAAACTTCATTTACCCCAGTCCTCCAGTCACAGCGTGGCTTGGAGCTACTGGACTCAGTTCACGTTACCTGGGTCTGCTGCACAACCCTCCCAAAACCTCCTGGTTTTGGAGAGGATTTATAAATTACTTCAGCAGAAAACACAAGGGTTTCTACAGTTCATTTTCAAACCTGAAGGATACAAAGCTTTAGCAGCTCACACACACTGGGAGAAGTCTCCTTTTGCAGTTGTTACTCAAAGAAGAGGTATTTCCACACCATTAGATGCAACTGCAAGCTCACACATGATTTTGGAAGGGGAAGAAAGAACACCTAACTTGCAAAACACTGCAGGAGGTGGCTACTAAGCACATCAACGATACAAACGTTGTAAAGCAAGCATTTTAGGTTTAAGGCCTTTTTAAAATAAGAGAGAAGGGCACAGAGAATCTATATTGGGGTAACCAGGATGTGGGGAAAAGCTTCTCCTGAGTCGCCAAGCCTCATCTCCTACCGCAACAGCCAAGCACACATTAGGAGCTTCCTTAATCTATGCTCCAGAGCTGGTCTGGGGGCTTTGCTCCCACTCCTCTCATTTGATGGTTGTTATAGAATCTCACTGCAGTTAGGGAAGAAACTCTCTAAACTCCAAATTAAGTTTACTCACGTCAATTCATAGCTGTTCTCACGCCAGTATTCTTCCTTAGCTTAAACAGCTCCTCTCTCCTTCCAGTGTTGTATTTACAGATTGCAATCACATCCCCTCTCAAGTCTCACTTGATAGGCTAAACAAGCCAAACTTTGAGCATCTCCTCCAGAAAAATGGGCACTGCCATTCCCCGGTTCCTCTCTGCACCTACCCCACCTTCAGCACAGATGAGAGGACCAACACCTGGCAGCTCTCAGGAGCAAACAGCCACCCCACCACCTGCCAGTGTCCTGGCCTAACACACTCCATCATCACACTCGCCTTCTCCAAGGCAGCAAAACAGCAGCAGCTGGGACAAGGTCTCACACCCAGCACATTCCCTGTTGTGCTGTTCCCAGCATCTTGCTTGTAACAGTAAACAAAGGCAAGACTGCATCGTCCACTGGCAAAGGACGTACGTGGGGTGTAGCTTGTTTTCAGCGTGGATGATTTGCTCAAGTATGATTACACATCCTAGGTCAGTGCTTCCAGAGGGCATGGATCTGCTACTTGACAGGAATGCAATCAGTTAATTACTTGCTGTTATCTATCAACAACCAGGATTCATCTGAGTTTTTAACAGCCTCTGCTAAAAAACCTTTACAGGCAATCTCATCTACTCAAGATTCTTCCCTAACTACCTCTTAAATTCAACACTCGCTTCAGCTCAAACTGCAGCAGCCCTCTCTAGGCTACTCTGGCTCTTCCTAAGGCAACTACCATCCCTCCTGACCCCGGGGCACAGCAGTATCCCACCAAAAACCCACTGGTTCCTAACTTAGCCCTAGAAGTGAAAAACAAAAGACATAACCCAGGCTTCCAAGTCACGTTCCTAGGAAATCATTGCTGCGTGGTTGTTATCTACTGCTTTGTCAGGAGCGGCTCGTTCACTCCTACAGTCTCAGAATCTCCAGAGAAAAGTCTTCCTCCTCGTTACAACCAAGTCACATCTTCATAACGCACAGTAAAACTAGTCTTTCCCTTTAAGAGTGTCTTCTCCAGACCTCAGTTTCCCTTAAGTGACCAAAACCACCACAAAAACAACAGCCAAAAATGACTCCATCAAACGCTCCTCGCTGCACAGGAAAACCAAAAATACCCAGACTGCGCACGGCTGTTCCAGGCAAGGAAGTTAATCAGCCAAGATTTCATCCCAAGGTCACTGCAAGAGGATGTCTCTTCCTTTTGAGCTCCAGGATATCCGCACACTTATTTTAACCACGCGCAATTATGCGACACAGAATAGTTATCAACACAAGACACACAACTCATTCAGGCTCCCAGACAGTACCAGAGCATAAGGTGGCAAGATGATGATATGTCAGGCGTAGAACAAACAGCTAAAGGATGCTCACAACAAGCCTGCAGCAGCACAGCAGCAAGCCAAGCCTTGGCTTCTGGGGCAACGCGGCACTAAGGATCACTTCATCCCGCAGCGCTTCCTGCGGTCACCGCTGCCCTGCGGTACCCAGCACCGCGCTCGTAACCTACCTGTCCATCACCGTGCAGGACTGGGGCTGCTTCTTGCCTTCAGCTGCACTGTGTCACAGGCCCAGGGCCGCATTAGCCAGGCTAGCGAGCCAAGGCACATCAGACACCCCTGATGAGCACGCAGAGCCACCGAGCGCAGACGCTAATGACAGTTCCCCCTTCACCTCGTCTCTCAGGATCTCTTCCCTCTCTCCAGCCGCAGCACGAAGTCGCCCCGTGGCTACTGTGGCGGGACGCAGCCGATTCCCGACAACTTCCAGCGGGATTAAAGGGGCCCCGAGCTGGGTTCCCAGCGCTGCGTTTCGGCAGAGCCCGTCTGGAAGCCGGGGAATCACAGAGCCCGCAAAGACTCGGAGAGCTGAACCCGCAAAGCCGCTGCGATGATCGCACGCACCCGCCAGCACAA
>VZRI01009266.1:237739-259849 GCA_013397515.1 Upupa epops | reverse complement strand
GGTGTGGGGCCCGGCTGGCGCTTCGTGGACGTGCTGGGCTTCGAGGAGGAGGCGCTGGGAGCGGTGCCGACCCCCGCCTGCGCGCTGCTCCTGCTGTTTCCTCTCACTGAGCAGGTAGGCGTGGGGTGTTGTCTTGGGGGGGGGCTAGTGGGAGCCCCCCGAGTCACCCACAACGCAGGTACAGTGGGCTGCGGGGCTGGACAAAGCGGTGGGGTGGGTGGGCTGGCCCCGACGGGGCTCCGGCTGGCACTGCGGTCGGTCCGTCGAGGCAGCCCCCTGCCCGCGGTGCCTCTGCCTGAGCAGCAAGTGGGCGCTGCCAGCAGGCTGTGTGCTGTCTCTGCAGCCATCAGGTGGTTGGGAGGGGGTTTGGCTTACACTGGGGCTGTAGGTGGGTGCTGGGCCGGCCCCAGCCTCCTAACAGCCGCAGCTAAAACGAGCTGAGCATCAAAACAAAGCCCCTTGTTCCAGTGCTCCGCTTAAACTTTGCCTTGTGCCTCGGGCTGAGGAGGGGGGACTGGATGCTCTTGAGGGTGAGCAGTAGCAGTTCTGTTACTGTGCTGAATCACTGCGTCTTGAGAGGCCAAAATTACCTCGGTAGGGTTTATTGTGACTGATGGGAAGGAAGGGATGAGGACAAACTTGAAATACAATAGATTTACCAGGTTCTTTAAAGGAAGAATCACAGCCTTTCAGTAGCCTTTCAGTAGCCATAGGATTCCCAGTGTGTCTTTGTTCTGATGGGGCTGAGTTCATGAAGGCGAGTAACCCAAAGGTGTGAAGGCAGGCTATTCCCGATGTGCTGTATCATCCAAACCAATTGAGATGGTGTGAAAGAGCCTGCTCACCCTGTGATTTCCACCCTGAGCTATTTGCAGCGCATGGAGCAGATGGAGAAGCCTTGGGATTGGCCTGAGTCATGCAGGTAGTCCATTAAGACACCATTAATGCTTTACTGGACCTGTGCCATGCAGATGATTCTCCGGGTAAAGCTTTGTTCAGCTGTGGTGTTGATTCTCCTGCTCATCTTTATATCATGCAAATTATTAGATAAATAAGAGACTGCTGTGGTGGGAGGCCTGAAACAGTTACTTGTTCACAGCATGAGAACTTCAGGAAACAACAGACTGATAAAATAAAGGACCAAGAAGTCAGTTCCAAGGTGTATTTCCTGAAGCAGACAGTCAGTAACTCCTGTGGGACGATTGGTCTGATACATGCAGTTGCTAATAACAAGGACAAACTGAAGCTTGGTGAGTATGAATATCCTCAAGTGCTTGAGATCCCTCTTGTGACAGCAAGGAGTGGGTGTGGGCTGTTGGAGACACCTGGAGCTGCCGTGTGGCCCCAGTTAGGACACGGTTTACTCCTTCAGTTGGTAAGCAGGTCATTGAGTAGGATGTGTGGTCTCCCTGCCTGAATTGCAGAAGGGGATCTCCTTTGGCTGCTGTTTAGTAGCTGCAGTATCATCCTAGTGAGTGATGCAAGAGGAAAAGGGCAAGCAGTAGGAGTGACCAAGTCTGCCTGTGATGAGGAAGTAGGTTTAGAAGTAGCAGCTGCCATTGGTGTTGATGTCAGTAGAGACAGTTCTTCATGCCACTGCAGTGCAGTCTGAGCAGGCCTGCTCAGCATAACCTGTAAATCAGTCTACAACTTGTCTTTTCCTGGGGCAAGTACTACAGGGTGCTGAGAGTCTGTAAGGAGACTTCTCCTGCTGCATAAGTAATAGGCTCAGTGATTCCTTTAGAAACAGTTCCAAAACTGGCTCAGGCAAGTGTCTAGGAACCTCAAGGTTGACAAGATCTAGTCAAAAAGTCATGTTAGTCTAGAGACCAGTGAAATACAACCCATTTCCATTGGTTCAAGAGAACTTGAACCCTCTGGGTGGTGCTGGGATCCCTTGCACGAAGAAAATGCATGTGGAAGACTCCATGGGTAACTTTTCCTTACTGTCCTTGAAAGGATTCTCTAAACTAACACTCCATGGGTAGATCGCCCAAGGCAGCACATCTTTCGTGTGATGCTTAGTACTGCAGTATGTATTCCTGGTCTGAAGAAGCAAAGAAAGCCTCTCCCGAGCATGTGCTGTGCTCATCTGAAGGTGGCAGTGAGACAGCTCAAGCTCGTGTGTATTGTTTGCCGCTCCCTGCGTGTCCTCACAGCTGGCATCCATCTTGAAGCTCTTCAAAATGGAACTGAGCACCTCTGCCAGAGCTGCGAGGCAGGGAGTTCCTCCTGCACTGTAGCTCCCAGACGAGCATCCGGAGCAGCCTGAAGCACTTAAACTGCCTGCTGGTATAGATCGCCCATAGCTTCTGGATCAATAGCTTACTTGAAGTGGTGGTTCAGCTTGTGCCGAAGGCAGTGACCTTTAGTTAGTGCAGCACTGGTTACCTAGGCTTCTCTGAGCTAATGCTTGCCCTAGACTGAATCAAATCTCTGATCACCTTGTGCAGATGAGGGGTCGGCCCTGAAGAAGTTTCTTGATGAAACGGCTGATCTGTCTCCTGAGGAGCGAGCCAAGCGCTTTGCCAACAACAAGGTAAACCAGCTAAGGCAGCTGCTGCCGGCTGTCAGCACTTGAGGCTGTAGTAACCTGTGTCTGCTTGCTCCTCAGGCTATACAAGAAGTCCACAACTCGGTTGCACAAGAAGGACAGTGTCGGGTAAGAGATGACTGTAAAACAGCTTGGAAGGAAAGGGGTCTGTGTGGGGTAGAGCAAGGCAATGTTGTTTTCTCTGCCAGACAGCTGTTAGGGCTCATGGGGAGAGAGAAACCAGTGACTCTCATGGGGAGAGAGAAACCAGTGACTCTTGGGGTGATGTGTGTGTGGGTTTTCTTCCTCAAACATAGATTGAAAGCTTGGGTTGAGACCTAATCTGAAAGTGTGACTGTACATCAGTTTCTGGTGCTTGGTGTTGTGGAGGTCTTGCAGAGACCTCTTCAGCTGCACTTCTGGTCCTTTGCTGTTGCTTAGCAGTTGATGCCTGCTGTTCCTGTAGTCAGTTGGCAGAACTAGGCTGTTACCTAACAGATCTCCCTAATGGTCTCTCCTAAGGTTGATGACAACAGCGTGAACTTCCACTTCATCCTCTTTGTCAATGTGGATGGACATCTGTATGAACTGGGTGAGTCTGCAGGTGGTCTGGCTCTGCCTCACACTGCAGAGCAGTGCTTGGGGCTCAGGCCTAGCTACTTGGTGCCAGTTAAGCTGCTCGGGGCGCTCAAAGCCAGCACAGTTTGTACCTTTGCTTGATCTTAACTGAAGGAGAGTTGCCCTGAAGGCCTTGTAAAGCATGCTGTCTCACGTGGAGCTAGGAGCAGTCAGTTGCATTCTCTCTCGAGCTATGTTAAGGACACTGAGTGATAGACTTTCTCCCGCAGATGGGCGCATGCCGTTTCCTGTAAACCATGGCACAAGCTCTGCTGACCTTCTATTGAAGGTAAGACTACCTGTGAGACTCTTCCTTGCTGCTTGCTTCCTTGAGACAGCGTGAGCAGCATGCACTGGGTGCTGCAAGCGTGCATGGTTGCGCCACAGATATTGGGCTTTCTCTGTGTTACTGCTACAAAACCTTCTGAAGCTTCCTGGGACCTAGAGAGCTTCCTGGGACCTAGAGAGGAGCCGCAAAGACTTCGTCTCTAGGTGGTCAGGCCGCGCTGGATGTATAAACAGCACGCCTGGCTTTTTTCTCTTCCAAGGATTCTGCCAAGATCTGCAGGCAATTCACAGAACGTGAAAAAGGAGAGGTTCGGTTTTCTGCTGTGGCTTTCTGCAAGTCTGCCTGAGAATCGGAGGAGGTGCAAGGAAAGAAGCAGTCTAATAGCACACCAGTAACCGCAGTTTAAACTCCAGTGCTTCAGTACTCGTTCAACACAGCCGTTGTGGTAACCTGTTTCCACCTTTGCTCTACACAGGAGTAGTGGTCAGCTGATCGGTTTGGACACACTTGATGTCTTTAGACTCTTTCCACATGTTAAGTAGGAAGTGCTTAACAGGGCTTGTTTACTCTGTATCATGTTAATTGAGCTGTTGGTTGATATTTCCTTGTCATTAATGAGAATAAAATCTTCTGCTGGAAGATGAAATGGACTGGAGTGGTCACTAACTCTCTCCAGAAGGAGTTACTCGAGTAGACAGCATGAGCTTGGTGCTCAAAGGGGTTCTCGGAGCTCTCCTCTGAGTAAAAAGTGAATGTCTGCCTCAGATTAGCAGGACAACTGCCTCTTCCACTGTCCTCAGGCCTCCAAGGATCGAGGGGAGCACCCCTGACTGCATAGCATGGCCCAGTGCTTCCACCCGTCTCATAAAGCTTCTCCTCATGTCCAGTTTGAGGCTTAAGCTGCAGCTTGCTGCAGGGAATGTGTTGATTTTTAGTTAGAGGAGTAAGATGTGATGAATAATAAACAGAATACCCCCTGAAACACTGGGCTGTGGTTCCTGATAGGAGACAGAGCAGGGGTTTTTCCCCTTGTAGTTAAAAGGAAGCTGGTGGCTGAAGCAGAACACAATCCTAAGATTTAAGAACTCCTGTGTTAAGGTCCTTTTCAAGGCCACAGTACCTGTAGCTTCCCCCATCTCCTAAGGAAGGAGACACAGTGCAGGAGTTCTTTTTAGTAGCAGGATAAATTCAGGTTTGAGGGCAGGGAAGATGCTTAAGGTGCCATCACGTACTCCTTAGCTTCAGTCCTGAGCTATAGAAACTACTTGTAGCTGTTTAACTGCAGCTTCTTGCCCCTGATACCCTGGGTAACTAAGAGGGGATAAAAAACACTACACTACTGGGTCCCAGCCTGTGTCTGCTAGCCACATTGTGTAGGGCTGGGTAACCTCTGTCCTCCAGAGGCTGCTGGTGCTCTGCAGAGGCTGTGAACGGCTCCTGGTGCCAGGCTTTGTGGGAAGGGTGACTCAAAACCCAAGCTTTTGATGAAAGCTGTGCACACAGTGTGAGGGTGTTCAGTGTTGGGTCCTCTTACGGCTCCTGTGCCTACCTGATGGCTAAAGCTGGCCGAGGAGAGGGTGGGTTACAATACAATTGATATTCTGAGGATGAGAGAAAGCTCAGTCTGTCAGCAGGGAGGTGAAAGCTACCTCCCAGTAAAGGCTCTGTCCTGTGTCACTGGCTGTTTTCTCCAGCGATGTAGTCTTCTGCCCGTTGGCAGACACTGTCTCAGGGTGGAGGGAAGCCTCTTGGGGCATCTGCTGCAGCCTCCTGCTCCAGCGCAGGCTCAGATCCATGCCCGTGGTACTGGCTGCTTAGCAACACAGTCTGCAAGAGAGGAAATGCAGGTGGCGTGAGCACAGGAGGATGGAAGGAGCAATAAAATCAGACACGGTAGGAGGAGGGAGCAAGAAAGAGAGAGCAGAGCCCTGCCAGCCACGCCTGGGGGAGCATGCTGTGATTCCACAGGGCACCACCCTCCTGCCTCTGAGGCTTTTCCTGGGGATACCTGCCATCAGTGCCTGAGTATAGTTACACAGGCAGTTGGTGATGAAGCAAGATGGTTCTCCTGAACGTCTCCTGACGAGGTCAGGAGAGCTCGTGAAGCTTCCTTAGTGCTTTGTGCTTGCTCTGAGAGAAACCTGTGACTGGCTGCTGCTGCTCTTCCAGATACGTGAAGAGTCTACAGAACAAACAGCTGGATTTGAATTGCCAGGCTCCTGCAGTTTGGGTGAAGGTGGACTACAATGTTTTTAAACATTTCAGAAGTATTTAAGGATCTCGAGTAGTTGCCGGGCTCCTTTTGTTTAGACCTGCATGCTGCTGATGCAGAACTGTGCCCGGGGTTGGTGTGCACAGCCTCTCATTTCCTTAACTGCTGTCTTCTATGCAGTGTCTAAAGCTGCAGAGAGAGAGAGCGAGAGCCTGGTCTAAAGCTGCAGAGAGAGGGAGACTGGTTTAAAGCTGTAGAGAGATTGAGAGCCTGGTCTAAACCTGCAGAGAGAGAACCTAAAGCTGCAGGAGAGAGCCTGATCTAAAGCTGCAGAGAGAGAGAGAGAACATGGCCTAAAGCTCCCAGAAAGAGCCTGATCTAACGCTGCAGAGAGAGAACCTGGTCTGAAGCTGCAGAGCCCGGTCTAAAGCTGCAGGAAGAGAGCCTGGTCTGTAGGTGGCAACTTTCAGCCAGCCTGATGCAGGAGCCACCGACACCGCCTGCAAAACCCAGGCACGATGCTCTCTGTAAGGTTGAAGCTCCCGCTGCAGCTTTCGCTGGCCCCTCTCACATGCTGCTTTCACAGCCAAATAGCCAGGTCCTACTTTAGGCAAAGGTTAATTTGGGCACAAAGCAATGGCCAAAGGCCCTTAGGCGTTTCAGTAGCCTCTGGCTGATGCCCATAGCTGCCTTGCAGCAGATTCAGTGCTAGGCTACCTCCTCACCCAGTATGTGCCCCTGTATAGACCACAATATGCGTGTGTACTGCTCTTCCTGTGCTAAACAGGATTCTCTTCGGAGGGAGTAAGGAAAGAGTAGGAACATCTCCTGCAGCATCCAGCCTTTGATGCACAGAGCAATGTATGCATCTATAAATATTTAAGGTGGAGAAGTTACCTGAGAAAGGGAACTAGACATCCTAGCACTCTCTGCCTTTGATGCTGAGACACTAGGAGCTCTAGGGACCAGGCTCCCCAGCCTGTGCACTGGGCACAGGGGGAGAAACCAAGGCTGGCAATAAACCTTGGAATCACAGCATCCCTGCCCTGGTGCTAGCAACAGCAAAGGGGAGTCTGATGCAGCACTGCAGCTCATCGAGGCTGTGGACTGAACGGGGGCAAAGAACTGGGGCAGATGCAGCCAGAAGCTGAGTAACAGCATTACAATTCCTTTGTGACCAAAGGAAACCCAGACCTGCTCCCATGTTGTCGTCTTTAAGTCCTCACACAGGCAGGGTGATGCTCGCTTGCAGGGAGTGGTTACCCAATCTAAATGCTTCAAACCCAAGTGACCTTAATAGATGAGAGGATGAGGCTAGAAGGAACTTCACAGAGTTCAATACAGCGAGATGCAGATCGTGGCACCTGGCTGGAGCCAGTGCCTGTCTCTGCACAGGCTGGGAGGTGTGGGCTGAGTTACAGCTCTGCTTGACAGGCCCCGTGGGTTATGGCAGGTGCCAAATGGAGCAGAAGCCAGTGTGTTGTGTGCTCTCCCCATGAAAAAGGGAAATGCACACCACCTTGGAAGTTGTAATGAGACGAGCAAGACAAGCAGGTGGGGGGTTGGACTGGATGATCTTTCCAGGTCCTTTCCGATCCCTAATGATTCTACCAAGGTAGGCACTCAGACAGAGGCTCAGTGATTTGCCTAAGGTGATATTAAAATGGATGGCAGAGTTGAACATTAAAATGAGCTTTATTACTACATGTGGGTTGGTCTTCCTTTTTCTAGTCGGAGGTTTCTACTTGCTCTCTCTCCTTTGGCTTTGGGCCTGGGTTAATACACCCTGCTTTTTAACATGGCTTATTGCTTTGCCTAAGCAAAGAGTGCAGCCCTCAGCAGAAAACAAATGTTTATAGACTCCTAGAATGCTTCAGGTTGGAAGGCACCTTCAAGTGAAGGAGACTCCACAACCCCCCTGGGCAGCCTGGTCCAGTGCTCCGGGACCCTCCCTGGGAAGAAGTTCCTGCTGAGATTGATAGGGAACCTCCTCTGTTCCAGCTGGCACCCAGTGCCCCTTGTCCTATCCCCAGATGGCCTTGAGCAGAGCCTGGCTCCATCCTCCTGACATACATGTGTTGGGCAGATTTTTAAGGGCACTTCTGTGGCCCCTTTTGTTTTGCCATGGATGTCACTGTTCAGGCCTTATTTGCAAATAAATTAGGCACAAGCGTTTCTTTTGGCCCCAATGAGTCTGAATAACCAAACAATCAGGTGTTGAAAGCCCTTTCTAGTTCCTGCATCCCTGTTTCCCTTCTGAAATAGAAGTCATTCTGAAAGCTTGCTGAAAGCTTGCTTTGAAAGTGAGTGTTTTTGCAGACTGCTGACTGCGGTACTACATTTATTAAAGAGATGCAGTCACACAATGGTTGGCTTCGCTGTTATCTAGGTCACGGGACAGAATTCTCCTGGGTGCTAACGTTTGCAATCAGGCTCAATTTGTCGGGGCACAGTGGAGCTATTTTCCTTTTAAAAGCTGGTCCTAAATGGGAATGCTGAGTGTCATGCCTAGTTTAACTCTTTTGGTTTCATGTAGAGTCAAGGGGTAAAGTCCTCTCCCTGAGGGGCTGGCCACTCACTCTGCCATGGAAAGCCAGGCATTAACTTGGTGTTGAAGGTCCCTAACTTACGCTCCCCAAGCCATCCGTTCATCGCTTTGGAACCGCTGATGTGACTTCGGCACTGTTGTTGGGGATACCTGCAGGGCTTGCTAGCAGTCATCCTTAAAGAAGAGCAGCTCAGCAATAGAACAGACAAGGACAGTTTCTCCCACCCTAGTTTAGATTAAAAGCACCAAGTTTAGGACCTAATTTAAATGCTGCAAGTGTTAAACCTAGACTGCAGCTGGAGGACTGTGTCCAGTTCTGGGCCCTTCAGTTCCAGAAGGACACAGAGCTGCTGGAGGGTGTCCAGCGTAGAGCAACGAAGAGGATGAAGGAAGGAGAGCAGCTCCCTGATGAAGAAAGACTGAGGGAGCCGGGTCTCTTGACCCAGAGAAGAAGAGGCAAAGGAGCAAAGAAGAAGAATGAAGAAGAAAGCAGAAGTCATCAAGAGGGGAGAAGAGGGGAGGAGTGGGTGGGCAACCACTTAGAAACCCAAACTTTAAACCCTTCTGCATAAAACACACACATTAAGTTTACAGACTCCTCTCAGCTTTTGAAGCAGAACAGGACAGTACAAGAAAATCCAAAGGGTGTGATTTTGGCCCTCATTGCCACTTTTCTCTGGAGAGAGCCCTTTTCTTCACCCCTTGGTCTATACAGGATGGATCAAGTTATTAAATGAGTGTAACAAGTAAGCCTGGGTCTGACTCCTCGAGTACTGGAAGGAAACGTATTGAGAGCTTGCAGAGACAGGAAGAATGTGGGACTGGACGAACCATACCCAGCTTGTTCTCGTTATATTCCTCAAGAAGCTTTCAAGCAGCATTCTTATGAAAAAATAAAACCCTCCACAGAGGGAAGTTGCTCTGTTGGTGGTCACTGCTGCTGTCTGAGCATGAGGGCAGAGACAGCCACGCAGGTCTGCGTGCTCCTAACACACACAAACACTATCTACCCTATTGCAGCGTGCAGATATGCTGAAAATGTACTCTTTATTTATACAACCTCGTGTTACAGCTGCTCTAGAGATTATTTGGGAGAGCAGTTGAACTTGTGAACGCTGACACTTCAGAATACAGATCCACTGTGGAGATCCGCGAGTTCTGCCTGGCTGGAGTTTATAAACACTGGATTTAGTCAGGAAAAGCCTTCGTACGGCTTAACTGTAATTTCCTGTGGTAAATGGAGTCTGATGAGTGAGGATATGAAATCTTGGAAAAGTTGAATCGTTCTAAGGAAGCTGTCCCGCTTGATGTAGTAGAATTGGTGTGATGTTGTAAGAAGAACTGGCAGTCTGCTAATTCCCTGTCCATTACAGAGTGAAAAATACCTAGTGAGAGGCTTTCCCTTGCAAGCACGTGGATTTTTGCCCTCCCGATATGATGGGATCAGGCTCTTAATCTAAGCAGATGTGGAAATATCATCAAGGATTTGACTAAGGAAATAACTTCAGCCTGCACTTAACCATGTGCTTAAACTTAGCTCAAGGTTTAGATTTCAGCTGAAATCATGCACTGACTGTGAGCTGAGCGGCTTTGCAAAACCACAGCCCAAGAGGGGTGTAGGAGTTAAAAATAAGTCCTCGTGTTGCAGCCTAGAAGCTGAATTTAACTAGTGTATTTCAACAGAGAATCTTATAAATCACAGAATCATTTAGTTTGTGAAATACCTTCAAGAGCATCGGTCCACCCATTCAGCCAGCTGTCTCACAGCCACCACTAAACCCTGTCCCTGAGCTCCAGCTCTGTGTGGCTTTAAGCACGCCCAGGGATGGTGATTCAACCCCCTCCCTGAGCAGCCTGTACTAAGGCCAGATGACCCTTTCCATGAAGAGCTTTTCCCTGCCCCACCAAACTTCATGGAGTGTACTGTGTCAGTTCCAGAAGGACACAGAGCTGCTGGAGGGTGTCCAGCGTAGAGCAACAAAGATGATGAAGGAAGGAGAGCAGCTCCCTGATGAGGAGAGGCTGAGGGAGCTGGGGCTCTTGAGCTGGGAGAAGAGGAGGCTGAGGGGGGACCTCATTGCTGTCTCTAAATCTGTGAGGGGGGGGTGTCAGGAGGATGGAGCCAGGCTCTGCTCAAGGTCATCTAGTGATAGGACCTGCCATGCAGACTGCGTACTCGACTTTGTGATGAGTTTCACTGATGTCCCGTGCCCCAGATGTGCTGGTTTTAGTAATCTGTAAATGTGTTAGCCTGGGAAGCCTTCAGGATGAGACGCAGCAGACGGACAGAAGCAACTGCTGCGTGAGTTCCTTCCTAGCACACACACAGCGTGAGCTGTGCTCGAGTTTAACGGGCATGCAGTGATGTAGGGATTGCTTTCCAGAATGGTCTTTGTCCTAAGATATCCTCTCTATTCTCTATATTCGAAGGAGGCTGTATCAAATATTCTACCTCTTGAAGGCTGGTGGCTTCCCTCAGTTGAGCAAAGAACACCCAAGATACTCCACGGAGCTCTCATCTCAACAAGAGGGAATGATTCTCACTGTCATGTCCTTGTTCTCGTGCAGTGTCATCTTACTCTCTGCTACTTTCCACCTGTTGGTGGGCATTTAGATAAAGCAAGCATTCCCTTGGGCAAGAGGCAAAGGAAGGTGCCAGTTTTGAGTGAGGACTGTATTTCTGGAGTGGCAGCATCTAGACTCTGATCTCACCTAGCCAGACAGTGATTTAACAAGGACTTTGTTACCTCTCTGGATCTAAGACCACAAACATTAGTCCTGCTGGAAGACAAATTAGTCTGCTAATTCAAAACACCTTTCCCAAACCTGTGTCTCTGGCTTCTGGAAAGACACCAGAGCATTTTCCTTAAGTCTGTAAACAATAAATAAATGTTAAACTCGTAGTTTTCAGCAAAAAAAAAAAAGGACTTCAAACTGTTTCTTTGTAAAAGGCCTGTGAATTTTTGTCTTGATTCTTCATTCCCAGAGTTGTTTGGAAAGTAGGCTCCCTCCCCTGCCTCAGCTGCAGACCATTGCCCCTGCTTCCATCAGCAGGCACCAAGGAGAAGAGGCCAACAGCCACCTCTCTACAACCTCCCTGCTGGGAGCTGTAGAGGGTAATGAGGTCCCCCCTCAGCCTCATCTTCTCCAAGCTAAACCTGTGGAGCTCCCTCAACTTCTCCTCACACAATTGCTTCTCTAAACCCCTCCCGAGCTTGGTAGCTCTGCTCTGGACCTGTTCCAGCATCTCCTTGTCTTCCCTATCATGAGGGGTGCAGAACTGAACACAGTACTCGAGTTGAAGCCTCACAAGGGCTGAGTACAAGGGNCGCAGCTGCCCTGGAGCAGATGAGCACTCCCACACAATTTGGTGTGGTGTGCAGACTGCCTGAGGGTGCTCTCAATCTCCATGCCCAGGTGATCAATAAAGACAGTAAACAAGACTGGCCCCAGCACTGAGCCCTGAGGGCGCCTCTGTGACTGGATATCAGCTCGATTTCACCTCATTAATCACAACTCTCTGGGAACAGCCGGTTTGTAACCCAGTGAAGGGCACATTCATCGATACCATAATTCGCTGGTTTCTCCAGAAGAGTGCTGTGGGAGAGTGTACAGCTCACACTGCACGCAGTAACTGCCTGCTGGTGGGCACCAGCCCCCAAAATACAGACCACTGGCTGTGGGTACAACAAATGGCTGAAGGGAGACCTCCAATGTCCCAGCAAGAGCCGTTGCCACTGGGTATCACTGGATGAACATGTTGAGAGCTGTAAGATGTTGCTCAGCTCTGTTTTGTGCAAAGCCTCACCTAGGTGACAAGGGGCACTGGGTGCCAGCAGGAACAGAGGAGGTTCCACATCAACATCAGCAGGAACTTCTTCCCAGGGAGGGTCCCGGAGCACTGGACCAGGCTGCCCAGGGGGGGTTGTGGAGTCTCCTTCTCTGCAGACGTTCCAGACCCGCCTGGCTGTGTTCCTGTGTGACTTGGTCTGGGTGATCCTGCTGTGGCAGGGGGATTGGACTGGATGATCTTTCGAGGTCCCTTCCCATCCCTAATGACTCTATGATTATTCTAAGTACCTTTACTACCCTTCATCCTCAGAAGGTGAAGGCCAAGTTTGGGTTCCTTGGCTCTCCACTGAGATCATCAGGCAGCTTTGTGTTACCTGGAAGTGGGGGCCCACTAAAAAAACTAATGAATGTCTGGGACAGCACTGGCAGAAAACACAGGGTCTGAAGGAACTAGCTGAACAGGTTTCCTGAGGGTTTCAGCAGCGCCTAAAGATTTGGCACTGTGCTCAGAGTTTCCTGCTGGATTTACGATTTATTTCCAGCTGATGGTTAAAGCAGTGAACTCATAGTTGAAGACACAGTTTTTGAAGGCAGTGAGACCTGAGTTCGCAGGCTGCTGCTCGGTTCCTGCTATAGATGGCACTGTAACTTAGAAAATGCTTTGCTTCTCTGCCCATAGCTTTTCAGATCCTATCAGCATCATGATAGCAGGACAGGACAGAACAGCACCCTAGTTCAGCACCCAGCTTCTGTGAACGGCCAAAGCAAAACCTAGGAGAGGAACAGAAAAGAAGATGAGGCACAGAGTGGTGTGCCCTAACGTGCTGTACCAGCTTACAAGGGGCTGGAGAGAAGCCATACAGGCAGACTGGTAGTTTTACATTGAACCCTCTGTGACAGATTGTTCTTCAGCTAAACTCTTCAACTGCTTTTGCACCCATATGCACTTTAAAGATCCACAGCAAAGCAGATGGTCCTGGTTGAAACACAAACTCTGACTTTCTTCCCAGAGTGAACATAAACTCAGATGCATTGTAAGCCATTTGAAGCAATTAATGAGTAAATTATTGTCGTTACAAGCAGGAGCAAACAAAAACCAACAGCTAACACATGACAAGTGATAGCTGATTTCCTTCATCATCACTCTCTTTGCTCATAATTCATGACAAGGAGTCTTCTTTACAATGGCACCATCAGCATCCTTAGAGCTCACTGACAGTTTAGCACACTTCATTCTCAGTATCACAGTCTCACAGGAATGATGAGGCTGGAAAAGACCTTAAAGATCATCCAGTCCAACCTGAAACCAACCAAGTAAACCTAAGTAGCACCAGGGCCAATACACCAGTTCATCTAACTCCGCCTGGATGTGTTCCTGTGCAGCTTGGACTAGGTGATCCTGCTGTGGCAGGGGGATTGGACTGGATGATCTTTCTAGGTCCCTTCCAATGCCTAAGGATTCTGTGAGTCTGTGTGAGTCTGTTAGCAACCCCAAAATGTTTCTAAAAACAGAGTTGAATGGAAGCCTCTCCATAAAAACACTTGCTAGTACATCAAGTGTCCAGGAGCATCAACAAGGCACCTTGATTCTCAGAGCCAAAATCCTTTACAAACCCACATGAGCAGCCCAGCAGCCTGTTTTCTCCCCAGGGCAGAGAGCTCACAGCACAGAGCAGTGAGCTCTGTATGTATTACACGTAGGGAGCTAGCACAGCTGAGATACCAGCCAACTCATCCCTACACCCTCCAGAGGAACCAGTAGTTAAAGACATCCAAGAGCCTACACATCTGGAACACCGAGAGCCCCCACCATTCCTTTTAAACTATAATGAACTCTGTGTTTCCATGTAATACAACTGTTCCAGGGGCAACGTTAGTCAAATCTATTTCACAGAGCTTCCTGCTATTTCACAGGATGTTATGGATTGGAAGGGACCTCAAACCATCATCTGTAATGCAAAGATCAATTATATACCTTCCTTCCCAACAGTACTGCAGCGATTATTACTCGAAACTAGTAACTTGCAAATATCTATCCCTCCAAAAAATGAATCCCTTTATCTTTTGGAGATTTACAGCAGCAGAAGTAAATGCACAGATAGTAGGATGTATACAGTAACTCAGGCGGATTTATAACCACAGTTATGAAAAATCAGACCTCAGTTTATGCCTGATAAGCACAGTGCATTCATTCTGCGGAGAGCAAAGGATTGATTACTTGTTTAAGCATTCTTTTCCTTATTTTTGTGCATGTAAAGGATGTGTTAGCTGTGTTACAGTCACTTGAGAACTTTGGGAAGCCAGTCCTAAGTTTTGCAGTCTCTCACCATGTTATAAACCAAGGCTATCTGTTGATGTAAGTATCTCTGTGGTATTTTAGTGAGAAAGCAATCCATCAGAAGATGGATTCTGTGTTATTACAAGCTTTCAGATGCAGGATGTTCCAATAAAGTCCTTTCAGTGCAGGCAACAGGAGCCAGAAGTTTAACAAGAGAGGTAGAAAGTTGATCCTGGGAGTTAGGACATGTTTTCCCTCTCATCCCATCTGTGTAGATGCAGGGGCAGGCTGCAGAAACCTCGTATCAGTCTCTCTCTCTGGGTTTCATAGTCTTGAGCACTGATAAACACAAATGTATTCGTAAAGTCTACATGCTTTTGCCCAGCTCTCAAGGGAGATGCAGAAGCATGGGTGAAAAAAACATCATTACAGTGAGGACATAATGCAAACTCTATTTCAAGAAGAGAAAACAGTAAGTGCAGCCCTTTTGCAAAGGAATGTTTAAAGAAAAAACATAGATAGACTCCAAAACGCTGGCTTGAATCAGTGACAAGAATGACAGTCCTGCAACCTATGGATTGCCTCTTCTCTCCTCTGGCCACATCAGGAGCTCTTGTGATAGACTGTCCTGCTAGCAGCCAGAGAATTAGAGTCAACACTGGCAGTCACTTCAGTAGCACAGATTATCAGCTCCCATTTTCTATTCTCTTGTGATCCCTTGAGGTTTTCTTGACCTTTGAGCTTCGTCTGGAGGTCCACAGAGGAGCCCTAGGGCCTCTAACCTGGGAAAACCTCCAGACACTTTTGCTGGCCAGACAGAAAGACATAATTAAGAAAGCAATAATATGAGAAATATAATAAATGAGAAAGCTACAAAAATAACTTTAAAGGGATATTTTTACCCCCATTTTTGCCCTTTTGATGGCCACAGTCATGAACTTTCTGACTGTACACACAACAGCAGTGACTTCTTGGCAATCTCTTTAGTATGGGTGGGCAGCTCTCGTACAATAAATCTTATAAAGGTTCAGTGATCCAACCCAGTGTAAGAGCCTTCTCCTCCCCGACAGTTTGTCAACATGGACTATTGCCCAACAGGCAGATCTACATCACCACAACCGGCCCTAACGCAGGCTGAAAGAGAGCCAACTCTGCTCTAAAGTCTGCTCCGTGGTACTTGACTAAATAAGCCTCACTTGTTAAGTCAGGGTCAGAAGCACAGTAAAGGACCTGCTGGTTTGGGCTTGGCTCACGTCTGAGCAGCTGCAAGCAGCATGAACTTTGAAAGAGCAGAGTGAAAATCTTATGTGAGACTTTCCAGTCCTGGAAATCCCTGCTGGACCCACACCCTTGCAAAACAAACCTACTTCAAAAGAGTTACCAGGGATTTCAGTGAAGTCAGGTCTGAACCCTAAGTGGTCCAGAAGACAGCAGAGGCAGCAGTTCCCTAGGAGCACTTTGAGTTCATAGGAAGGTCTAACAAACATTCGTAGTACTGCTTGCTTCTTACCTAAACATCACACATGTATGTCAAGAAGTACTCGGTATCTGTGGTCACACTCAGATTGGTATTTTCCACCATCATTAGCTGCTGTGGATGAGTTTTCAGCTGCTGTGAGTAAGTAGTAAAATAATATTGCTGAGGTATCGACCAGTTAGAAAGGTTGCTGCATGGGGAGATGACCTCAGCAGCTCCAAACTCGCAGCAGTAATGTGACGGGGTTGCAGACAGAACTCTTGCAGACAGACGTGGTGGGTGGAATAAAATGGAGAGAACATGAGAGTTCTCATTCTGAGTTTGAACTACTGGCTGATCTTCACAGTGAGGGTCCCGGAGCACTGGACCAGGCTGCCCAGGGGGGTTGTGGAGTCTCCTTCTCTGCAGAAAGATCTTTCGAGGTCCCTTCCAATCCCTAAGGATTCCATGACTTTGACACCCTGCCTCTTATGAATGTGTGACTGTCTGTGTCTGTGATGGCACAGTGGATGCTGTCTGGCCCAGAAATGGTACCTGATTCAGAAAAGCTTTGATGAGTGGCTTGTTCTGCAAGAGCTGTGTGGAGACAAGCGAGGAAGAGAGCCTGCCTTCAGGGAATAAACTCACCTACATCATACACTACACTGCTTTTTTGTTGCCCAGTTGAACAACAATCTACTACATAATGTCCTTAAAAAGTCAGTAATTATAAGAAAAACCAATCCTAATAGCCCTGTGTCATGAAACTAAATTATAGTGCTGCTAAATCAGAAATGCTGCTGCCCCACCGCAGGAAGTCAGTCTTTTTGCTCGGTTTTGGTTTTGCTTGTTTGGGGGGGTTGATTTTTCATTCTGTTTTTTGCTAGTTTTCTGCCCCCGATTCTCATTTGCCATTTCCTCATGTTGAGTAAATTTGTATTTGAATTCACTGCCTAAAATCCTGATAACCCAAACAAATATCAACAAAGCCCAGTGTTCATTCCAGATCCCTTTCCCTCAGCTCCACAAGAAAAGCTACAAAGAAAAGAAGATAACGTGCACTAGTTCTTTCCAGACGATGCTAAACTGGGAAGCTGGATGTGATGTGGCTTTTCCCAGCTTTCTCAAGCGGCTACCTAGCAAATAGCTGCTCTCACATCAGCGAGAGGGCTCTTTACGCATGTTCTGCATGTTTTATGAAACCCATGTGGTTTGGTGGACTGTGTGGTTACACCACCACCGCACTAAATTAGTTGTACACCAGGAAAATTAATATCAGAGCCTAGGAATTTACTCTGGAAGCCAGGGCTTGGTTTCCATTTCACCTTTTTTTCCTGTATAGATTTTATTTCCATCCCATCGGACATCAGTGTGGCAGAGGTTTCTAACTACCCTCCTTGAATGTTGTCTCACTCATGACAGCCCCTTTCTTCTCCAGCTCTTTAGTGCTCATCTGAAGACCTTCCTTGCTGCAAAGCTTTGCAGACCACTGAATGGTAGCCACCCTGTGCTGGCTACTTAGCTGGGTATGAACTGAGCCTAGACAGGCTTGGCTGCACTTCCTGGATTTGTAGCTGGCTTGGGCTTTTTTAGCTGTCTTCAAAGAACTCCTTCCTAGGTGGTAGCACTATAATAGACTGCATCTGGAGTACTGTGTCCAGTTCTGGGCCCCTCAGTTCCAGAAGGACACAGAGCTGCTGGAGGGTGTCCAGCACAGAGCAACGAAGAGGATGAAGGGAGTAGAACAGCTCCCTGATGAGGAAAGGCTGAGGGAGCTGGGGCTCTTGAGCTTGGAGAAGAGGCTGAGGGGAGGTGTCATGAATGTCTATAAACAGGTGAGGGGTGGGTGTCAGGAGGATGGAGCCAGGCTCTTCTCAATGTCATCTGGTGACAGGACAAGGGGCAGTGGGTGCCAGCTGGAACACAGGAGGTTCCATATAAGTATGGAACTGACTAGCTCACTGGTTTTGTTCCCAGATCTATTCCTTCTTTTCCTTCAGTACCTCTGTATTTGAGGCTGCTTCACTCTCCTTTCTGCACTCCTCCAGTTCTTTGTTTTATGTAATTGCTCTTCAGCCAACCAATTTATGTCTTGTTAACCTTGTGTAACTTAATATCGCTCACTTGAGAGCTTTCAACGGTCTTCTTTCTGCTTTTCTTTCCCTAGCAGTTCTCGTGGTTTGCATTGGTTGCATCGTGCTTCTCCTCCTATGTGTGAACAAGAGGAAGGGAGAAGTACTTGAGTGTGAAGAGACAGAGAATGGGAGATGAGAGATGGGAGATTAGAGCAGGCTGGGACAAAGTAAAGCAGGCTGGTGGAGAAAAATAAAGATGCTCGTTCAAGAGGAGGCTGGATATAGGAATTTCCTATAGCAGAGGAAAGGCAGGTCTTGATGAGAACAATGTAAAGAAGGAAGGAAATGTTTGTTTAATGGGTGAGTGGGAGAATTGACCGTGGCTGCAGAGGAAAGAAGCAGCTGAGCTGTTAGCCTGGGATCTGGAGGCTTCCAGGAGAGGCAGAAAAAAGGGCCAGGCAGGGAAATCCCCCCTCACATCTTAAAGCACAGCAGCACTCAAAGCACAGATACCAGTCAGGGGGTTACATATGGAACAGAGAGGAAGGTGAAGACCCCAGAAATTACAGTTGGTAAATGACATTGAATATTCACAGGTGTTTATGCATGTGGTCTCTCTTTTTGTGTTGCCTATGCTCTGAATCATTGGGCTTACAGCTAGTGAGATAGCAATACCTGTGGGAGTGTATCAAACCTGGGTAGTCAACAGCTAATAAAACCTAAACATTTAATGAAAGGATTCATTAGGAAGATGGGAGAATAGGAAAAGTCATGTGGAGCTCAGCTGGAAGGTGACAATCTATGCACTAGCTTTCAAAAATCAATATAAAATTCCAAAACAGGGCAGAACTGCTTTACAAAAGGGCTTCCCACTCTCCCAAGTCAGGGTGAGAAGAGATAACACGCCTTTCTCCCAGGAATAACCAAATCCATCCACCCTTGTAATTCCCAGAGTGACACAGAACATCGATGCCAATGCTGACAATATGTTCCCCAGGGAGTGGCAGCGGAGAAAGGGACTGCTATGGAAGACAGCATGGCTGGGATAAACAAAAAGGTGCTGTGAGCCAAACGCTGAACGCTGCGAACGCACCACAGCAGATGCCCTGATTAAATGAAGTCACAACATTTGTTTGTGGGATTAAAAAAATATCAACATGCTCTCACAATCACAGATTCACCCGAGAATTAAAAATAACTGAAGCTCTGGTGTTATTTTCTTTCAGCTTCTCAGCTTTTAAGAAATAAAATTAAAAAGCAAAACCCAAATAAATTCTGTTGAATCAAAACTATTTTCCTTTGAGTACTTGGGATTCTTGCATCTTGCTTCTGAGTGGGTCTCTCTACTGGTTTCAGAGTCAGGCTGTATGTCACGGAGAGCTGAACTGTCTTTGAATCTAGTTTTTTAGGAAGGGAGAACTAATGCTAAACTTCTGGTAAAAGTCTCTTCTACCACCCTTCTCTGTCCTGACAGATGCTGCTGTGAAGGCTCTTCTCATCTAGTCACTCAGCTCACCTCTCAGTTCACTCTTTTCACAGACAATGAGCTGTGAGAGTGCACAACCTGCCTTCAGGAGTCAGCAAAAGATCTCCAAATACTCCCCTGCAGGATTAATAGCTGTTGAGAGTTATCAACACCGAGGATGCTTCACGCTACAGCTCCTGCACCACCATGAGGCAGCCACATTGCTCTTTGCACCAGCGTGAGTCCCATGATCTCCCAGACACTGCACCTCCAGGCAGCAAGGGGATTATACAGAGCTGTGCTGCATGTGCCCACCTTGTCTTCTACTGTAGAGAAAGCGGAATTCCCAGCAGAATTTTTAGACTACATACCGTACAGCCTCAAGTTCTCTGTGCGACATTCCGCGGTTTGTCAATTGTACAAGAGGGACAAGCAAACCAATGAATGGTATGAAAATTCTAGAGCAAGCAACAGTGAAGAAATTCAGCCAGAGCAGTCTGCTTACACCCCAGCTCCCATTTCTCTGAAATCTGGCCCAGGATTGTGCAACAGACCCAGCTATGACCATTGCGGCCTGGGGAAAATAGCTCTGCGGAGAGAATCTCAGTCAGGGTTGACAGATTGCAGAGATGATAAGGAGGCAGAAAAGCTCTGGTGCTAGCAGGATAACTTACCTCCTAAAGCAGCTCAGGGCCTTCCTGTTTTAAGATGCATTTCTAAAAGCTCACAAAGAAAAGAGTAACAAGCCAGGTAAACTAGAATATAAACAGAGGATCCTCGGGTGTTTTACCCACCTGCTCGTTGTGCAATGGGGTTTTTTTGGGGTGAGGGTGATTTTTGCCAACTGAAAGGTGCCTGTGTTACTGGAAGAACATTATGTAAGATCTGCTCTGAAGGAATAGATTTGTTGTCAAGCTAACACAGTCAGAAGAAGGAGTGAGAATACAAACATGTCAGCTAGGACTAGTTTTACTCAGAATTTAGGCTGGAACACCAGATCTGCTCCTTCATACAGACACATTACAGCAGCAGAAGTCCAGCACACAGCTTTCCTCAATGCAAGCTGTTGTGGGATAAGATCAAGTCCACAAGAGCACCAGTCAGGCCTTTCTAAACCCCTGCTCCTGCTGTTCAGGAGGCTTAGAGGCTTTTATGTGTTATGTTGATGGCAAAAATGAGCAGGAGAGTTCTTTTTTCCTAACAGAGAAGACTGAATTGGGTGGAAGACCACACCAGTTAACAGAAGCTGAATCCTCTCTCTACCTGAAACTGTATCTTCCAAAAAGCCTCTATTTTTCCTTCAGTGTGTAGCAGCAGCAGAGATAATCCTGATAACCAGAGAAGACTTTCTCTGCTCCTGTCTTCCATAACCACAGGTTTTTCCACATTACTTCTGTGCCAGGATAGTCTGTTTTCAGGAAGGGTTGACAGCCCTGCACAGCTACGTGGTGTGACACTGCTACCTGCACCTCCATGGTTTCCCCCAACTACTAAGTGAAAGATATGTGTTTTTTGAGGGCAAAAAAAGAGTGCTAGGATGCCAGCCTGAGCTGTGCTGGAAAGAATAGAGAAGCTAAACTGAAACATCTGTTTAAAACAAGGTGTTATATCAAGACTTACAAGAAAAGTCTCCTGTTTTGGTGCTGCTACAAATTCCATCACTATGTTGCTGGTGATACCTCTGGTGAGGAGCAGCAGCTTGATCTCAGGAAAACTTTGCTGGTGTTTCTGAAGTGCTTTTGCTTTCATATTTTGCATCCTGCACCTGTTTACCACTTGGCAGGATGGCTGTAGTAGGGAAAGGAAGACAGTATGACCGGTATTCGAGGGGCTTAGAGCAATCCCTGCCCTGCAAGTCCTCAGGCAGATGGTGGTTTTAAAAAAACCCCCACCAACCAACCAAGCTGGACTGATGCTACAAGTGTGTTTCCATGGGAACAGGAGGTAGGGATGCTGTCTTGTTATTGACTGAATGGGAAGCAGATTTGGGATTAGGATTAGGAAAGAAGTGGCAAGATTCTTGCTGCCATTCAGAGGATCTTTTACACTCTGAAATAGACAACAGGGCTCTCAGAAGACTGCACCACCTACATAACTACACATCTCTGTGTGGCTTTAACCCATGTCAAAAGTCATGTATGCTCAAGTGTGTGTGAACAGGAGTGTGTTGAAGTGTATGAAGCTTTAATGCCCCATGAAAAACAACTGTATAAAAGGGAAATTAATGTTCACCTCTGAGCATAAGGAATGCACTGGTCTGTGTGTTATGGTGCTCAACCCAGCCCATTCAAGCTCTTCTAGTTCTCCGAGAGGTGATGTTGAGATCACCAGACAGCAAAATCATACAGCTGATAAAATCATCATCATACAGTCATAAAAATTTAGGATAATGATTTGGAATGGATAGTCTCCCACTGCCCTGGCAGAATAGATCTAATTGATGGCTGATACAGTTCAGTGTAATTTAAACATTACAAGAATCAGAAACTAGTTTGTGTTAGCATAACTATTTCAAAACACACTTATTATTTATTTTTAAACGTTTGAGATTAGATTATCGTCCATCTAGTCTTTGTCTAATTGCAGTCCTCAGAAAAATCCCTACAAACTTCACCTCCTGTTTTTAGGCCTTTTGTTACTCCAGCAAATTTAAAACAATAAACAGAGACCAAACCAAAACGTAGAGAACAATAAAGACAGAACCCTGGGATGGAAGCAGAGATAAACATACACATTTTTGCCATGTATTTATATTTGAAAAGTTACCGGGATTGCTTTTTCTTTGACTAACTTGTAAAAATAAACCAGATTCAAAATACCAACTTGTGACCCGGGGCAAATTCA
>VZRI01009266.1:176058-234816 GCA_013397515.1 Upupa epops | reverse complement strand
CCCCGCCTTCACCCGCCCCGAGCTCCGTCCCGGCACCGCTCCTCTCCGCCGCGGACACCGCACCCCTGCGTCGCTCTCCGCAGGAAAAGCGGCTGGGGCTGTGCGCGCCGAGTCTCAGCTCCCGCGTAATCTGCGCGCCTTTGGGTGTCCTCCCCCGCCCCGCATCCCTTCCAAACTTAATCTTTTAATCGCATTTGCCTGCTTCCCCCCACCCACCCTCGGTGGAGATGAACAGAGTCGCCGTAAACAGGAGCCGCGCAGGTGCGCGGAGCGGCGCGGCCCCGCTTCCAACTCTCCGCAGCCCGCTCCGCCAGGAGAACCCCCCGGCCTTCGCCGGGTGTCGCTGCGCAGTGCGCGGAGAGGGGAGCTGTGTGGGGCAGCGCGGCCGCTGGGCCACCCCTTGCTCGGTGCGGCCTCGGAGAGACCCGCAGGGAAGAGCCGCGGAAGGCGGGCAGGTGTCGGGAGGGGCCTCGGGGGTCAATGCTTTCCCATCCGACCCAGAGAGCCTTTCACTACCGCTCGGCCCGGCTGTCGGTACCGCACAGGCGCGAAGGGGGGATGAACCCGGCACCGAGTAGCGGCTCCCGTCAGTTTAATCTGCGGCTTTTCCTAAGCCTCGGTGGATTTCTGTTTGCCGACCGCAGTTAGGCGAAGTGGTGTTGAAATCGTCGTGACTTTGAGAGCCCCTGAATGCCGGGGAATTTCAGGCTGTGATGGCCCGCTCCGGTATCAGCTGGAGAGGGGATGCTGTGTCAGACGACGGGGACTGGCACCGGCACGGAAAGGCGGCTGCTGTAGGACCAGAGGCAGAGGAGCAGTGAGGAATGTGAGAAGGGAAGTGTGCCAAGGAGAGGTGAGCATGCAGCCTGGAGGTGGAGGAGCGAAGTGCATGTAAACACTTGGAGAACCTGAATGTGTTTTTTAGACAGTGGTCTTTAAAACAGGCTCAGGAGAGGCAGCTCACCCATCAGACATACGGTGCATCAAATAGCTTGTGACCATGGGTTCTGCGGACAGCAAATGAAGCCAAGAAATCAATGGTGAGGCAGTTCTCTGTAGGTGATGAAGCTACTAGTGATTATTCCAGGTGTGATCATAACTAAGGGTCTGTAAGTCATGATGAGTAAGAGCAGAAGCCTATGGGTCAGGCAGATCTTGGACAATTGATTCCACAGTTCACTGTGACAGGGGGTTTTGCTCTCATATCTGTTGAGACCCGGTGAGCAGAGCAGAAGAGTTCTTAACTCCTTGTGTCATGCACGCAGGTCCAGGGGGTCCGTGTGTGCAAAAGAAGCTGCTGTAGTTTGTGCTTCCTCTGTGTTGTTTATTCAGCTTGATGCACACACGCCAAAGCTATAATGTGCTGTTACTATAGCCACCATCCTCTTGCTGGCGAGAGTGTATTGGGAACCTGGAGCATTGCCATGGCTATGGTGTGAGAGGGACGCATCTGCCTTCCCAGCAATGCCCAGAGTTGATGCACCTACTCAAAGAAAAAGGGAGGAAGCTGCCAGGGAAGCAAATGTGGCTTAATTTGCCTAACATGTTTAACTTCCTTTTAATCCTGGTTTGGCTTAAGCTCTGGAGCATAAGGGTTGATATCTCTTTCAAAAATCTGATCAGCATCCACTGTTGTGGATCTGGATGGTTTGGACTGAGCAACTCGGGCATAGTTGGAAACGTTAGTGTGATGCTAGTTAATGGAAGCAGTGTCGATCTTGAGAAGAAATAAAAGGGAATATCATGGATCTCAACATTCAGTGTGTCAAGCCCTGTTGATTTGTGTGAAAATCAGAAAATGGGGGTCATGCTGTGTCGGCCTGTTAGACCCATCTGCTTCTGCTGGCTCTGTAATTGCCTCTCACCAATTGATTCTCTGTCCTAGAGCCATTAGCCAGTGTGTTGTGTCTTCTAGCTCCCTTCTCCCAATTTAAAATGATATCTCTGCCAAACAAAAATAACACATTATGGTTCCAGGTAGGGCTGCTGGACCTCTCTAGTGTGGAGAAGACAGCCTGGTGAGCATGGCAGTGATACGAGGCAATTTCAAAGCTGTCCCAGACTGTAAAATAGTGTCAGGGAGGAAAATTGAAGCAGAAGTGAACACACTGATAATTTTGAGCTTGCAGTGTATTTTTATTTCTAAGGATTAAGTGTGACTTGTTAGCTAAATTCCTGTCTAGTGTAAGCACTGTTGTTACCATGTAGTTCTGGAGCCCACAGAACTGTCTGTAGACAGGAGCCCACGCTGTAGCCTGCAGTGTGCTTCTGTTAAGACTGGAGAGCAAGGTTATCCCATTCGTACAGGTGGGGATGAAGTGGTGAATGTCTTGATCTGCCAGGATTGAGGTACCTCCCCTTTCTCTGGTCCAGATGTCTTAGGCATCTTGTGTTGACTCCTTGGGTCTGTGACCTTTCAACAGAGCAGGTCATCTGGGTGCCAAAAGTCATCTTTTTCCTCTGCTGCCATTACTGGATGCTGCAGGACAGGGCATCTGAGTTGCACTGAAGTTTAGGTGGAACCTTATCAGAATTATCTCCTCTCTCCCTGGAACTCTGAACCAGTAGCACTAAGGTGTTCACCTGAGTGGGCAAAAGGAGCAGAGCTCTCTCTGTTACTGCCAAGTTTGAGCTTGAGAGTACTTTGTGCAGATGAAACCAGATCTGTTCCCACACAAAGTGCAATTCTGGAATTCTGTGGACTTTGAGCTTTGATGGCAAGCTCTTTTGGGTAGGAATTGGGAGTTCTGTCTCGCTGAATTTTGCGTAAGTATCAACTGTACATCCCTCTGTGTAACAGTAAACCAGTCTCATTATTTGAGTTTAGCTTGGCACATCCTACTTAAGTGAAGAATGCCCTCTTAATGATAAAATGGGCAGTATTAGTAGTGCTCAGAGGAGTTAAAGCTACAGGCAACGAATGAAAAACCCCGTGAGAGCGCCACACCAACCTGTATTATTAAAGGTGTGGTGTCTCATTTCAATTAATGCATCTCAGTTTCACTGAAAGAATATATTGGCATTGTAAAGCCTAGTGGGTTACTGCAGCAAAATAACAAATCTAATTAATAGCCTGTAATTTTAAAATGCCAGGGTTCCCTGTGTGTGTGTTTTAAAGGAGAATAAGTAATGGCTACAGGAACATCTGTATAAACAGTTATTCTTGCCTTAAAGATTCATAGGAGAGTAATACAGTAATAAAGTTGTGTTTAATACCATTGTAACTCCTCAGGGTATTGTTATCTCCTCATCGCACCTCCTAGCCTTGCCTCATTAATATGCTCTCTCCTCATTGTTGAGACTTGGTTCAATTAGGGATGGCTTTTCCATAGACTTACGTTCCTCTGAAACCCTGCCAGCTGATAAGAGTGCTTGCTTTATAGTGGTATGGTAATAATAAACAAGTCATGTTTTTCTGAGCTTTATGGTTAGGGCTTTGCTGTTCCCGCAAGACGTGTGTAGCCTAAACCCCACTGACTTCTAGTAAGTCTGCCACTTCTCTATGTATGCATTTCCCTTGAAAATTCTCACAGAAAGGAGAGATTTCCCAACCAGAGAGGTTTGCGGTCTGTATCAGAGGGGGTATATTCTTTTTTCTTCTAGCAAGGCTTACCTACACTACATTTCCTTGTTGAGGGTGGCAGTTCTCAGTTGCCAACAGTGGCACTGCTTCTAGGGGGGCAGTTGTGTTACTTAGTGCTTCTGGATGTGCCATGCCATGCAGCAGAATAGAATCACCTAATTGTTTAGGTTTGAAACAACCTCTGAAATCATCAAATCCAAGCCCACTGCTTGAGCTGTGTTCTTGAGCACTGTTTTGTTGAAGGACATAGTCTAGTAGTGATCATAGGGCTAGGAAAAGGTTGGACTCAATGATCCCGAAGGTCTCTTCCAGCCAAGACAGTTCTGTGATTCCACACAGCTTTTAAACACATCCATCCAGGGATGGTGATTGAACAACCAACCTGAGCAGCCTGCTCCAATGCCTAATGGCTTCTGTACCACTGTCTGTGTGGAGGAGTACCAGTGGCGTAAAACCAGGGCAGTGATTCAGGCAAACACACTTCATGTGACTGTCTTGTGACAAGAGTCTGGAAATCAAGTTTCTTTAGGGTGTCTGTATTCCCTGTGTATGAAGCTGAGAGCGCTGAGACTTCAGGCTTCCACTGCAAAAATACAACTGCATAGCAGATGAAGGCAGCTTATTAACAAAATACCTTCTAATTACTGAAGGGACGAGGTTGCAATATCTGCTCGAGGGGCCTGGAACTTGAGGAACACACAAGTTAGTTTATCTGGCCTTAAAAACATGGTATGAAATTTGAGGAACATGGGAGATAAAGCTCCTGTGATGAAAAGCTTCCTGGCTCATGGAGTAACGAGTAACCTGTGTCCTGCAGGGGTGTTTGTATTTCCTTGGGCAGGCACTTTACTTTCTGAACATTGATACAGTTCCTAGAAAGGTGATGCCTCTAGTCAGACTGGTACCTTCAGGTGCCCCTGCAGTCTTGTCATTGTTTGGATAGGAATGGATCAAATCCAACAGGGAGCAGTTCCAGAGAAGCCAGTCTTGACTGCCGTATGGTACTACTTGACTATACCCATTGATGTGTGGAATGATGCACTGAGCTCTGTGACTGCATGGCTTTATTAATCAAATACTGTTGAGAAAGCTGTCGAACAAGCAGTGCTACACTTTGAATTTATCAGTGTTTAGCCTGCTTGCCTTTCTTCCCCCACCCCTTGTTTTCTTCTGCAGGAAGAATGTTTAACCTATATAATTAACATAATGTGCTAGGAATTAATTTGTAGAAGTGAACAAGTGCGTTCTCAAGCTAGCAGAAATCTACCCAAATAGATTAGAGATGTTGCCTGGTTGGTAGACAAGGTAAAGCTAGAGCAGATGAATCCTTCCCACAGTGTCTTTAAAGCACCCATGAAGAGTCAAAATGTGGCTGGCTTCTGGTCCTGTGCGGCTGTGAATGCAGAATAACTTTTCTGTGGGTGTAGTGACTGAACAAGCACAGTATCTTTTTCACTGCTATCTCTGCATCTCCTCCTGGGCAGCATTTAAGGACTGCAGGCAGGACAGAAGGGATGCTCTTCATTCTGGCTAAGTTACTCATTCAGTGGAATGAAAGCTAAATTGATTTCAGGGGGTAGAAGAACCCACACAAACTTTCTGACCCTTTCAAAGCACCACTTTATAGAAATTCTTTCTCTTCTCCAGCTGCCTGCAGCCAGCTTCCTGTTCTGCTATGCACAGACCCAGGCCCTTGTCATGGAACTCGTTTAAACCATGTTGCAAGTCCTGCTTGGCATGGGGGATGAGAGAATAATCGGAACAGCAATACTATTGATAGAGCAGTGTGGTTGGGAAATGTGGGGTTGAGCTGTTAATTGTCTTAAACTGGAAAGAATGTATTCTTTCACTAATCAGAATTTTAAATGGGTAGAAGATCTGCCCCTAATATTAGAGTCTGGAATGCCATCATGCAGTTGGTGGTGAAGAAGAGTTAGGGCAGCTATGTGACCTTACTGTGCTTGTCTGCTAGTGCTAATGACGTGTACGTTTATGTTAAGGCAAGTATTTTGTCCTCTAGAAATGATGGAGAAGGTGAGCTTCTTCCCAAGTGGAGAGGATAGATGGCAGTTCAATACCTCAGATTTTTGTTCTAGTGTTTAAAATGTTATTGACTGATGGGTGAAACATTTCACAGCAGGTTGCACAAACCATGTTGTCTTTTATTTTGTGCGTAGGCTCACTGTAAACATCTCAACTCTAGATCTCTGAAGATCTAAGCCTTTCCTTCTTCCAGTATATCATCTAGATCAAGTGAGTCCCTTAGATTCTCACAATCACTGCAACAGCTACTATGGTCCAAACAACATAACATGGAAGAAGTTTCAGCAATCAGTTTCCATCTGTGTCAGTTGCTATCTCGGGTGAGAGGGTTGCAGTGTGTCCTCGAGGCAGCTTGTAAGAATGTGAAGAACTGTAATATGCCCCTGAACGTAACAAAAAGCCACCTGACAACAAGAAACCATGCCTGTTGCTGTCCTTTATTTTTATCAACAGGATTAAATATAGAAGGAGGTGTACAGGGGAATGATCTGTGCAGACAGGGATTGTGTTAGGGAAGCTGAAGCCCGGATGAAGTTAAATCTGGCCAGGGGCATTGAGAGCAGGTTGAGAGCTGGGCCTGTGCAAACTGCATGGTCTTCAATGAATCTAAGTGCAGCATCTTGTGAATTGAAGGCAAACTTTTGAGAAGTTGGTGTTAGACACTTCATTAAAATATACTGTAACCTGGTTTGGTGTACGTTTTATTCACTGTGAAGCCAGTTGAGCATTGGTGCAGGTTCCTCAGAGAAATACCAACCCTACAAAGTTTCATGCCTAACTAGACGAGGTTGGAAGTGGCCTGATCAGACCTGAGAGCTGCCCTTGCGTGGAGCAGGACTTTGGACTGTAAAACCTCTGAGCTCCCCACCGAGCTAAATAATTCTGTGTATCTATGACTTCTTGACAGTGAGTGTGTGCATATCACTTAATTATAATTAAATACTACTTTATTGGCTATTTATGTTGTTGTAGTTCTGTGTACAGTGTTGTGTAGAGCAACACCCTCCTCTACACAAAAGCAAAGCTCCTCTGGCTTGCAGCAGGCGTTTTCAGGGCTTGCTACTGAGTTCCCTCTGTAGAAACTGCTGAAGGCAGTGTAAAATATGTTTGGCTTCTAATTAACATTTTTGCTAAACCTGTTTCTTTTAAAAGAACTTTTCAGTATGACAGATTGCCTTGACTGGGTGAGTTACAGTTAGCTAGTTTGTTGGGGTTTTGTCATACATGTGTATGTATAATGGTTATTGCTAGTGATCCTTACCTGAGCAGAGTGGCTAGCTCAGCAATAGAAGCTGTATCTGATCTTAATATTGACTTAAAATAATCTACTGACTTCTTGGTGGATGAGCAAAAGGGGTGTGGGGGGAAAACTCCTCCTTCTTTGCCTGTTGGAAGTGAAGCCTAACAATGCTGGCTTCTGCTGCTTTGAGGTCTCACACCTAGTATCAAAGACAACTTGATTTTAAAACCAACTCGGACAAGCTGGGATTTTGAAAAATAATACTACTTTGGCTTCTTGGCTCTGTCATCATTGCCATGATTCACAGAGCACTTAATGGGCTAAGGAATAGCGTGGTTAGGCAGGGGAAGCAATTCTTTAATTCTGCTTTGTACCGCCGAATGAGTGAGAGGGAAATGCTCTTCATTAATCTCTCCTTCACAGTCTTCTCCGTGAGCCCTGTTCATGCTGGAATGAAGGCAGGGATTTTCACTATGTGATCCCACTGTGCGTTTCAGGAACAGCATGAAAGGAAAAATTCTCTGTGATGTCTTTCCCCTATAGTATTCTAGCCTCTAAAATCATCTCACCTTCATCTGACCTTTCCATGGGTTTCAGAAGAATCAATCCCAGACCTTCAGTTAGCTATGAGTTATAGGGAAAGTGTCTGCATGTACTCTGTGTAGTACAGAAAAACTCGAGTCTTCATCCTGAGGCTGTAAATACATTCCCTTATTGTTCCATTTTCTGCAGGCATTGGTAGGTCTCAGTGTGGTATTGCAATCGTCAGCAACCAAGGCTCTGTCTGGATTACAGCATCATTTAAAAGATAAATTAGGTTGTTACTCGCCTTCTCTTCCTCAGCTCATACACTGCTGTGATTCAGATCTTTCTTACCAATGGTGAGGAGCTGAATCTGTAAAACATTAACACACAAGAGTTCCCAAAATGTACTTCAGATCCGATACGTTCAGCAAAAGCACAGGTCAAGGGCTTTTAACATGTGGTATTGATAATCATCGAATGGCCCAGGTTGGAAGGGACCTCCGAAGGGCGTTCGGTCCTGATAGTATTGCATCACGTGAAGCAGCTTCCACAGTGTGGGGTTCTTGGAAGGAGATGTTGTGAGCCAAAGAGGAAGAAAAGTTTATCTTTCAAGACTGAAACTTTACGCTTCCAGGGCGGAAGGAAGAAACCCCCAAACTCCAGGTGACCTTTCCACTAAACCCAGAAGGTCAGGAGACTGAGTAACTTTTTACTTGGGCAGCAGGCTGCAGGAGACTGGCACAGAGGTGTAACCTTTGCTCTGACGTGAGAAGTACAGCCTTGCTTTTATGTAAGCAGCGGTTGATGCCTGTAAGGAACAGAATGTAAGCGGGAGCAGAGTGGCTACGTGGCCACAGAGGGCAGGGGCTGAGGGTGCAATCTTATTGTGATGTTTCGCAAGTGCTGTTTTCCATTAAATGCACAGGGAATACGTTGTGCTGTTGCATCACAGCAGACAGTTGTGGCGCTGATGGAATTTAGAGGTTTGCTGTGATGTTATAAAACAAATGTAACCCACAAATCCAAACCTATCATTTTAGTCTTTGGTTGCCTTTAAATATCCTAGGAATCGATGGAATTCATTTAATTCCTTGTATATCAGTGGTGCATGTTCGATACTTGATATGGGTGTATTCAATGCTCCCTTCCAGTTTTCCCACAAATGAACAGTGAAAATCCTTCATCCAAATGTCTACTTCAATTTGGAAAAGTCTCAAGAGATGTTTCTTACAGTCAGTGAAATGAGTCAGTGTCTGAGAAAAATCATTAAAGCCTTTCTTCCCCCTGTTGTTTTACAGAATTCCTTGTTTAAGTATTAACTACTTGCCTTTGCCAATCATTTTTCTTTCCGGTGTAAAGAGGACCCATAGCATGGAAGCTAAAGTCTACTTGGCAGTGAGTGTTTTCTAACTGGGTTTGGGAGAGGCAGAAGTGACCAGCTCATCTCTGTCAGACTGGCATGGATGAAGTGTCCAGCACTGAATCCCTTGGCTCTGTTTCTGGGTGGTGGTTGTGATTCGTTTCAGAGGGCTAATTCACACTTGCAACAGAAACAACTCTGGAGATGTTCTTCTAGCCCAGAAGCATCGCTGTAAGTATGTTATCTTAACAGAAAGAAATGACAGCAGCTATCGAATTGTGTGTGTGTGTCCCGTGGTTATCATTCCCCTGACTCTGAGTAGTTCAAGTTGTAGTTTGAGAAAAGGAAAGTCTTGACTTGAAAGTGCGTGTGTGGCGTCTGTCTTCTGCCAGTGTTTAGATCCATTAAAGATAAAGAAAAAAATCTGTTTATCATTTTTGCTGGAATTGGCAAGAAAAAGGTGTCTGATTCAGTCGTCAAGGTGACTTTTGCCTGAGTTGAAAAAAATCACATGAAAACTCAGCCTAACACCCTCCCCCTTCCAAACCCAATATTTAATTAGACAAGGGGGCCTTCCTTCAGTTTTGGAATAACATGAAAAAACTCATAAATCAACAAAGTTCAAGTGACTCAAATGATCCTTTATTAGAAACAGCTTGCCTCTTCTAAAGAGAAGCAAAAGTATCCTCTAAACATTTTAATTATGAACACGCAGTTCCTCAATCTTGCTGGAGCCCTGTTTTCTCCTTTGCTCAGATCGGCCCTGTTCTGTCTGGGTCACTCCTCGGCCAGGGGTGCTCAGTTGATGGGTGCTTTTTCTCAAGGTAGGTACTTCCTCCTGCTGGAGGGTTATGCTCTTCTCTCAGGACAGCCCAGACAGATAGCTGTTGTGTAGTGGTTCCAGCACAGGCAGTTCCTGACATCCAGAGTCTTGGGTGGCTGGCACAGCACAGCTGAGGGATTAGATACTCCCTGTGAGAAGAGAGCAGGGTGTTAAAAATAGGTGGTGAAGCTGAAAAGCAACTTCACCTCACTTACCTTACAGTGATTATTTTCTCCTAGGAAGAAGTCCTCACTTTTACACGCGTTCAGTCTGTGTGGGTGCTCAACATCAACTTCACCAGTGAGAAGGTTTCGCTGTAGTTGGTAGTAAAGCCTTGCCAGGGCATCCTCAACAAAAAGATCTGTGTTAGCATTTAAAAATGCATCTCGGTAATAAACACTTGGCTACTTCATTCCTTTTCCTCTCTTTGCTTCAGGGGAGAAAGTAAGCAAAACTGTTGAAGATAGCTGTGGGATAACTTAATGAAAATTCCCAGGGTCAGCTCTGAGGTGATGTTTCAGTAAGATTTAAGAGAAAACTTGTCTACCAGTGCTTGTGGAATTTTGTCCATTAAGTTCTATTCATCGCAGTTAGTTAGTGTCTCTGATGTAGCAAGGCTCTAATTCTTTCATTTTTGGACTTCAACCAAGTCTCGAGTGCATATTTTGGTTTCAGGCAGATCTGGCAGTTGTGGGTTTTCTGCCTCCCTCAATATTTGTTAGTTTTTCTGTGCCGTGCTTAATCCTCCAGTGCCACACTGGGTTGTCTTTTTCGTTTTAGAATTCTGTGGACAAAGCTTGCGTTTCAGCTTCCCACATTAAGGGCTCTGAAATCAATAGATCAAAGCCAGAGCAGACGTCTTGGAAGTGGTGCAATCTCAAACTGTGTTGAAAGCTTTTTGTTTTCTGCCTCTTTAATGTTTCTTGGTGTCTCCCAAGAGGAAGAGCATTAGAGAGATCTCTGTGTAGGGAAGGGAGTATCTCATGTCTGGATGCTGAGGGTATGGGGCTATGTGACCAGAAGGAGCTAGACTTTCAGAAGTAGCAGTGGTGGCAGCCTTTGTACGGGACAGGGAGTTCCAATACGAAGCATCAAAGTGACAGTTTCCCATGGCTTCAGCTGGGCTCTGGTTACACTGATGAAAAAATTGCTGACAGAGAAAGGGCTGTCAGTGTTAGCTGTGAGCAGTGAAAAGCTCGTGGTTTGTGCAGCTTCCACCACCATGAACTTTACTTCTAGGATAAGAGGGGGGGAAAAAGGCACCTAGATGGTCTTTCAAGGTCCCTTCCAAGCTCCAGCATTCTGTGTTCTCATATGTGAAAAAGTATGGACACAGCAACACGTAAGCTCCTGATTTTGTTTGGTGTAGAGGGAGGGTGCTTGAGTCTTAGAGCTGCAACAGAACACCATATGTCAGTGGTTGATGAAGCAAATGTAGTAGTCAAAATTTGAGTTGCCTACACGCGTTAGAAAAATCTTGCTGCACCTCTGTGTTGATGAAAAAGCTTTCTTCCTCGAGAAGAGGAACTCTGCTCTGCTCTGTACAGTGTAGAAAGCTGGCAAGGGGGGAAGGTGATTGCGAATGTGTACTCTCATGCTCTTTGTCTGGAGAGGTATCGTAGCAGACACGTCTCCTTAACGCTGCTTTTGTCTCGTGCCATTGTCCTGTCTGACAATTCCTCCACAACCAATTGTGTTTATGGATTGCGATGCAAGCGCCTTGTGATCGACTGGCCTCGAAGCTGTGTGTGTTGGCCCGTGTGCTTGCCCTGCTTCTCAGAACTGTGATTCTTTTCCTGCCAGAAGTCTCATGAGGCTGTTGGAGGGAAAGAGGACATGGTGGAATTTAATAGCGTGGTAGCTGTCGCTCCCTCTTTCTCAATGGGTTACTTGGATTAATCCAAGTAGAATTCTAACTTTATTCTTACTAGTCAAGCAGAATGCTGCCTTCATGCTCATCAAAGCCCATTTGACTTGTGATCCAGAGCCCTCTAGACAATTTACTTGCCAATTGCTTGCACGAGGCTGAGGGTTCTTGTTGTTTGTAAAAGACTGGCCCGTAACTCCTGGTAGCAGTGTAGGTGGCAAGAGGCACTCGATGCATCTGGCACATGGGTGCTGCCAGCTGTCAGCATCCTATGTCCCCTACATGCTTTAAATACCTTCTTATGTAGGAGAATGGTTGTTGCAGGCTCACTTGAATGATTGTTGTGTAGCTGGTTATCCATTCTCTTTGTATCTTCATAGCCTGCTGCATATTACTTCAAGTTTATTCTTCAAAATTTGCAGAGGAAAATAAATCCAAGAAATTTAGTTGAGGAGATGAGGAGGAACAGTGTCTGGAAAAAAGAGCTCTAAGAGAATGCACCCTGTGGCAGGCACTTCAGAGAATGCAAACTACATCAGGAATCTCTAATCCACCATAAAATCCTTCCTTGCCCTCTGGCAAGTCTTGTTTGGAGTGAGCACTTCAGGCCTGATCACACTGCAGGGGAGATTCATAGAATGAGTTGGGTTGGAAGGGACCTTAAAGATCATCTAGTTCCAGCACAGCTCTCTCTACTGAAATACTCTAATTGGAATTGGTATCATAAGCTGCTCAGCAGAGCTTAATAGAGCTCCTCCGGCCAATTGGTTCTGTGGAGCTGGTTCTTCAGCAGTTGTTCTGTGCTAGCATTTCCATTCCAGCTCAATAGAGAGTGAGATGAGCTGAGTACAGAGAGGTATTGATTTGACAGACCACCTCTTCGGAAGAGACCTGGTTTTGACTCTCAAATTCATTCCAGATGGATGTTTCTGAACAGTTGCTTCTGCCCTTTGCTTTTTCCATGGGGAAGGGTTCCTCAAAGGTTTTGAGGGAGCTGGTGGATGAAGTTGCCAGGCCATTCCCTGTCTTATTTGAGAAATCATGGCAAGCCAGTGAAGTTCCCAGTGACTGCAAAGGCACAAACATAACCTCATTTTTAAAAAAGGATAATCCCAAGCACAAATACTTGCTGGGTGGTGAATGAATGGAGAGTGGACTCGAGGAGAAGGACTTGGAGGTGTTTGTTGATGAGAAGCTTGACATGAGCCAACAATGTGTGAGGGTAGCTCAGAATACCAACTGTGTCCTAGATTGGATCAAAAGAAGGGTCACCAGCAGGTCAAGGGAGATGATTCTCCCCCTCTATTCTGCTTTTGTGAGGTCTCACCTGGAGTCCTGCAACCAGTTCTGAAGCCCCCAATATAAGGAGGACGTGGAACTGTTGGAGCAAGTCCAGAGGAGACCACAGCAATGTTCAGAGGGCTGGAGCACCTCTCCCGTGGAGACAGACTGAGAAAATTAGGGCTGTTCAGCCTGGAGAAGGCTCTTGGGGGGGGCTTATAAACAGCCCCCTAGTACCTGAAGGGGGGCTAGAGGGAAGCTGAAGAGTGACTTTTTACAAGGGACTCTATTAATAGGACATGGGGATGTGGCTTCAAGCTAAAGGAGAGGATATGTAGATTACATCTTGTGAAGATATTCCTCACGTGAGGGTGCTGAGGCACTGGAACAGGTTGCCCAGGGAGGTTGTGGATGCCTGCTCCCTGGAAGTGTTCAAGGCCAGGTTGAACAGGGTTTTTGGACAGTCTGGTCTAGTATGATGTGTCCTTGCCCATGGCAGGTGGGGGCTGGAACTAGACATTCCCTAAAGTTCCTTCCAACCTAAACAATTCTGAGGTTCTCTGATTTTTAAGGTCATGGTGGCAAATTTTAATTAAACTTTGGTGTCTGCTTCTGCTCTTTGCTTTGAGGTTGGGCTGAACTTACTGCTTTTCAGCTCCAGGAAGTTGTTCTTCTAGTTGACTTGAACAGCATTTCATCCCAACAGCTGTTTTGCTGACATTATTCCCAATTAGTTATTCATTGGGATTAAGGGCTTTCTGCAGCCCAGAACTCTTTGCTGGGAGTGTGCTTTCACTTGGCAGAGCCATTAAACCAGGAATTCTACAGCGCTTAACATTTTTTAATTGTTCTGCATCCTCTATATTTGGGTTTCTAGATTAATTATTCTGTGGGCAAAAAGACTTGGACAAGTAGGAGTATTTATAATCAAACTTTTCCCTTCCCCCACAATATGTCTGTGGTTGAAACCTTCATCATCTTGAAACTGAAGACTACAGAAGCTGACTTAAATGTCATTAACAAACACTTACTAGTAGTGAGAGAAAATGTCTTTTCTTAATTAAGGTGCTTGGTTCCTGAGTCCAGCCTCCTCTCCAAGACCACAGAATTTCAATCCCACACCGAAGCTCTAGAGATGAGGTACTTAGCTATCTGTTTCAGCGCTGATAGGGAGTAGGGTGAAAGGTTGGACTTGATGATCTTGTAGGTCTCTTCCAGCTTAAATGTTTCTGTGATTCTGTTTGTACTGCCTTGTACTTGGCTATTGCAAGGATAGGTTCAGGCTTACAGGACAGCAAGGGTGGGTAGAAGCAGGAGTGGAACATGGCTTTCTGAGACTGTTTTTTTCTAATTAAAATAAAAACTGCTAATCCTGTCCTACAAACCCAAACCCCTTTGGTTCCCCAAAGCCCCTTATCTTACTTACATTGTCGTTGCCATGAAGTGGCCTATGGAGATGCCTCTATAATATTTCTCTTACAAATACTGCTTGGACTTTGACAGTGGTCCAGACTGGCGTCAAGATTGTAGCTCGAGATGACCTCTTCATTTAGTCCCTGACTGGGGAGATTTCCTAAGTGTGGTCTTGAAAAACCACCGTTTGTGCATTTGCAACATTGGGGATGGCATTTCATTTCCTTATTGAATGCAGATGTTTACTGGTTTTAGAATCGTAAAGTGGTTTGGGTTGGAAGTAACCTTTTAAAGGTCATCTAGTCCAACCCCACTGCGTGCACTGAGCAGGATGTCTTCAGCTAGATCAAGTTGCACAAAGCCCTAGGCAAACTTCATACCCTCATGAGCAGCAGAGCTTGTAAGAAGACAAGTCAATACTAATAGAAAGATGATTAATAAATAAATCTTAAGAGTAGTGCTGGAGTTTTAGCTTCTCTGGGCTGTAGTTGAGACTATTTAAGTATAGGACAGCAAAAGACAGCTTCTTCCAGTGGACTCTGTAATACATTTTTATTTTCTTACTGTTTTTCACTGGAGTATATGCTTTGTCTGATCACTCCCTCTTTTGGCACTGTTTCCTGGCCTGTGGTTGCTGTATTTGTTAGACTGAATTGCATGGGCAAACTGCAATAATGTGAAATTGCTAAGAGGTGCTCAGCTCTCCCTGAATAAACAGATAGGCTTTTGGTTCACTCACGCAGTACCCAGCGTCTTGGAACCTGATGTGGCTGAAGACTGCTAAATGCAAGTGAAATAAGAATTATCTGAATAATTACGTGTGGTTCAGCCCTCGGTCTTGGAGAACGTGATAAAATTTGCAAGATCAGGCCTCCTAAAATAATGCCATAGTGTTGTCTCTGCAAGCGCAGTTCTCCTTTGTGGGTATGCAGATTAACTGCGCGGTTGCCGCTGTGTTTCTGCTGAGTATCTCTTTAGTGCACGGGATGAATAGCACGACTCTCAATGAACAGCTATTCAGTGTTTCACTTTCTCCTTACTGTTCAACGTGCAGTTCTATGCCATCTTTATGCGCTATTCCAACAAAATCCTGAGGACAGAAGTACTTTCTCAGGATTTTGTGGCGCTCATCGCGCAAATATCTTTGCAGAAAAAGGCTCTTGGCAAACACTGTGTTTCATGCTTTTACTCCAAGTGCTGTGTAAGGATTTTCACGAGGACAGAGAAAACAAATTCAAGACAGTATGCTAATTTGAGACTCTTGAGACCCTGTATTCTTTGCAGTATACTTAACATTCCGTAGCATTAGAGAGGCACAGCTATGGCTTCCTTCCATGTGCTGCGACGCCAGGATCTCGAGGCAAATGAGCAATGTGTGACTAGTAATCAGCTATCAAAAGCTTGACTAGTAACACAAGTGAATACAGTGGCACAAGCCAGGAGAGTATGCAAATCTCACAGGAATCTCAGAGCAAGCCATGTAGCTGGCTGAAATATAAGATCCTGTCTCCAGCTCCCTGCAATCCTTTCCTACTTTTGCTGCCTACAGACAAATTACAGAGGCAAAGAACTATCCTTGTCCTTGCCTGAACTGTTTCTCTCAAAGGCTTTCATTCTCAGTCTCCTGTGATACAAGCGACCTAATGATTTTTTTTTCATCTCTTAATACCAGTTCTTTGTTCTCTGCCATTCTCAGGCAGTCTGCTTTTCTCCTGTCTCCTCTCTTCCGTCACTCTCACACCTCACTGGACTGTATGCTTTTAAGTCTGGCACCAGACTATGTGAGAGAGCAGTGTGGGTGTTGTTGAATCACAAGATTTGGGGCTGTGAGCCACCTTCACGTGTCCCAAGAGGAAAGAAGCAGGGCTGAAATGTCATTAGCTAGAGAACTTTCTTTATCCTATCGGGATACAGTCCTAGATCCTGATTTCCCTTGCTAATAGATAAACTGCTCTAATTATTACTAGTCGTCTTACTAGCATTCTCAATAGCTTCTCTTTTCACCTATCTGGGTAAAGCAAATACATTCCAGTGTGAATGTTCTGGATTACACTGCACATTTCAACTTGAATGTAACTTGTTTTCATGCTTTCTTTGAAAGGCATCATGGTGATTTAAGAATCCATAGGTTAGGGGTTTTGAAATGAAGTGTAGTACAGGAGAGGGCTAGGCAGACTGGGTGGTGGCATCTGTCCTGTTCTGTAGAGTTGTCTCTTCCTTGGTATTCAGGTTATGTGAAGTCTTTGGCTGAAATTAAGCAGAGGAAGGTTAGGAGATCATGTTTACTGCTACCAAGGTTATGGAAGCTTATTCTGTCAGTTTGCCTTGGTAGTAGATCTGCTTGCTATCACTTACTCTGCTTTATCTCAATAATACCTTCACTAACACTTATAATTAGAGAAGTCAAACTAACATGATGCATTTAACACCCACTATACTTGTTTTTTAATACTCTACCATACTGTTAATTTGAAGCTCTAAAAAGTCTTGTGGGAGATCTGAGATAACAGTCTATTTAGCTGAAAGATCAACACATTTCTCTGGCCTCTTCTGACCAAGTACGAGGTGCCAAAGCTGAGCCCTTAGGAAGAATCAAAGAGTGCCAAGTTTTATAATGGTAGAGGGAAAAGTTAACTAATTTATCTATAATAAGTGATCCATAATAAAATCATCTTGATCTTGGTAACCTGTAAATCAGTTCAGTGGTTTAGAATTAGGATGACTTTGAGTCCAGGTCGTATGACTGCTGTGACCCACAGTACAACAGTGTTTGAACTCTGTATGCTCAATGTTCACAGGTAGTGGGAACTCCTTAAGGGAATATGCTGCAAAACCTGGGGTGATCTCAACAAGTATAGATGACTGACTTTATTTTCTGGATGCTCCCTAGGCCTTCCTTAGGCCTAGGGTCCTGTCACTACCTGAAACATTCAGTGCAGTCGTGGGGCCAGTGCTGTCTCAACGTGCAGCCCCTCAGTTGTAGAATAGTATAAGTATTTTTGAGGCAAGCTGTCCATAAGCTCAGTTGCTACTAGCTGGTGGTTCTTTACGGTACTGGAAGGCCTGTGAAGTGTGCACACGAGCACCCCAACCCTGCACTTCGAGTGATGCCGTGATTCCCCACAGCTAATTCTTGGAGGTCTCTGTGACCAGCAGATGATAGAACCACACGCAGCTAGAAGGGAGACTTGTGGCTCATCTCAGAGAATTGCTTGTGCCTTGGAAACCCTCTAGGTTTCAAAAACGATTGGCTGTTTCCAGAGTACGTGGTGACCCTTTAATGACAGAAGTGTTGGGTTTGTGTGTGTTTTATGCTGGTTTATTTCAAATAAAAGCTTCAGGGACAAAACCCCTATATATTCAGGTTTTAGGATGTTATTGTAAGGTTTATATTGTCATTCTGGTAAGATAAAACCCAGTTTCCTTTATGATCAACGCTTACCTGTCTTGCATTGAAGGCCCTGGGTCTACATTGTACGAAGCTCTCTTGGTGAGTTGGCCTGAAATAATCTCTCAGAACAATAGGTGCACTATGACAGTGTGCAGAAATAGAGGAGAGGCTCCCAAATGAGGACACAGGTAAGCACAATAATAGTGTTGGCTGGCACCCTGGGAAAATGCTTGCTCTTAGTGTCTCTTGTGGAAAAGAGGAGAAACTTGAGATCTTAGTACAAAGTAGCTTTGTGCAGGTTTCTGTGGATGGCAAAGAGAATGTGGAAAGTTGTGTGGCAGACACCTGATAACCAGGCACCAAGGTACGTTTTGATGTTAAATCCTGTAGGTCCAGGTGGTTTGCTGATTTAAAACTAGAATACACCCTTTTACCCAAAGTAGTTGACCTGAAAGTAAAGTGGAGGAGCTGGCAGAACAAAGCTACCTGAGAAAGGACTTTTGAAGCTGGAGCATGCCTGTTGCACTGACTCCTTCCAGGCATTATCTCATGCAGGCTCTAGAAAAAGCCCCAAATACCCTAAAGAAGGTAGCTGTATCCTGATGGAAAGACTGTGGGTCATTGTGTCTGTTCAGTATCACCTGAACTTCCTCTGAACTATTTGCTTGGCACAGTCGTTGTAGACTGGGGGAAGGTGATGCTGAAGCTTAAATTTATTCTGCAATTCAGTTCCCATGGAGAATTTAGTGATTGCCAGCACGAGGAGCATCACCATTGTTCAAGGGAAAATGAGTTTCAACACAACAATGTTATGACATATTCAGTTGAAGCTCAGGTGCATTTATGAGTCAAAGCACAATGACACACAAACTGAAGTAGGATTTGGGCTGTCAGATTTCAGTGCACTCCTATTCCATATGTACAGCATGTAATAGATGAGGTACAGGACACCTGATCTTTTCATCCCTCCCTCTTAGATTCAGTTAAGCGATCAAGATTAGAGCAACAGCCTTTAGTCAGGGCTTTAACAAGGGGAAAAGTGTCACCTGGAAATGTAATAAATCAAAATACACCCCAATGTGGCTTTAATGTCTGATTTCATTGCCGCTGATACACGGCTAGATGATTACTACTGCCATGATTCCAGCAAGGAGTAGCATGGACACGATTACTGACCAAGCCTCTAGCTTTTTCAGGGGTGGTGGGCCCAAAGGAAGGGTGTATATGTTTGTATTTTTGAAAAGTGTTTTGTGTTGAAGCCAGAAAAAATAGCATGGCTTTGCTTTTCTCAGAGCCATCAGCAGAAGGCTGTCCTGCAGTGGCTGTCTGGTTAAAAGCAGGGTGGTTGCTTTTAAGTCTGCGAAGGGCCATACTTCACCCTAACTTCCCAGTGCCTGAGGTTAGTCTCAGACTGCAGCTGTGGTGCCCAGTTTCACTGCAGGACTTTCCAGGGACCCCTGGGACCTGTAATGGGCTCTAGTGGTTTTCCCATTTGGCTCAAATATGAGGAATAAAAAAGAAGTAGCTGGCTTGTGTTAAAGAAGGAAGCCCAGAACAAGAAAGACCGTGAGATGGTCATTGATATAAACAGATTTAAAGGAAAATGCAGTTGGTAAATGATAGCTTTATTTTAAAAAAGCTGTATTTATCTGTTATTTGAGAGATTCTGAAGACAGCTCCTTGCCTGGCCTTCTGTACATCAGTCATTTCGAAGTGAACCAAATGTTGCAGTGAAAAGAGCTCCTGTAGTGGATGCAGCAGATGCTTTGCAAGGCCCGAGCATTTTAGAATTCTCCAGCTTAGGGTATTTTTCTCCCATCATCTCAATTATTTCCCTGCCCTTCCTAGATGTTGTGTTAGCATGTGGCTTTTTATTTCATTCCCCCCTCTTTCATTTCCCTCCCTTTAAGAGGCAGTTACGAAACGTTTAACACTTCTGGGTGTTCTTCTTTGCCAGATATGTGTGTGGTTCATTTTCTTCACTGAATGGGAAAAAAGATGGTTAAAGTTCCTATAGCAGTCTTCCTGAACTTACCAGACCCCACCTTTGCTTGTCTTTGAATGTACAAGGGAGCAATCAGAGCATCTCAGTTTACTTTTGATTGCCTGTTGCTTGCTGACATGCACATACATTGATTAAACCATCTCTGCGTTCCAGAGGAGGGCAGCTGAGGTAGTTGTGCTTCGTGCCAAGTCCGGTGGCATGCTCTTTGGGACATTGCTTACAGCTGCTGGCCTGAAGCGTCTCAATTACTTGTGGGATTAATCTGGTAGCAAAGGGTATTGTTTGTCTTTTGCCAGGGTGGCCTTCAGAAAATGGATCTGGAGCTTCGGGCTTTATTGGGGCTTTTCTTTTGTCCTTCATCTTTCACAACAAGTATAGATGGCTTCTTTCTTCTGGACAAATTTAGGAACCGCTATCGTGTTGCTTGTAGCTTGTGGAGTAGAACTGGGAACAAATGTCTGTGCAGTGATATACTTGATACCATTTGATCTATGGAATGCCAGTCTCCACTCCCATCCCCTGTTTTTTTGCTCTGTTTCTCGACTGTGTTACGCCTGTGGAGCTGCTTGGTGGTTTTAAAGCATACCAGTTACAGAGACCGACAGAATTACCTCCCTACTGCACCTAGAGACTGAGGTCACAAACACTTCCTAATGGTTCTGTGTCTTCAGCAAATAGATTATTGGGATGAATGCTCTGCAAGAGTGTTTAGAATTCTCTAAGGAAACACAATCAGACTACCTAGCCCAAAACAGTCTCTTGTATCATTAATTTCCTTCAGGTTCATACTTCATGTAATGCTTTTGCTATGGACAAAATAATGGCTGTGTTGGAATAGCAAATTACCCTCTATTGAGGAAGGAGAGGAAAAGCAAGCATCTCTTAAGGCCTTCACTTTGAAACTCGCTTCCTCTGTTCTTCTGGAGCTCTCGGGACCGCTTCAGGTTTATAGTGAAAGTTTCATTACAAGCACATACGCTTCTCTCAGAAGCTCTGCGTATCCTTTTCCTTATCCTTTAGAAAGCTTATTTAACACAGTGTTCCCATCCTTGGCCCCCTGCCACATTCCAGTAGCGTGGTATCTGTGCTACTTCCATGCTTCATGGCTTGTGCTCTTTTCCACCAGCACTGCCTCTGCAAAGCAGAGGAAGGGAAACAGCAAAGAAAACTTGATTGAAACTTGACTTGGTTTGTGTGTAGGAGTGAAGCATTTATAGCTGAGAAAGAAATGTTAATGCATGTTTATTTTTGATTGTGTTTTTCCTCCTGAACCACAAATCTGATACCCTACGCTGAGTTTTGAATAAACAGTTTATTTTTGGTAATGATTATTTCAAACTGAGTATTGTTACTACTTTGGGCTGGAGTAGCTGAATAAAACAGACTGTCTTTTTAGCTTCTAATAAAACACAGTTGATGATATTTATTGTAATGAATGTGGTTGAGAAGCTTTAGAATCCTAGAATTGTATGGTTTGGAAAAGACCCCTAGGTCATCAAGTCCAACCATGAGCCTGACTGTACCACCCCACTACTAATTAGCAACATAATAAGCCTATATAGATTGCTCATCAATGCAAATTTGATCTTGAGCTGAGAAGCAAATAGCTGTTAAACGACTGGTTTAGCTGCAAAGCCAGTTATTTCATAACTTCAACTTTCAGGTAAAGTTTATTACTTTGCTACTTCCCAGGACATGACTGCTAACACGCTTCTGTGGTGACTTCTGGCGAAGATATTCATAGCACAGCATTCAAATCAGTAGCTGAATGCACATCTTCAGGTGTCCTGATGGATCAGGAGGCTAATGTGAAGAAATTAATATGCCTCCTGTGAAATGAATGAACAAATTAAAGGTTTCAAGAACTCCAGATTTGCTCAGTGGTAGATAGCAGGAAAAGACGTTTGTCTTGTTGATGAAGAGCAAGCTTTGTGTTGAAGACAGAGGACAGGTGGGCTGGAAGATGGTCTGCGAATTGATTCCTATGACTGCAGATGAAAAGACATTTGATTTAGGTTTTTTCAAGCCAAGCTTTTTTAACTGAGAAAACTGAGTAGGTTTTATGAATTCTCTTCATGTTAGACACGAAACAGATACTGCGTTGACTAGCTGACTGATAAAGCTTAACAAAGAACAAACCCTTCAGTAGCTGTGACTCTGGGGGCTGTTACAGTCAGGATTTGCAGATGATAGCCTGTGTAATACTGTAGCCATGCTTTGAACAAATGTGTTTTCTAGTGATACAGCCTTGTAGCCCTCTGCTCCCTGAGAATCCAGCCCACACACTGCATGGTCCAGTTTTTCTTGTTTCCAGCAATACTAAACCAAGGACAGTTTAAGCTTCATACCACTGGGCTAGCCAGGAGTGGGAGCAGTGCAAAAAGGCTTGCTAAACTGTCCTGGTTTTAAATCTCATCAATAGTGTTGGCTGCAATGTGAGCTTTCACGTTGTTCAAGGTTGTTATTGATCACTGTCCCTTCTGTGCTGCTTCTCCAGAGAGGAGAAAACCTGAATCCCATTGAATGTCAGGAAGACTTACATATGCATCCCTGGCTTGGAGCCTGCACCTGTGGTTTTGGAGCCTGTCTGGACATATAGATATGGCCAAGTTTTCTCCAGAACAGCTGTTCTTATAAGAAGAACAAGAAGAGGAAATATCCCGAGAACTGCTGATTATTGTGCAGATTCTTGCCATTTTGGCAAAAAGCTTCATTTAAAAATTAAGGACAGATCCTAAAGTGCTTAAGCACACAAGTAACTTAACACACACGAGTACTCCTACTGCACTCTGAGGATTTCCATCCCTATGCAGAAAACTGCTGCTGCACTGGAGTGCTTGCACATTCAGGCTTGAGTAGATGATCCTCATGTTCTTGAAACTTGAATTCACAGATGGAAGCCATAGAGGCAGGAGTTTTGATGTCGTGGGAAAGGCAGAGGCTGAAATACAGTGTAAAACTAGATTTTGAGGATGTTTAGGATATAGAAATGCGGGTGTTGGTAGTATCCAGGTCTTAAAATTGGGGAGGAAAGAACAAAAGCTACGTGCTGTTAGATGCCTGAAGTTATGTGGCATCAACAAAGGGGAAAAATTAGTTTTCTTAGGTGCCTGTAATTTGGGCCCCTGAAGTTGAGCTCCTGGTAGTAAAACCGTTAAGGTTAGGTGGCAAAGTTGGCAAAGAAGTCATTCCTACCAGCCACGTGTCAAAGCACAGTGTAGTCAATAGCTCTCAGGGATGACAACCCTTGGACAAGGGGCACTGGGTGCCAGCTGGAACAGAGGAGGTTCCCTATCAGTATCAGCAGGACCTTCTTCCCAGGGAGGGTCCCAGAGCACTGGACCAGGCTGCCCAGGGAGGTTGTAGAGTCTCCTTCTCTGGAGACATTCCAGACCCGCCTGGCTGTGTTCCTGTGCAACTTGGTCTAGGTGATTCTGCTGTGGCAGGGGGATTGGACTGGATGATTTTTTTCAGGGCCCTTCCCATCCCTGATGATTCTGTGATTATTTTAAATGGCCGCACTACAAAGTAATCAGGAATTGTCCATCAAAATGAGCCAAAGTGGGGCAGTGACTTTCTGTGCCAGATGATAATGTGTTCAAATAACTGTAGAACACAAAAGTTTTTGATGGGAGCTGCGATGCGATGGGAAAGGCAATTAGGACGAGGTGTCTACAGTGGTGCTGAGAAAAGAGCTTTCCTTTGCTCGTTTTGTAATTGGAAAACCCACCTTTCTCCTTTGATGCATGGTAACTGCGTGCAGGGAGAGCTGTTCAGGCTAGAGAGAGATCCCAAAGGGAAGCAAACTAAGTCAGTGATACCGAAGGCGTAGCATGCAGACTCGTTATTCAGGAGATACGCCACATATGCTCAACTTGTAATTGAGCTACTAGCTACTCTGATGCATCTGTTTTGTGTAAAGCCTGTAAGGGGAAGTTCTATGGTAATTTTTACTGGTGCCAAGATGCTAGGATAGACCAGCTTGGGGCAATTTCTCTGTCTTCTGTTTTCTAAAATGAAAGATTCTTCCTCCTCGCAGCACAATGTATAGGCACATTTCCAAAGAGTGCACTAATGAATGTGCTAATTGAACAGCATGCAGTCTGCACTGCCAGGTTTGGGAACTTTCTTCAGCACAGATGGATTCTCCTCTCACTGAACAGATTAAATGAGAGACGAGAGAGGCTTCTTGGATTTCCTGAGGGGTTTCATTGGTATAATGTTGAAACCCTTCTTTTGAGGGATAGAATGCGCTTTCCTTCCGTATTTCAGTTCTCAGTGGTCTGTGGTCAAGTCTGTGACTTGGTTTCAGAGTTCACTTTCTGAATGTGTGGCTTCCTACTGCAGGTCCACATTAAGAATTCCCAGTGCTGCTTAAAACATGGAGTGCTTGCAGCTAAAGCCAACTTGTGGAACTGCTTTCAAAAGAGACAGCTCAGAGCTGGGACATGGAGTCATTACTTTCATGTAACTCCTTGAAGCCATTGCAGAACTAGTTTAGTCCAATATGTTTAACTTTCCAAGCCAGTGAAGTTTACTGCAAGAGTTTCAGGTTATGGCTTTGTCTGCCTCAGTCACATCTGAGTTACTAAATGTTCATAGAGGTCTCAGCAGAGAATCTCACGGGATGAGGACACTAGATGGATGGATGTAGTGGGAACAATTAACCAATTTTAACGGGGTGGTGGCTAACCTGATTAGATGGTAGCCAAGGCAGGAAGAGCCTTTCTCAGAGACAGAACTGTATTAAAACAAAGGCATAAACTTTTACATTAGTACAAAGGAGCCAGTGGGAATCGGAATCACTTTATATCATTGTTGCAGATGTGGTTCATTGGGATTTTGCAAGCTTCTTTCCAATATGAATCTGGCTGCTTTAGATTTTAAAGCATTTTTTTGGGTCTTTTGTCTGTGAAAACATGTGGTATCAACTCATAAAAAGAGGAAAAACCCCCAACAAAACCCCCTTTACTGCATATTGCTTTTAGCAGTTAATGGTTACCAACTGTATAAACAATGAAAACCTTTATAAAGTCTCCCTTTGCACATGTCTTGGTGTGTAGCATGTCTTCGAGTCCCAGAGCTTCAAGTTAGCGTGCACTGAAGCTGTTACAGGGGTGTTGGGAAGTTTGGGCCAAATGGAACCCTTTTCAATTTGTTATCAAAGTTAAGTTGGAGAAGTTTGCACCACGACTGATGCAAACCTGTTTTCCTGGGAACTCGTTCAGTGCTTTTGCTTTCTACTGAGACTACAAGCCTGTGTTTTGATCTCAGATGTTTTCTTACGTGGTTTTTTGATCTCGTGTTTCTTTAATTGCCAGGTTATGTTTTAAGATTGCCATGGCCTATGTGTGTGAGTTTTGAATTCAATAGGAGGTCCATTAGAACGCTTCTCTTGAGCTGCTTTATCCTCAGTACATATTTGCTGATCCTTGGGTATATACTGGAAGAAGTGCAGGGCCTGGCCATCTTCACATCTGGGTACAGCCTGGCATTGCTGGCCCAGTGAGACTGACTGTAGTGCAGGATCTGCTGAATGGAGCAAAACCCAAGGGGTTTTCTCTGGAGTTCTGGATCAAACAAGCTCTTGCTGGGTAGGAAGAACTTATGAAGAAAAAGCGAGTATCACTAAAGCCCTTCCTGGAAAAGCTTTACAAAGAGCTTAGGTTTTTTGCATCCATCAGGTTGCATGCCTGTTGTTGGGGAAGGTTTGTGTCTTGGCCATAGCAGGAGCACAGAGGAGCCAGGAGCAAAGAGCTCATTGACAGTCCTTCTGGGTTGGGCTTTTTTGAGTAACCTTACGATTTCATGGGGGCAATAATAGAGAAACTGTGCTTTATAGTAAAGCAGATCTTCTATTCTTGCTCTCTGAAATCTAAATTAGTGAGTTTTATTTGACTTTTCATTGATTTCAGCTTAGCCTGTTTGAAATCGGGCAGATGTTGGCATAGCTTGTTTCTGCTGCTGTATAGATGCCTTTGTGGCTATGAGGAAGGTGCGTTGTTTGCATGGCTAGCAAGCCATCAGAATGTCTTTTAACAATATTTTCTGTGTTGTATGTGATTTAATGAGCAGAGGGCTCAGGTGGTTCTAAAGTGCTGGGTTTTCTGACTTAAGGTGTTTGAGCATCAGTGCTTTCTCGATGCCCCTTAAACTGATCCTTCACCTTGGTTCTTCTGACTGCTGTAGATTGCTCCTTTCTGATTAGTATATGTTTCTTAATTATTATTTTCATTATCTTACAGTCTCCTTCTACTCACGTGAAGCCTTATCTTGTATTTTGCCTGTATTTTGATCATGCAACCAACTCAAGACCTTTTTGTTTTGGTAGGTTTTAAGTATATGAAAACAAACAGGCAGCTGACTGTGTAATGACATCAGAAAGCCCACAGAGGCCAGGAAAATGTTACCGTTGTAGTTAAATTGAAAAGATGCTCTCAGAAAAGTCTATTTTGGTGGATGACACAATCCTTCCACCTAGGAGAGGGAAGCAGTAATGCTGCCATCTCTTTTTTTTTTTAAAAAAAACCCCAATTTCTGGTAAATTTAGAATATAGTGGGAAGTTTCCAATGTCATTCAGCTTCAATAGAAGTGGTTCTCTCTGGGTTGTGAACGGTCCAGAGGTACCACTGGTTTAATACTGCAGAGTGGTTGCAGATGAAGTTGAGTGGATATCATTTGTTAAACATTACCCATTGTTTCTTGTGTCTCAGTAATTAGTGATATCAGCTGTTGCTTTCTACTCCTTTCAATGCCCTTACATCAATCTCTTCATGCTGTATTCGGAGGGATTCTATGGCTGCACATCCATGGCCATCATGACTACTTGTGCTCATGAGTCTGGAAAGTGTTCACAGTGTGTTTTCTAATCCTGTGAGGTGAGGGCTGAAGACCTGTCACCAGGGAACTATCCATCCTTCCTTCTGTAGAGATGCTCTTGAGGAGAAACATGCGAGGGGTGTTAGATGTCCCTTGAATGGGATGCGCTCACGTATCCTCGTGAGTATAGATCAACCCTCACAGGCGTGCCGAACGTTCTCACTTGTAATCTGACTTCAGTGCCAGCCATTCCCACACACACAGCATTGGAGAGCAGAGTGTAAATTGCAGACTTGGGTCTTGAGGAAACTGGTACTCATTTAACAAGATAAAGAGCAAAGCCATGTACAACTGCTGCACATGCTGAGGGCTGTGTAAGGTGTTAAAAACAGTGTCAGTGCTGTGTAATAATTATGTTGCTGCAGGTCTCTGCTGGACACCAGCTGAATTATTTGCTATCTTACTGAGGAGGTGCTTCCTTCTCTTCTGTCTGTGCTTTCCTGTTACACCTTTTTTCCTGAGCTGCATCCAAATGAAGAGTTCTGTGGGCCTGATACAACTCCTGTCACGCTACAGTCTGCATTGTGGAGATAGGAAATGGACAGTCATGCTGTTCCCACAGCAATTTTGCAAATGCACATCAGATGACTAAAGTCCTTATTTATTTTTAAGCCTCTTTGGCATGGATTTGTAGGTCTTAGCACTAACAAGGACTTTGCCAGGTGTCACTATAGATTATGCATTCTTGAAATTCTCGGTATTTTTCACTGCTGTCTCTACAGTCTGCTTTGAACTTACAGTCGGACCTTTAAATATGGAGTGACTTCTAGTTACAGGAAGGTAGCTTGAGAAACAGTGAATCATTACTAAAGGCTGTTCCAGTGCCCCTCGTTGTGTCATTAGTTACTAAGGAGAAGAGACCAACATCCACCTCTCTACAGTCTTTCAGGTAGTTGTAGAGGGCAATGAGGTCTCCCCCTTAGGTCGCCCTAAGACCTGGCAACCTAGGTTGAGTTTTCACATCCACTTCCAAATGTGTCCTTCAGTAATCAGAACAATTCAATGACTTCTGTGGTAGCTGATATGTACTTGTCTCCTTCTCTGGAGACGTTCCAGACCCACCTGGATGTGTTCCTGTGCAACTGAATCTAGGTGATCCTGCTGTGGCAGGGGGATTGGACTGGGTGACCTTTCGAGGTCCCTTCCCATCCCTAATATTCTGTGATTCTGTAACTGATATGTTGAGATCTTAGTCTAAGCCAAGCAGCTTGTGCCTGAGCTGCAAACTGGACCCAGATACCTGAGTATTTATTAGGTGTCATAACTCCAGGAGAACTTGCTTTGGCAGTAATTTTTGCCCTTCCTCTGCTGAGTTCTGCATTCCTCTAGGACTCACTGATGACCCTCATAGTCTGCCTGGGAGTGGCTGCATAGTTATTTCCAGCTTTCAGTGATGGATTTGGGAAGGAGTGCATGAGCACAGCTGATGGTGTGAGGCGGCTTGACAGAGGCCATGATGGATCGATCCCTGGCAGCACTCAGGGCAGTACTGGGCCGTATAGTGGTGGCCAAGAGAGCATCTTGGATGCAGGTGCAGACATCTGGTTTGGGCTCCAAGTGTAACAGCGTTTCCAGACTTTTGGATCAGGTATCTGCTTTTATCTCATGCCTGGGTCATATGAGTAAGTAGGGTGTGGGAGGGGGATAACCCCTCCAAAGCACATGGGTATTTGGTGTGGCTCTGTGTAGTTGAAGTTGCACAGCTGAATGTTTGTAAGCTTTTCATTTTAGAAGAGTTCTGTTTTGCCCTCTGTCTCAATAGCAAAACGACTGAAGTTTGAGTCCAGAAGGAAACGTAATGAATGTTTTACGTGCAGGGAGCACTGTTTTAATGTGAATTTCATGAAGGTGTGTTTAACCTTTGGCTGGGACTTGTTTCTGGGCTTTTTCCTGTTGAAGAGTTAAATAATTAAAACCTATTAGCTGCTTTAAAAACAAAGGAATCAAACTCTTAAACAATTTTGAGATGAAGCTTTGGCATCTGTTCATCGAATCGAGCGAATATGAGAAATTCCTAGCTAAACCACCGAAGTGACACATGACATACTAAAAAGAAAAGGCAGCTGAAGTGTTTCCAAACACATTTTAAGAACTTTTTGAAGGAACCTGAAGAATAAAAACAAAGCCTTCGGTCTAGCTTGTGGTCATTGTTCATAACCGGTTTCTTCAGGTTTTTTAATTGCTGTAATGAAAACACAAATAGCACGAATACTTGTAATGCTGTTATTTAACACAGCTAACGTGTGGCAACCACTGATACCGATGAGATGGAAGGTTCTAATTCAAACTGCTGCCTGCCGCCAGGCAGGAGGACCTGTTTAGTCACACACATGTTGCAGACATGGACACAAGCTGCAGACAGTTAGCAGAATAACCTCACGGTTCCACCAACACACACAGATGCTTTGTAGAGAAAAATCCTGGAAGGGGTTGGGGAACCATCGCCCTTTCACTTTCTGCTTCCCCTCCTTTCTCTCACTCTCAGCCTCTGCCAATATTTATTCTGCGATATTCCTCAGCTCCCTCGTACTGTCTGGCGTTGCAGTCAGCCTGAGAGCTGGCAGGTTTGTTGCTGATGCTTCTTTCTTTCCTGAGCTAATTACAAACAGCCTCATTACTGTCTTGTTCCGTGACTGTGTCAGTTTGGTTTTTAACCTAGAAAGGCCCTGTTTGAGAGCCCTTTTTCAGGTGCTGATTAGAAAGCATAGGGGTGACTCTGAGCAGAGCGTCAGCTGGTGCTGTCTTGAGAATTTGGAAATAGTTCTGACTTTACAAGTATGGGAAAAAATGATTGTAGTGATATTTGTTTATGCTAATAGCGCAGTCAGTCCACACCTTGTTTTGTTTACTAAATAACTTCTGAGGACTCCAGATTTTGTTTGTTTTGGTTGTGAGACGGGGAAGTGTTGGTCCCTGGGAGGCTGCTCTGTGAATCTGCAAACTGATAAAACCTGTAAAATGTGTTAGCTGGAGAGATCATCCCCTCTGTGTTTAGCTGTTGAATGACTGTGGATCAACCATATGAAGATTTAAAACCATTACACGTGGGTAGATACAAAAATGATAGATGGCAGATAGATTGAAAGTGAATTTTGCACGTTAGTCCATCAAGACGTTGTGTACGAGTGACCCCGAGAAATGTCGTTTAGGAATGACTTGGTGAAAGGCAGCTCCTTGTAATGAAATGGGTATAAGAAGGAAAACCTTTGTCTGGTTTTTCCCACCTGGTCACTCCTGTTACTACAAGGGGAAAGAACAAAGGGGTTGCTCTATCTTAAGGCACTTGAAAGAAGCAGCAGACCTCAACCTTCTTGCCCTACATGGTTGTTGCTAGCTGCAGACATAGTACCTTCTTTAATTCTTGTACAGAAGTGGTCTGCAAGTAGCTGAACTGGTTAAGACACAGTTGGTTCCCTGATGAAAACTGAACGGCGTAGTTTTCAGTATGAAGGAGTTGGGATGATTGTTANACACCATTGCCCCTTGTTCCTATCATTGGGTGCCACGGAGCAGCACCTGGCTCCTTTCTCCTGACACTTGCTCTTTCCATATTGATCAACATGAATGAGGTCACCCCTCAGTCTCCTTTTTTTCCAAGCTAAAGAGACCCAGCTCTCTCAGCCTTTCCTCAACAGGAAGATGCTCCACTCCCTTAATCATCCTTGTGGCTCTGTGCTGAACTCTGTCAAGCAGTTATGTGTCCTTTTTGGACCAGGACAGAGTAGAGGGGGAGTCATTGGCCTCCTTGGCTGCAAGAGCACATTGCTGGCTCATGTTCATCCTGCTGGGCAGCAGGACCCCCAGGTCCCTTTCTCCTCCACTGCTCTCCAACAGGTCAGTCCACAGCCTTTACTGATACCTGTGATTGTTCTAGCCCAGATGCAAGACGCTGCAAGACTGTCAAATACAACATGCTTCACTGAAAAAGAATGAGAAGCCTAACTGGAAGCTCAAGGGATGTTTAACTAGAGATTACTTTCCTCTCGTAAGTGAAATGACTTTAATTCCTCACGTAGAATAAACTGGAGAGCTTGGTCTACTGTGACTGTAGTAGCAGGAGTGACACGATAAAATTCCAAGACAGGCTGTAATAGCAAACCAGAGGGGCTTGCAGAGGGTCACAGCAGATAAAGGGTTTATGGGTTAGAATTAGGAATTGACAGAAACAAACGTGGTGCTTTCACTTGCCATTTTACCTCCTCCACACCAGTTCATCTGAATGCATCGGCTTGGAGGTCTGTTGTTTCTCTTTGCTGGGTTTCTCCTCATTATCTACATGTGGTTTATTTCATAAGAATAAACCACGAGAGTTGTGGGTGCTGCGTGATCATGTGGGTCACTGACTTTGCCCAGACAAGTCTTTACAAAGCCCTTGCCTTTCATCTCTGCTCTGCTTGTTCAGCTTTGCAAGAGGCAACAAATAACAGTTTTGAGCATCTCAAGGTACTGGCCTGCTTCCACTTAGAAAGTCTGCAGAAGACATCGCCGTCTCCTGATGTTGGACGGGACAGCGTGCTTGGTATTTAATTTGCCTACTTAATAGCGCTTTTATGCAGCAGCTTCAGGCAGGGCCATTCCACTCAAATGATTCCTCTAAGGTCTGAAATGACAAGGTCTTTTCATCAGAAGTTTATCTCTATGGAATCCTATCTATCAAGCAGCCAACACTGATCCTATCAGCGAGGAGCAGCGGGTAAATGGCACAACTGAGATGTGGTTTCGTGGGGCAGTTCAGATCTAGGTGGAAAGAGCACCAAGCACTGTTCAAACCCCAGCTTGGATCGTTTGAACGGTCATTTGCATTTGGGGTCTGGTTTAAATTGTGACTCTGCTATGTAAAAAACAACGTTTTAAAGCCAGTAACCAAAGACCACAAAGTAATTTAACTTTTATTAGTCTTGGAGAATATTCTGGTGCGCGTTGGCTTGTGGTCTGGATGTGAAACATACAGAAAGAGGAGTATTTTCTGATGTTGGGTCTGGTTTGTTTAATATTCATAACCATCCGGAGTGGAATGTGTCCATTCATAGTTTGGTTCCATTATAGAATGATTCTTCAGACAGGCAGCAGCACGTTACGTTTAACTCTTGAGATAGTTCCTTTAACCAGATCATTTCATTCCTAATGCAAGAGTCTGTGAACTACAGAGTGTAAACTCCTCAGGATAAAAACCAAAGAGCTGGAATGAATCGTGTGAGGCCTCTTCTTGTGTTCCCTGAGTTTGGACAAACAGGGGGTTTGTGATCTTTGGAAACAGCAGCTGTGATTCTCTTAGGAGTTAACCTACATCAAAAGGCATTAGGTGTAGCTGCTAATGGATAAATGCTTTCTGTCTGCAACTTCCCTTCTTAACTCACATGTCGTCTTTTATTTTCACCCTGCTCAGACTTGGAATAAGTAGAGAAAATTCATGCACAGGCTTCACCTGAAAGTGATTTACACAAAACTTATGGGATGCAGTGCCGCGCAGTCAGGGCATCTAGCACTGCTTGCCCTTCGCTCCCGCCACCGTCTACTATGTTTTGAGAAAGCAAGATGAGCTTTTTCCTTTCACCTTCGTGAAATTCCTTCGTGCCTATCCAAGTGTTCTACTAAACTTGTGTACCTGCCCGTGCGGTGTGATTGAGGACAAACACCTCTGTTCCCGAGAGGTAAACACACTGGTGTTTTGAAAGGTAGAGGGCGATGAATATTCAAGCTAACTCTAGCTTGAATAAATTCTAGCACTTTCTCGATGTGCAGCCGGAGCTCAGAATATGCAAACCATGACAAAGACACTGCACTTAAAATTGTTTGCCTAACCTTTGCACTCCATGGTAAAAACAGATGGTTGGAGAGTGCACTGGTATTCCCATTTGGCTAAAACGAGTCAGCTCATCCTCAGATAGCTGGTGCCTCTCATTATATCCAGGACTGCTACCAGAAGACAGATCAACTGACACAGCTAAATCAGGTGGTTGTTGCAAGTATCTCAGCCGAATCCAAACAACCCCGGTTTTCCAGTGGCCTCTCCAACACTGTGTGGACCTTTTCATGCGTTGCTGAGCAAGGTCTGCTCAGTCATGGAGCGACAAAAATTAGGAAGCATGTTCAGGAATTGGATTGACTGTTGGAGGAAGCTGTTAAAACTTCAGTGAGGTGTGAACTGATGCTTTGATAGCAAATGAATCCGTGCCAGTTGATTGATTTGTTGGTTTGATTTTCTTTTTTCCCCTGCTCTGGTGGAAAATCTTACAGGCTTGCACTTAATTACAGATGAGAGGCTGCTATCAGACAGTCGCTTGCTGTAGGTGGCTGCTTCTTCCAGCCTAAGCTGCTCAATATTTAGCACAGGAGGCTTAGAATTTGCACCTATTATTCAACTGACTGCCAGAAACACTTGCTTTTAGCCAGAAGCTTTGGGTTCCTCCTGAACTCTATTTTTTGAAACATGACAGGGGTTATCTCAGGATTTCATATAGCTTTGGTGCACTTGCAGACATTTAGGGTTGAGCAACTAAAGGAGCCTGTAAACTCGGCAACAAAGGTCCTGTTGTCATGCAGATGCCTTTTCACATGAAAACACAAGAAAGAAATACAATTTCCTATAAATGAATACCTTCTGACACCCACAAGCTATGGGCTGAAACACACAATGTCTGGGTCACGTCAGTGGGGTCTGGGGGTGATGGTTGTGAGTAGATTGAGGATTTATTTTATTCTCTATGTTACCTATAATTTTGCATGTAGATTATGCAGGGATTCCTGTTGTGACAGTTCAGGTTCATTATCCTATTTGTAAGACTGTAGTGCTTTTCAGTGGTTGCAAGGATAGCGCTGCTGCTGAGCACCACGGAACGTTATCAGTACGATGCGCTGCCTAAAAGGAATGGAGAAAGTTGCTGATGATCCTTTCATTTCAGCCACTGTTTGAATAACGTGTGAAATTTGGAAAAAGCTTGTTTAAGAATGAACCTGTAGTGGGCATGGCACTGTGCCCAGGGGGCCAAGAAGGCCAACAGCATCCTGGCCTGTGCCAAGAACGGTGTAACCAGCAGGATTAGGTAGGTGGTGGAGCTCCTGTACTCTGCAACCCCACCTTGAGTACTGTGACTAGTTTTGAAGGACAGAGAAGGGCAGTGGGGCTGGGGAGAGGTCTGGAAAACGGGCCCCATGAGGAGCAGCTGAAGGAACTGGGGTTATTTAGTCTAGAGAAGAGGAGGCTGAGAGACCTTATTGCTCTCTACAACCACCTACAAGGAGGTTGTAGCGAGGCTGCTGCTGGTCTCTTCTCCCACATTACTAATGATAACATGAGGGGAAATGGCCTCAAGCTGTGTCAAGGGGAGGGTTAGATAAGACATTAGAAAGAAGCTCTCTGAGAGAGTGAGTGGGCACTCACACACAGGCTGCCCAGGGAGGTGATGTTTAAAAGGCGAGTAGCTAGAGCACTTGAGGCCATGGTCTATGGGTTAGGGAGATTTTGGGATGAGAGCTGGACTTGATGACCCTGGAGGTTCTTTCCAGCCATGAGGATTCTATAAATCTGTTGGATTGACTGTTGGACTTGATGGTTTTGGAGGTCTCTTCCAACCTTGATGATTCTCTGATTCTGTATTTCCCCTTGAAAACATTCAGTTAAACATCTGGAATTTTTTCTCCCCTTTCAGCTTTAAAAATGTCACCATCAGTGTCCACATGGAAAAACAATGTGATGATAAAGAGCATCAGTCATTCTTTTTCCTCCAGCTGAAAGTTGTCAATTAGTCAACTAAGTGTTTTACAACCCAGTGCTGATAATGTTTAAATAAACCTCGCCTTGTTGAGTCCTCCCAGTGCTTACAGCTTAGTGTGGTGTTTCGCTGGCCCTTTTGGTGTGAGCTGAGGTGCTCTGGGCTGGTAACAGGAGGGAAGCATGCAAATGCTTATGGAACAGCTCAGATTCTGCCAACTCAAAAATTCTCTTTGAATTGTGGAAGCGTAGCAGATGCTTGAAACCTGCAGCTCTTACTGCCGAGCCGGGCGATGGTAATGTGTTTTAATAGTCTCCTTTTCCACTGTTAAAGCACTGCAGTGAAATAATTGCATTCCTTTCAACCCGGTTCAGACCTTTACATGATGGTTTGCACCACCAATAAAAAGAAAAGTGATGGCAATTGAAGTAGCTGTTGGGTTTTCTTCTCTCTTCGGGAATTTATTTACTATGAGGCTAAAAGGATTCATTTGGCCAAAGAGGAATAGAAGAAATTTGCCTGTATTTGCACTGAGTTCCTGGTATTTCACCCAGCAATAAATGGAGAAGAGAATGAGTGCTAGTGCAGCTTGTGATTTGAAGAGAGATTGCTGGGTCTGTGCCCTGCTCCTTGGTCAGGTCTGTCATGTCTCGGGAGCTGGTGCTTCTGGAGCTATCACTCTGCATGATGGATGAGCCTGAGCTGATGGAGGCAGCAGGTGCTCAAACAATAGAAAGGATCAGTGTTTGTTGTTATTGTAAGCATCATCAATCCTCCTCTCTGTCTCCTGTTCTCCGTGTCCTCCAAACAAAGGCTCCCTGTATCTGCAGCAGCGGGGAGTAAATAGCAACAAGCCACTCTGTGTAGTATTGCTCTTTCGGTACCAGGGTCAGCCTTGTAAATAGGTGTTGATGTGATGTTCTGGGTGTGTAAGTGGCATGTTTATCATTTCAGGGGACAACAGTACTGGTTTATGAATTCCATTGAACACAGAACTCTGTGACTACCTGTGTGTAACTGCCCTAGTCCAGCTAAATTGGATGAATGAGAAATGGCTTTTAATTCTAGTCCTGCAAGATCACGAGCTCCTCTGGGAGCTGGCTGCTGAGAGATAGGTCTGTACGTGTTCTAGTTGTGGAAAAATGTGCTTTTGGGCTCATTGGGAGGAGGAGTGGAGGGAAGTAAATAGTGCAGCAGGTGGAAAAAAGGAGGTTCTACGTTTTAAGCTGGAGGCTGCTCTTGGAAATGTCCTTTAAAGAGCAGGCTGGGCTTTGAAGACTTAGAGAAGCACCATATTATAACCACTTTGCTCTTAAACGTTAGCTGATGGTAGCTATTCTTAAGTGTTTCTCTTGTCTACAACATTAATAGCAGCTGCTGTTTCCTTTTGCAGGACCATTGCCACTCCTTCAGGATCTGGGACATGGGAGGCATGGAACAGAGTAGGGGAGAACAGAGAACCAGTTTCTTCTATTAGAGGCTTCAGTAGACTTTCAGTCTGCTCATAATTTGTTGTAATTTGAAGAGAAGTAATTAGTTTTTCACCTACCTTCATCTTTTTTCTTCTCTTCCATTATCATTCTCTTCATGGGTATGGCATCCTCTCTAGTGCAGGATGTGAGGGGAGAAGAAAGGGGTTTTTTTCTACTGTCATAGGATGGGTAAACTGAGTCAGTGCAGCTGAGAACCAAGAGCTGTTGTGCAGAGGTTTTACCATTTCTATGGGTGGATTATCTGGCATCAAGCACAGAGCTAAGAACATATCATTGTAAGACGTAGCTTTCCTCAGATACATTTATTTGCCTGAAATAACACTTCATTCCTCCCTCTTCCCAGCCAAGAAGGAGGATGAAGTATTGAATGATAAATCTGTGGCAGGAGCCTACACTCCACCCATATTCACATTAAACTAAGAGAAATGATGGATCTTACAGTACAGGAAATAGGGTTTTCAGCAATAAAAAACGACCCTACATTGCACCACTGGTTAAAACCAGGGATCTTACAGTGGTCTGTCCTGTCTGCCATCCAGTATCTACTCTTGAGAATACTGCCTGAAGTACAGATAAGAACCTACTTACCCATGAAATAATGATGTCATAGCAATTTACCCACTGTCAAATCTGATGCAGCAGATGACCTGCTGCTGGGTGACACTTGCGGGGCTTGTGTTGCAGAAAAAGCTTTAAAGTTCTGTCTTGCTGCTTTAGGCTTTCTTGTACCACAAAGTGAAAGGTTTTCTGCCCCACCTCACCCCAAAGGAGTGGCGCAGTGCTTGGCAATGTACCTGGGAATGTATACAAACAGCGTTAGGGAGGGGAGGGGGATGAAAAAGGAGGCAGATTTTATGCTATCGTGAAATTGTAACGCTCCTGAGGAGCTTGCCAGCCAAGAGGAATTATACTACCAGATGTCCTGGCAGAAATATGTGTGCCTCTGCAAGATCATAAATCCAAACAACATATGGCGACCCTGCACATCTAATACTACTGTTAGCAGTGCAGAATTTCGGTGAGGAAAGCTCTGGTGATGGGCAGGATTACTAAGGACAAAAACCTCCCCAGATTTAGCTTTAAAGTCTTAGGTAGGTAATTGCTGATGGCAGTGGTATGTTAATGGGGAAAGGAGGAATACAGTGATGTCTGTGCTTTATCAGCAGCAATAAAACTCATTTGCTTGCAGTTGTCTTATCCCATCATGTCTTGGCTTTGTAGCAGGCAGAATTGTAATGCAGCTGCTCAGAGCCTGAGTTCTCCTGGTATATCTGAATGAGGAGTGGTCAAACACCTGCTGAACTCAAAGCCTGGGTCAGTGGGGTAGAGCTGCTCTGTGGAAATCACTTAGTTTGCAATTTGTCTTGAGTATAAGTGGAGCTCTGTTGTCTGCTTTGTGGTAAATTCTTGTTTAATAGAACAGGGATAGTGGAGGCCTGCAGCAGAGCTTTCTGTCTGGAGGTGCATTTATTTTACTCTTCCCTCTGTATTTCCTCTGCTGTGATTCCTAAACGGGCTGCTAACTGGACCTGTTCTTTTAGTCTACGCATTAACTATAAATGCACGTGCCCATTCCTATTGGAGCTGTTCTTTTATTCTACACATCAAATATGAATGCACCTGCCCATTCATATCAGAGCTGCTCTTTTATTCTACACATGAAATATGAATGCACATGTCCATTCATAGGTTCATGTCCTCACTAAACTGTGCAAAGTATCAGAAAGAAAACAAGCCCACTGTTGTAGATTTGTAGTTGTTGCTCCCTTCATAGAAAAGAAGAACCAGTCACTGGCATCCTGTAGTTAAGGAGTAATTTCTCTAGCAGGGAATTGGAATGGACTGTACCAAAGCAGTTGGTATGCATGGGTATGGTTCTTCCATGCTGTATGCTGGCACCAAACTGTCAGTTAACCCAACTGGCAGTGTAGCAGAAGGGTGATTAAAGCAAATGGAAGAGAATTTGCTGCCTCTGGTACTGCTAGAAGAAACTGAGTTCCCACAAAGTGTGAAAAAGAAGGCATGAAATCCCTGGGTCTTTAAAAACCAGTAAGAGGGTGAAGAGCCAGTGTGATTTCAGTAGCAAACTGCGTTGGTACTGTAATGCTTTGGAAAGCTTTGCGTGGAGTGCATGTCATCATTCAACTTTCCTCAAAGATTGTGTGCCTGGAGCAGTATTTCTTGGTCTTGGAAAGCTCCATTCAGACAGTCTGCAAGCTTGTCTGTACTAAATCAATTAACATTTGTGATAAAGCTGGTTAGAACTACCTTATTTACTATGATTTCAGCAGTGTAAATCCCTCTGCTATGGACTAAGGAACAGGGAGCTTACACCTAGGTGATGTGTTGCATCCACTCTAACAAACCAAAGCATCAGTTGACCAGCACACAGCAGATGTAGGATGCCAACTGCTGCTGATACAATCCAATGCCTCCTCTTTACCTACTTGTGATTACTGCAGTTTAAGCCTTACTTTTACCTCTCTCTGAAGTATGAGCAGTGTGTGTTTGAGGTCAGTAGCACAGTGAAAGGTGGGGGTTGAACAGAGTGAAAATGCAGCGTAGCCCTGCAAAAAGACATGAACACCCTCCCAGAGTTCATGAAAATCCATCTTTCCTTGCTGTTAGGTTTCAGGAGCTCTTTAAATCTGTAGTGGGTAGCACAGACCTCTCCCTGCTGTGTCCGTGTTGTTGTTCACAGCTTTACATACTACTGTCAGTTGAGCACACAGAAAATGAAGCTATTTTTGAAGCGGTCTCTGATGACCTAGTGTTTATTCAACTACTCATATCTGGTTGGCGGTGATAAACGTCACCTGAGGCCAGTATCTGCTTGCTAATTTGCCACCCTTTTTATGCCCTGAAGCTGTTTTGACACTAGAGGCTTTGCTAACTTCAGCTGGGGGAAGCACCAGCAGCAACAGAAAGCACAAGGAGAACAATGTGAACTGAAGCTTGGTGAAACCAGACTTGTGTAATGTGGCTCTGGTTGGTGGCTGGAGGGCTGCCAGCCCTGATGACATACGTTTAGTGGCATGGGTAGCTGCAGCGAACAAAGGAGTTAATCAGCAATAAGACTGTGTGTGAGAAGCACTGCTGTCTGTAAATACGCGTCAGTTATCGCCGTGAGCTTGTGATAGACGCCGTGCTCTGGTTCAGTCTCCTAATGTTGCTTTGGGGAAAAAAATATTTCTTAATCATTTTAGGTTCATTTTCTGGGGAGTTAAGGGACAGTGGAGCTCAGAAACGCATCTGTCAGGCAAATAATTGTCCTGGTTGAAGATGCTTATGGCTTTTCACAGAGAAGAACATATCATCCAGATGAGGAAGAAAGACAACTCCTCACGTAAAAGGGATGCCCTCTCCCTGGAAGTGCTCAAGGCCAGGTTGGATCGGGCTTTGGGCAACCTGCTCTAGGACAAGGTGTCTCTGCCTGTGGCAGGGGTTTGAGACTGGATGATCTCAGAGTCCCTTCCAACCTCAACCATTCAGTGACTGTTTTGGTGCAGGTTCAGTTCTAAACACCAGTTCTGCAGAGTACAAAAGCTGATGGGCTGGAGATTATTCCCTTATTGCCTAGGTTTCAGTACCTGGCTGCAGTTGTACAGTTTTCTTTTAGCTCACTAAACCTCAGCAGAAGCACCCTAAATGCTGCCCTCTAGTCATGATATGTCTGTGTTTTCAGAGCTCCCCTCAGCAGATGTCCTGGAGGCTTTTTTCTAGAGATAAGAGAAGACAAGCTAAAGAACCAGTAACATGAACATCGTTCTGTCATGCATGCAGTGCTTCTGTGATACTGTGGGTAATGCAGGTGGTTTCCTTTTCACTTGGGTTGGAGCTATACAGGACTGTCTGCAAATATGAAAGCAAATCCTTCTGCTTGAGATTACTTGAAATCCACTCTCCTCCTCCTAGTCTCAGTGTGCAGTTGTCATCTCAGCAGTGTGCAGGAGGTTGGCCTGGGACACAGCTATAGTTGCTGCTCCAGACAATAGCCTTTGCAGGGGGGTGCGTGTGTGCATGTGCCATGAAACTGAGCTCTAATTTCCTCTGGAAAAGGGTGGACCCAGCTTCTTGCTCCTTTCAGTCCCCTTTTGGGTTTATCTTTGTCATCCATAATGTCATCTTCATGCTTATTTTTAGTCTTCTGCCTTTCTGCGTTGAACTGTTCTTACATTTTAATTGCTTAAATCAGGAAACTTGTAGCTGATGAATGTTTCCCCTCTGCAGCTGGATTATCTAGGGTAGGCATAAAACTTTCCATGCCTCATGTACTTCCAGTTCCTTTTCCAACAGACATGCCCTGTTCCTGGACCTCCTGCTCTTTCCTCACCTGCTGTCATTGCGGTTGTAGCTCTTGCTGGATGGAATGTTGTTCCAGCTGGGCATTTGCACTTCATGATTTATCCATGTGGCCACAAATGGTCTCTGAAACCTTCCTACCTCAGCAGTAATGACAGCAGTACTCAGGTGACACATTCTGGCAGGTAAATTCTTGCCTGAATTGTGTTAACAGTTTCAGTACTGCTCCTGCAGAGCGAGGGTGCTCCAGAAGCACACGATGACTGACTTCCATAGCTGCAGCGTTCGATGCTGAGCAGTGAAATAAGACAACTTGGATATAAACCACTACGAGCCAGGCTGTTATGCAGTAGCTCTTGCAACTGATTTCTGTACTGTACTTTATTCTAGGGATGAAATAGAAGTCAGTTTTGATGTGCTCTGTCCTTCATCCCAAATGCTAATGGTTTTATTGTCAAGATTTCCCTCAGTCCCAGCAGATCAAGATGAGAGAGAGTTTAACAGATTAGAGGTCGTGTGCTACTGATTTAGTACTGGCAGATTGCATCGGGTTTCTTCCGTGGGATGGAAGCACCACAGCGCATCCATCGTTCTGCTTCACACATTTGCATGGAAGATGATTGTTAATTCGTCTTCACGATGCACTTCCCAGAGTATGTGTGTGTTCAGATTTGGACACTATTTGCTGAGAGAAGATCCTTCACATTGAAAAACCCATGTTTATAATGAAGTGGGGATTACAGTTTAGGCTTTGCATCTGCACTCCGATTCAAAGGTACCATTCTCTGTCTAGGCCTCTGCGTAGCTATAACCAGCATTTGTGAAGCTGGTGTGTTTGCTAATCCCGTGGGAAAGTGCCAAACTCGTCAGCTTTTATAAATTGCTGTCTTTATGACAGGAAATTGGGAGGGGAAGGGTCTTGGATCTGAATGGAACAGCGAGGAGAATGGGGACTGTAAGGGCAGATGTGTCCCCAAGTTACTCTTCTCTACGGTGGAAGCAACGCCCAGAGCAAGGGTCTTGCTGAAAGACTGGATGTGAGCCATGAGAACTCTATAAGCATCCGGTAAATGTTTTGGCTGGGTGAGAAGACCTCCTGGAGTACAATTAAGAACCAGGCAAGCTTTTTTTGCTTTGTTTTGTTTCTTTTCAGTGCTGTCTAAACATAGCAACTATTTTAATGTATTTGTTGGTGTATTCTGTTAACTGAACACAACGTCTGTTGAAAATGATTTGAGGCCGAATGGCAAGGCATTGTCAATATGATCTGAGTCATGAACTGGGTTCCAGTCATGCTTAGAGCATCTGGTACTCTCAGATGAGAGTGGGCTTCCTAGACTGTTGCTGGATGGCTTTAAGAGCTCACAGTGTGGACTGTTCCATCCAGTCCAAGCATCCCTGACAAAGTAGGTGTGCAAACCTCAGCTTTCACTGAGTTGGCATTCATGGTGGCAGTGGGTTTCATCACTGCTTTTTACCATTCCCCATGCCAATATCTAGGTATCTGAAAAAGCATTTGAGTCAAAACTAAGAGCATTAGCTGGTGGAGTTGTCTTCTTCCCAGGGAGGGTACCTGGGCACTGGAATAGGCTGTCCAGGGGGGTTGTGGAGTCTCCTTCTCTGGAGACGTTCCAGACCCCCCTGGCTGTGTGACTTGGTCTGGGTGATCCTGCTGTGGCAGAGGGATTGGACTGGATGATCTTTCGAGGTCCATTCTAATCCCTAAGGATTGTAAGATTCTATGTGGAATATTTGGTACGATCAAGAGTATGGCAGTTTGTGTCTGAAGGGGTATAACTCATGCCAGCATTGCCTTTGCTTGTTCTGTGAAGGTACCAGGTTAACGCAGTAAATAAAACCTAATAAATGAGGATTCTGCAGATTACACTGCAGGTTTGGAGTTGTCATTTGTGTTCTCTTTCCAGAAAACTCCTTCTGTTGTAACTTGCTATTGCACTGGCCAGAGCAAGGAATTCATTCTGTGTGATGAAATGGGAGAGGGAGCAAGGCGGTTGGTGGACGTGACTTAGTCCTTTGGCAAGATGTGTAACGCTTGGTTCTTTCCCTGAGCAGCACGTGCTTATGTTATGGCATTCATGAGAGGATGCTTAGGAGTGTTTTGACTTGCTCTTGTAAAACACACCTTCTAATGGATGTCCCTCTTGTTTTCCTCTCCTCTTTTGCAGCAAGTGACGGGCAGAAGCTTTGGTGAGAAGGACTTCCGTTCCGGGTTAGAAAACGGCGTTCTTCTGTGTGAGTAAGTAACTCTTGTAGTCCTGAGCCTTGATTACCATCATGACTGAAGCTGGTGTGAACTTTAGCTCGTATGTCAGACTGGTGGTTTCCTTTTGACATCATACACACCGGTATTTCACCGCAGCATCATTGCGGTGCCAGATCTTATTCTTACGATGAGGACTGAAGTGTGGCTTAAAGCAAACTCCACCCCAGCTCCTTAGATGAGTTACCTAAAGTCAAAATGTTTGCTTTTTGGTTTCCTTTTATTTGAAGATGTTAGCCACAGATTGGCAAATGGTGTTCTACCCCTGCCAGTGGATGTCTCTGCAGCCGTGAGCTGTTCTGGGCCAGCTCCAGGCCCCAACACTCAAGAGCTAGCCATCTGAATGCCATCGCTACTCGGGTTCTGGAAAGGTCAGGCATCCTCGAATTTTTACCTAGGGGTGTGTTTGAATGATGTGTCTTGTAATTTTTGGAGAAGAGATGCGAGTCAGCTTTAGCGCAGTTCTCGCTGTGGTTTTAACAGCCAGTTCTTAGGCAGAGCTTTCCAAAAGTACGCTGCAGCTTTGGATGCCAAGGCTGCTGGGTTTTTAAGAGCAATTTGGAAGCGTGTGCCTGTTACCTGTAGTTCTGTGAAAATCCTGTGTGGACTGTGAGGACTTTGGAAGAATCCACCGATCAGAATCACCTGTATGGGCCAGTTTCGTTCCCTGGGTGTCCAGGGGTTGCACTGAATCTGACTTTGCACACCAAAAGGACAGAGGTTGTGCAGAACCAAATGGATATTACAAATGAGATCTCCTGAGATGTTTAGCTGTGCCGTTGCAGCTGTTGGTTAAGTTTTACACTGCGAACTGGAACTTGGAATCTATTTTCAGCAGCGGAGTTGAGCTAATATCCTGTAACTCAACTCTAGGTAGCTTATGAAACCTGCTTGTAGGAGCCCTGTTGTGTATCTCACTGGTGTCATTAATCAAACAGCTTGAACTTTAGCTGTGAAGGAGGGGAGGAATATCAAGGAAACGATACGATCTGGTTTGATGGAGTTGCATGTCTTTGCTGAGGAGTGGCTTTGGGAGGAGGGAAGTAGTTTTTATTGTTGATCAGAAGTTGTGTAGCTGGGCTGGAGCATGTAGTTTACCCCTTTGTGTTTAAAGGTTGCCTCTTGCCCAGGATCTCTCTCTGCTGTGCATTCAAGGGAAGGGCTGTGTGCTGAATCACTTCACAGTGCTCTTTAAATGTTATCCTTGAATTGTACTGCATGAAAAGCAAGGGGTGTGGATAAGATGGGAATCTTATCTGCAAGTAAGCAGAGGCAGTCTGATTTAAATGCTATAAATCTTTCTCATGGAAAGCTTAACTAATGCTTTGCTAACAAAACGTGTGTATTCCTTAGGGGGCTGTGAGCTCCAGTAATGGCCAGGTCAAGGGTCAACACTTGGTTATGGTACTAAATTGTTCTGTGATGTTGGGAAGATTGCTTGTCCTCATTCATCACCTGTGGATCTGTGCAGATCCATCTCCTCAGCCGCACACCTGAGAGGCTGTGATGTTTGTATTGCGTTCTACTCCTGACAGCTGTGTTCAGTGAATAAAACTCTCAGGCTACAGAGCATTTAACCAGGGAGCTAACTATATGGCCTTCACAGTTGGCTTTCTGGTGATGAGTGAACAGAGACCAACAGTAAAAGCACGCTTACAGTTCCAAGACCACTGTAAAATCAAGAGTGCAACAGGAGGTTGGGGTGTAACACTGAGAACTCCCAGTGTATCTTCAGAAGTGAAGTACAGATAGTTAATATTTTATCTGTAGCTCAGTGGAGAATTGCTACTAAAGCTGTCACTAGCAATATTGCCTTTCTGGACAGGAGTTTTCTGGTTTATCAGAGGTACCTCATGAACAGAATTGAGTGATTCAAGCTTTCCCTTAAATTCCTTCCAAACTGCTTTGCTTTCATCACAGCTGACCTCAACTAGGAAATGAAAACCTGATCTCCAAGTCTCTGATAAGCTTTAGAGGACAAGAAAGAAATTATGGCTGTCTTGGGGTTCTGAAGATGGAATAATTCATTTCCCTTGGTCTGGTTTATCTGAGCTGCTGAAATTGTGGGGAGATGCTAAACTTGGTGCGGTTTATCTCCATAGAACAGGAGTCACAGCTAGTGGCAACTTGTAGCTAGACACTTGAGTGGGTGATGTCCGTGTGAGTGTGGTGGTCACTTCCACATTGCTGTCTCACTGTTTCCCTTTCCTTTCCTCATTTAAATTGAGCTCAGGCTCTGAGAGACCCCAGCAGTAGAGGACTGGGAACTGATGTCAGGACTGAGGGCACAGTCGCTATGCCTTGAATGGCCCTAATGTGTCTTAAGCTACTTGTCCACTTTGCAGAAGGGAATAGGGTAGCTACTCTGCTGAATCATAGAATCCTTAGGGAGCAGAAGGGACCTCGAAAGATCATCCAGTCCAATCCCCCTGCCACAGCAGGATCACCCAGACCAAGTCACACAGGAACACAGCCAGGTGGGGCTGGAACGTCTGCAGAGAAGGAGACTCCACAACCCCCCTGGGCAGCCTGGTCCAGTGCTCCGGGACCCTCCCTGGGAAGAAGGTCCTGCTGATATTGATAGGGAACCTCCTGTTCCCCTCACAGTCAGAGCAGCCATGGCACACTGGCAACATATGCCTGTGTCTTGGAGCAATGTGCTGTGTAACAGCACTGCCAAGCCTCCTTCCAGTTGATCCCAATGTCTGTGGGCTCCTCAACCTGCAAGCTCAAGCAGATACCACTCCACTGATTATAAATCATCCATCACATCCTGTAACTCTCCGTGGATTTTAATAAATTAAAACTCCACAACTGTGCAATGCCAATATCCCACACTCCTGGGATAGATGCAGCCCCACAGGTGTGTGTGAGCCACAGACATCCATCCACAAGCCTTGAACCTGCCCCTCTGGTAGTGTTTATGCTGCAGCTAGCATCTCAATCTGACCTTGTTATGACATCTTTATAGCTTGACAAGCTCAACACAGGAGCAGAGGAGCGTATTTGAACAATGCAGGCAGCCACAGAGCAGCAAACTGACAGATGGCAGTAACACAAGCCCGCCCTTCTTTCTGCCTGTTTGAAAGCCCGCTTGTGCCGTTGCCCTGGCAGTGCTGTGCCAAGGAGCCGCTGACTGTGACTTGTGTTTGGCTGGAATGAATAAATGGCTTGTCAGCCTGACATCAGTGCAGCTGGTGATTTCAGCCAGGGACATCCTAGCAAGGCAGAGGCAATTCCTGCTCTGTATTGTGGATATGCTTTGTGTATTGAATTCTCATATGCAAAGAGCTTCCTCTCCACGCTTCTGCATGGGCGGGCAAACGGGCCCTCTTGGGAGCATCGTGCAGAGCTCTGTGAGGGAGGAACACAACACCAGGAGCAGGAAATAGCACTGGAAATCACCCGTTTCCTCTCCAGCCCATGTTCATGCAGTTTTTGGGGTTGTTTTTGTGGTTTCTTTTTGTCTTGTTGCATAGTTTTAATGTTTAGGTTTGACCCAGATACTGTAAGAAGCTAGAGGATTAATTAAGAATAAATAATAATAAATATTATTGTATGTATAATATTAATATATTCATTATAATATATTAATAAAACAATAATAATAAATAATAGTAATGTATTAAGAATAGTTCTTAGATGTTCCTGTTCTACAGATTCAGGTGTCTGGATGAAGGGCAGTTGCAGAAGAAAAGGTATAGGCTGTCTCCATCTGCCTGTCCCACTGACTTGGGTACTTCTGTTGCTTTTCTGAAACGTCAGATAAAGAATTTGAAGTTGCTTTTATTTACATCATTGTTAAACTCCACCTGTGAGTAAGCGCTACACAGCTGTTTGCTCACTCCCTCCCCATACCCCTGGGAGGATGGAGTGGAGATGGAAAGTAAGATGCTGTGGGTTGAGATGAGAGTTTACTAGAACAGTACAAAGAGAAAAGAAACAACAGTAATAGCAAGAATACTAATGAAATAATATACAACAAGAGTTTATATACAGCACAAGTGGACAAGGGAAGAGCAAACAAGGTCAAGTACCTGGACTTGTGGAAAGCGTTTGACATTGCCCTGCGTGACATCCTGGTCACCAAACTGGAAAAACGTGGACTTGATGAATGGACCCCTCACTGGATGAGGAATTGGCTGGATGGTCACACTCAGAATCATGGTCAATGGCTCAAGGGCCACAAGGATGACTGCAGGGCTGGAGCATCACTCCTACAGGGACAGGCCGAGAGAGTTGGGGCTGTTCAGCCTGGAGAAGAGGAGACTCTGGGGAGATCTTAGAGCAGCCTTCCAGTACCTGAAGGGGGCTACAGGAAAGCTGGGGAGGGGCTGTTTCCAAGGGCTTGGAGTGGTCAGAGCAGGGGGAATGGTTTCCAGCTGCAAGAGGGGAGGTTCAGACTGGAAGTCAGGAGGAAGTTCTTCACACTGAGGGTGCTGAGACCCTGGCACAGGTTGCCCAGGGAGGTTGGTTCCTCCTTAGCTTGTATTCCTCATGTCACTGGTGATGAATGAGCTGCTTTTTCTCAGACAACAGTTTTGCCAGGCTTGCATCATGCTCATCTGACCAAACTTTGAATGCTGTTTGCATCAAGAGCTGGATACAAGCCAGGATCAGTGCAAATGCAGTTCTACTGAGTAGTAGTAAAACTTTCTGAGTCAGTATCACTGTCAGGTGTGAGAACAACCTTCGCTGCATCCATGGCGTTTCAGTTGTTTGGCTGTTTCAAAATCAAGCTCTTGTAAGTTAGTGTCACGTGTAAAATTGCCTTCCTGCTTAGGGAGACCTGGTAGGAGAAAGCCAGTGCATTTCTTTGCAGTTACCTTGCTCTGCCTGCCCGTCAGTGGAACGAGCCTGGCATCCGCTCAGCACTTGGCTGTGCAGAGTACAGTGCAGAGACTTGTCTTCCCAGGTACCTCACTGCAGAACTTAGTGGATGCTCAGCCTTTGTGCTTAATTTCGCTTGAATTTCCAGCTCGTGGAGACTAAGAAGGTGTTTGGGTTTCGTAGGTACGCTCCAAGTGTTGAATGCGACCCATGCCTTGAGGTGTGAAGGGGTTGGTGTTCTCCTGTGGTTTTCAGGCACCATGCTGTATAACCAAAACATTACCAGTCTCAGGGACCTGGCGTGGCTCCAGTTTAGAGAGACAGGCCCCAAGGCTCATTAAGCATTAAGATTTAGGTTCACATGAGGACACTTGAAACAGGTTTATATGAATGCAGAGTTTTTAATCTGGGAGTTTGATTGCCATGGTATAATGAAGAGCTATTTATTAATGGTGTTTAGCAGAGGGTTTGAAGGTAATGTGAACTATTAATGCTCAGCTGTGTGCACCAGAAGAGGAGAGAAGCCGTGGAAGGACATGCTTCAGTACATCCAGAATGGCCTGTCTTTGTATTTATGTTTTAAAAAAAGTGCATCTCTGCAGACTGAATAGTAGGTCTTTTTCAGGAGAGCTTGGTAATTGACTGTGGAACACTGACCCATTCAAAAGGAGCGTTGCTCAAGTGCAAAGCGAGATAATCCTGTGAGTTATTTCAGCTTTCCAGGCCTGTATGTTTAAGAAATGACGTTAGATTCATACTTTGGGCCAATTATCCACGGCTGTTGCTTCTCGGTGTAAAACTGTGTGTGAACTGTACATGTAGGTGCATGGGATGCCTGTCACATCAGTCGTGGTGGCGGTCAGTTCTGTATAAATAGCCTGTGAAGCTATTAACAAACAGAATCTTCCCTGTTCCCTTTCTTGAACTGTTCTGCAAGGCCTCTCTCTTGTTGATATTTTTAGTCTGTGGCAGAGCAGATCCAGCTACCCCGTTGTCTTTTGAACGCTGTGTATTTTCATTATTCTCTGTTCACCTTTTCCTTACCCAGCTGGACTGTGAGCCAGTTCTGTCTCGCTTGTTGCCGAAGCACCTAGCCCATCCTCTCCTAAGTAAATAACATCGGGGGCACCATTACCAAGAATGTTTTTCCCAAACTATTTGTTTGACCTCAAGAACATCCTTGTGTTTTGAAACTTCCTTTGCTTCCTTTTGACTTTCCATTGTCTGCTGTTTCAGTGTGATCTGTTCATCTTTAAGACAGGGTGAATTTTTCTCCCCTGTTCCATCGTTTGAGGGCATTCTAGAGCATGAGTTTAAAATACGTGGAGACTGCAGCAGGCTGGGCTAATTATTGAGTAGGCTGGGCTAATTATTGAGTAGGCTGGGCTAATTATTGAGTGTTGAAAGGCTGCTTGATAGAAGGTAAACCTGTGAAATGGGTTTTCCACGAAGGTCTACGGAGTATAGACTTTCCTGAATTCTCAAGTGTGAAATGCCCTTTTACTTTAGGTTGTTAGTCAGCTTTTCTTTTAGGAATGTGATCTGTTCTTTGAGCAAAGAACTCGGTGGGGTACCTATTCCTCCAGTCTGGCGTGGTCTGTGGATCGACTTGAGCCTTCTTTCTTTGTGTTTCTGAAGCTGACTGTCTGCAAGTGCTGCTTTTCCATTTCATCTTGGAAACAAGGTCTTTTTGGAAGCTGGGGTTTGGCACTCATCCCCTGAATATTTTCTTAACTGACGCCTTCTTGCAAGAATTTAATGAGCAGTTGTCTTGGTGCTTTTCATTAGATCTTTTATGTGCTGTTGCCTGAAACCTCTTCTCTTCCTGGCAGAAGTTGCTCAAATTCTTAACTGGTGATAAACAACCCCAGGAAGGACTAATAGGTTAGTCATACAGTGGCTACTACTGATTTCAGCTTGTCTGTCCTGCTGTGGAGACACCTTATCTCTTGGAATGCCAAGCCTTGGGGACAGCACTGAATAAAGCAAGGGATTCATCCCAAGCCTCTCAGAGCCAGGTTTTATCGAGGAAAGAAAATGACTTCAGAGTGAGGATGGAGCAGTTTCCCACTTGCATCATACCCTGTTTGCTGTAAGGTGAGGCAGCACTGAGGTTTTACCTTCTGTGCTCTTATTGCTGCTCGTGTAACAGCGATCTGCTGAGGAGTCCAAGCTAGACAGGAATCGTGAGCGTGAGGGTGCTGGAGTATAAGTAGAATGTAAGGGTTTCCTTAAGTGTCCTAGAACAACCTATTCAGTAGAACTTGTGATGCTTTGATAAGTAATCAAACTTAATTGGTACCTTATAAAGTTATTCCAGAAGAATGTGAAGATGTTTTGTCTGTTGGGGGAAGGAGTGGAGTGATGCGATGCCACGCAAAATGTTCAGGGATAGCTGTGAGGCTGAGCAATAGATGCAGAGATTCTCTCACAGCCTTATTGTGTAGCTGAGTGTAGAGTACCAGCTCCTTCTGGGTGCAGTCATGTAGCTGACTGCTGTTGTGGTGGAGTGTAGGACTGAGTCCAGAGCTATAACTGTAGTGGAGCTGCTGGAAGTGGAACCAGAGGAAGGTGTTTAGGCTGTAAATGTGAACTTGATCACTGGGGTCATGTCTGAGTGTCTTCACCTCCGAGTGGGGCACAGGTTAGGATTAGGGTTAGAGTTAGGATTATGGTATGAGTATGAGGAGGAACAAAGAGCTGCTGGTGCAGTGGGATTCACAGACAAAGGTGTTTGCTGTAAGTTTTCTCCCTTGCAAACTTTAACCCAAGAGATGGGTGGAACCAGAGTTTCAGGGCAGGAAACCCTTTGGTTAGGGTTGGCAGGGCAGGAAAACATTGGACAGCAGGTGTGGGGGGCTGCCATGGGATTGTGTGTGATACTGCTTCTCCTTTGCAGACTCTTTCCCTTAGGCAGTGGCTCCAGGTCCCTGGTGCGAATAAGCTGAGGTTTTTGTTTGCCTTTAGAAGCCTACTGGAGCTGATGAAACTTTACTTATCAGGACAGATATGACGTGTGTATATAAGCTGGCACTGACATGGGTAGGAAGAGAGATAGTCAGTGATAGCTTTGAGAAGCAGGAACAGAGTATCTGCGTGAGTGCAGGGACCATTGAGACATTCTGCGTGAACACTATGGCTTTTCAACCATGTTGGTGGCAGAGCAAGCTTAAGTCACTCCATATTTTGGCATCTGAACTGTTGCTTTAGATGAGGCAATAGTTTAGAAGCAGCCAGCCTGCTCTGGAAAAATCTCCCTTTGGCGTGTTCTGCAGTGAGCAAGTCCTGGGGGGGTTGGTGCCAGACTACTTAGAGACGTTGCCAGCAGGACATAAACATTTTAATAATAGAGACCTTTCTTCCTCAAGCTTTTCCATCTTGCACCATCCCATTTCCTCCTTCCTCAGACTCCAGCATGCAGCCGAGTATAAGTGCCCAAATGTTTATTCCCTGCTCCTTTCCTTCCTCTCCTTTTATGCTGCTCCTATATTTCACAGGAAAACCCGTACAAGTACTTCAGAGATTTTATTTAGAATGGGCTTTAGCATTTGAAGTTTCTACTGAGGTCTTCTGTTTTCTTTCTGCTGTTGTCATTGGGCTTGGTTCTGGACCCGCAACGTTGGTTATGATGTCCAGTGAATTAACATTTGATTAATAAAAATAAATATAATAAAATAATAAATAAATAATACATATAATAAATATAATAAATATAAATTTAAAATGTTTTAACTAGCATATCCTTTTTATTCCTCTGTGAAAGAATAGGCTGAGTGAAATAGGCTGAATGAAACCATAACAGAGCACTTGGAAAGAAGTGCTGTGTTCCAGACCCTCCTGGCTGTGCTCCTGTGCAGCTAGGTCTCGGTGATCCTGCTGTGGCAGGGGGGTTGGACTGGATGATCTTTCCAGGTCCCTTCCCATCTGTGAGGATTCTATGACCAGATAAATAAATAAAACATAACCTTCAGTCACCCGTTGCAGCAGCTCAAAGGAGGAGAATAGTTTTGCAAGGTTGCTGCTGTGCAAGGAGAAAAGCTTTTGGAGGAAAAAGAAATAAGGGGGTAGGGGTGTGTGTGTGTCTTCCATCTGTCAAATATAATTGTTGTTACAGGACGGGAGGTATGAGATTCTTCTCTTCCTGTTCCGTGTATCTGGGGAGGTGGGGGAGAATTGAATTGCTTGTGTTTTCTCGTTTTACTGGCAGGGGATAGTGTTAGATTCTATCCTGAGCAGAAGGCAGCAGTAGTGCAGCAATCCGCATGAGCTTGATTTAGTGTTTGTAGCAGCAAGAAAACACCCCCAGCTCCCCAAACAGTCGTTCACACTGGGCTTGTTGATGTTCCTGATTATGGCAGCCTAGGAGTTTTGGGGACTACAAGCTTGCAATAACACGAGGATAATTTAGGGCAGGTCAGACAGAAACTGTATTAACTATGATCAAGAGAACTTGAGAATAGCATCTGCCCTTGAGTGTCAGGATAGCACCTGCCCTTATGCTCCCCTGTTCTCTCAAAGTGATTGTAGGAACCCAGTTTCAGGGGAAGAAGAATGAGCTGAGAAAATCCCAATCACTTCAATGCTAAGAAAGCCAGGTATCCCCCCCGGGAGGGCTGTGTGAGCTTGCTAACAGCCACAGTCCTAAGGAGGAATCAAGCAGTAAATAACATGATGTGATGGAGAGCTGGCTCTCAGTGGAGGCTGAAGGAGTGGTCCCTCCTATGTTACCTTAACTGAGAAGCAAGGAGTTGGAAGCAGTCAGAGGCTGTTAGCTGCTGGTAGAAAGGACTGTTCTATTAGTTAGGATAAATTTCTTAGCAGTGGCTAAAATATATTCATGAATGTCTCTCAAATATGAATTCCTAAGAATTCTACCACCGTAGAAGGTTGCCTGAGTATCTGGTTCCTGAATGGAAAGAGTAAGCACGCAGTGAGTTTTCTCCCTTCTGTAGTGGCTGTTTTCATTTCTGGGGAGTTATAAATCAACTTCTTGTTCTGCTTCAAAGATCCTGAATTTTAATTGAGTGTCTTGACCTGATGATTTTCTTCCAAAGGATTGGGGCTGGTTGAGTTTTCCTTTGGAGAAAAGGAACAAGGGTTTTCTCTCGAGGGAGGGGTGGTAGGGAAATAATGTTTGTTGCGACAGATACTTGAAATTCCCCTCTTTGAGAGGTTTGGGCCTTTCTTTGAATACTCTAATAAGTCATGTCAGCACGTCTCACAGGCTGTTCATGGGTGGTGGACAGCTTTGTGGGGGGGACTTGCTAATTTCAGCACAGTAGTATCCCTGGCTTAATGCTCTTTATGTGATGAGATGGTTTTGACTCCCTTTTTCTTTGTCTTCTCACACGTATGTTTTATGGGAACCCCCTTTCCCTACAAGGTATGCAAGGATGGCATCAAGTTAGGATCTCGGGTAGCGACAGGGCTAGGGGGAATGGAGCAGAGCTGGAGATGGGGAGATTGAGACTGGATGCGAGGAGGAAGTTCTTCACCGGGAGAGTGGGGAGAGCCTGGAACGGGTTGCCCAGGGAGGTGGTTGGGGCCCCGTCCCTGGAGGTGGCCAGGCTGGATGAGGGGATGAGGCTCTGGCCAGCCTGCTCTAGGATGGGGTGTCCCTGCCCATGGCAGGGGGGTTGGAACTGGATGATCCTGTGGTCCCTTCCAACCCTGACTGCTATCGCTTCTTCCCAGTGAGGGTGATGGGGCACTGCAGGGGTAGACTCTTCTCCCCAAGCTATAGTGATTTGTGGTGGGTTATGGTGATGCCTTCTGGAGTCTGGCTCTCAGGTCCTTCCAGGCATCACCTGCATCCTAGGGGATTAGAGGCAGAGATGTGACAGAATTCACCCAGAGCCTGTCAAGACTGCTGTGATCCAGACAAATTCAAGACAAATTCACCACTGTTGGTGAGGTAACACGCTGTGGGTATTTTTCCTCCCCGTGTTTCTTCATTTCAGTGGTGCAACTTTGGCTTCATGGCTGTGTTTTCAGGAGGGGGGAATGGAAAGAATCTACCTTTGCAGCCAAACTGGAATCCTTATGTCTTAGGGACGAGTGCTTGATAATTCAGATGTTGGAAGCTACCACTCAACAGATTCTCCTTTCTTGTAACAGGCTGCTGAACGCAATAAAGCCGGGGCTGATAAAGAAGATCAATAGGCTACCGACACCCATTGCAGGCTTGGTGAGTACATCACGTGGAGAAAGATCTCTCGGTGCTGCTTTTTGCGCCTTGGGTTTAGGACTGTGGGATTCAGATCATGATTATGTTTGTAATTTGAACTCTTCTAACCTACTAAATGCAGACAGCCCATCTGAAACGTGAACTCTCTGGCTCTCTGGAAGGTCTTAAGGTGGCTACATAATTTTATAGGAAGCATATCTTGGTTATACACTGCCTTGCAGTTGTGGTGAGAAAGTCGGGAGGCCTGGAATGTGTGTGTTAGAAGTTGTCCCTGCAAACACACAGCGCCTTGGAAAGAAAGGGAAAGAGAAAGGGCACAGTAGCAGGCACAGTGAAAGCTTCAGGACCTTCTCTGCTTTGTATGAGATAGATGGTTTTGAACTTCTGAATGCTGCTTCTGCCTAAATGCTGTAGCTTAATAATTGGAAGAGAATTAATTACAATTAATAATTGCATGGGAATGAATAAGAATTAATAATTTGAAGGAAATGAATTAGAATTAATAACTGGGAGGGAATGGATTAGAATTAATAATTGGGAGGAAATGGATTAGAATTAATAATTGGAAGGGAATGGATTAGAATTAATAATTTGAAGGGACTGGATTAGCTGATAGAATAAGACTAATAAGCCCTAATCCCCAGTAGCTGATACAATAAGTAGGTAGTTCAGCAGTAAAGACTATAGGTAGGTTTTCATTTTACAGAGCTGTGGGTCCAAACATCGAGTGACAATGAAGTACTCAAAGTGCCTCTTTGTTTCCTCTTGAATCTCCAGAGACCCAAACAGTCAGACATTATGTGGCTCTACTTGAGTCTAATTGTGCAGATGATACTCAGTTTTTCTCCTCTGTTATGGTAAGGACAAACGAAGAAGTAAGCTTTATGGAAGGAAAGGAACAGTGAACTTCAGTCCACTGTTGGCTACGAGCTGAGGTGTTCATCTGGGAACAGTATCGGGTCACTCGTGGTAGACACACGATATATACCATATATTTTGCCTCTATTTCATGTTTGAGTGACTTTTCATAACACTGCTGTGAAATATTATACACAACTGTTCTAGTGTTGACAGACCGAGTTCTTCAGGCTTTGCCTGGTCTTTAAAGCTAGAGGGGTCTGCAGTTACTCTGCAGTTCATACCAGTGACACCTTCACGCCGTTTACAAGGGGGATGGCTTACTTGCAGACCCTCAGTATGCCAGAACACCAGTCATGGAAGCAAAATGGATTGCTTGTAGTGTTGTAGTGTTAAAGTAAGGAGCGCGAGTCCGCACATCACCACACTAAGCACAGGCCATATAAATACACAAAGCTGATCTTTGTCTGCTTGGCAGTCTGAGGCAGGATGTGGATCGTATGCAGCATTACATATAGAATTAGGGTCAGCTTGGCAGGCTTGTTTGCCGTTGGCTTTGATCTCTAGAAGTGATGACTGCTTCTGTTATCACAGCGGAAATGATACACTGCTTTAACGAAACCAAACGTAGGACCAGTGGTCTGGTAGCCAGACCTGGAGTGAGTATTAAATTCAATTGAATGTTTTCTCATTTCTGTTCGCTGTTCATTAACCCAGAAGGCTAACGATCCCACCAAAAAGCAACTTTTCAAGACATCCAAAGAACGTATTAAGCCAATGGAGGAATAACAGTCTTTGCTGAAAGAGGAAGAATTGATTCTTTCAGCAGAAAGCAATACTGAAAGCCTTTGGTGTAGGACTGTCAGCTTTCCAGCAGAATCATTTAATAAATTTAACTGTGCAGGGCTGGAGAAGTTCTCCGGCAGAGTTGTTAACTGAAAGGTTGCTTAAAGCAGTAGAAATAGTTAAAAGATGGATTATTAGAGCACGAGGTAATTAATGCAGGAGTGACTTGCAAAACCAGCTCTTTTTTCAGGGAGTTGCTGTTGGTTTCTTTCGTTTTGCATGACGTTCATAGCAGGCACAACATTTTGAAGCTGGCTGCTAATGGCTGTGCACTACGCGTTGAAGTCTATAGAAATAAAGCCCTACAGCGTTAGCGTAGATGGTCTTTGCTCTGTGGTGCTGACTGCTGTGTGTTGACCATCTTTTTCCTTTAAAAAAGTCTAGTTTTTTTGCTTCCTGTCCCCAAATAATGTTAACTTTGTGAGAAAAGAGAAGGGTTGGGCTTTATCTTTTGTTTGACAGAGTGTAGGGGAGTTTAGAGAATTACTTCAGTTCCTCCAACAATCCCCGCAGGAGCTCAGACACTTCAGAGGCTGTGTGAAAGAATCTCACATATAATACTAGGAAATAGTCAAGACAAAGTTGAGGGGCTGATCTTTAGCTTGGATCTTGGGTCATGTTTCAGCACTTCTGCATCAAAATCTGTTTGCCATCCAGTTCTCAGCTCGCGGATGGTCCTCAGCCTGGGGACCTTTGTATGGGTTAGCAACAGCTCTGCAAAAGTCACCTGGTTGCGTGGTCAGTGCACGAGCGGGATGGAACTGTAGCGTGCTCTTTAAAAAGTTTGTTCCTTTTAAAGCAAGCTGCTTCTTTTTCTGTGATTATTTTCCTAGGAAGTTTCTCTTGGCAAGGCATCTCTGAGAACTTGCTATGAACCTTATTACGGATAGCTTCTGTCTGCTAGCGCTGGTGGTTTGCTCTTTTGCTCTACCTTTGCAAAACTTAAGAGGGTTTTTTGGTGTCGTCTGACATCCCCAAGAAGTTTCAACCTTGTGTTAGATTTACGGAGGTGGTGCTTCTAATTGAATTCAGCACGTGAGATCTTTTTCCCTCGTGCAGGTATGAACCTGAAAAGGAAATAAGATCTAAATATAGTGTATTGTCTTCAAAAATACTTCCTTGAGATACAAATACATGGAACCTTAACGGATATGCATTATTTTTTTATCATGCTTCCACTCAGACTTCAGTTCCCCTGGGTTTTTCCTTTTTCATTTCTCACTCTCCCTTTAATTCCTTGTACTTTCTGGAAAGAACCTGCTCCTGTTGTGATATCTAGATTCAGAATATGTGATCGTTCTGTTTTGCACTGCCTGCTGCTGGACAATTTCACTTGCCAGGATAAGTGTAGCCATAAAGTCTTCCTCTGTAAGTTGTTATACATGTGGAGTAAACAGGAGCAAAAATTCCTTGCTCTCTGAAATCACTACGTTCTTGACACTTGCATCACAGAACCACAGAAAATTAGGGAGTGGAAGGGACCTTGAAAGATCATCCAGTCCAATCCCCCTGCCACAGCAGGATCCCCTAGATCAAGTCACACAGGAACACTTCCAGGTGGGTGTAAGTGTCTCCAGAGAAGGAGACTCCACAGCAGGTTTTTGATGATGTTGATGGAAAGCAGGATGTCATCCTCATCACAGCAGAATGCCATCAGCTGTTTCTGTGGGTGAACAAAAGGTTTCTATCTCATGTTTGTTCAGCTCGTCTGTTACTCCCCGAGCTTTCTAGACTCTGACTTCAGATTCATCTTCTGGTTAGATTTTCCTGCCTATTGGTTCGGGTGCCATCTGAGCTGACCAAGCTACCTTAAAGAATCCTTGCGTCAGCTGTAGGCTGGCCTCCCAGACTCTTCTAAGCTCGATGAAGAGTATAAAAGTAAACAAACAGGTGTCACCTTAACCAGGCTGTTGGTAAAAGGAGTTTGTACAGAACAATCCACAGCCACGCTGCAGTTAATTCATTGCAGAAGACGGTTCAGCCATGGCTTCATAGTTGGCAGGAAGCACAGAGGAAGCAGCATTGGTGAGGGGGGGAGAGAAAAGAAACCCAAACCAATAAAATCTGAAGCTTTGACATTGCCACTCAGCTATTTGTTTGTTGAGTTTTGTTGAAAGGGATTGAAGATTTTTATTGCTTTCAACTAACTCTGTAAGCTCTGTCCAGAATGTGGAGGAAAAACTAGCGAGTCAAATGCAAAACACACTGCTGGCATCTGATGTAGTAATGTATTGGTTGAATGGATGTGCTTGCTCTGGTGTTTAGTTTGGCTCCAAAGCTCAACTTTCTTCTGATACTGGAAAACTAATCGTCTGTGTGACAGGGGTGTATGTGCTAGAGGCATATTTCACTGCTGCACCTTGGCTCCAGCCTGTGGTGCGCACGCAGGCTTCCAAGTCTGAAGCTTAACCTGATCTATGGATGCAAGGGAGGCTGAAATAATAGCAAATTAATAAAAGACATTAGCTGTAATAAAACCCAAACCAAAGGGCAGGTAAATGATCCCGCACTGGTTATTTGCTTTTGGTGGTCTGAGTTGCCTTTCGCTTCACAGAACAGCCTCAGGGAAGTGAGTTCAGCCAGTTCCTAGGAGAGCTCGTGGTCATCATCCAGCTCTGGCTCATGAGCTGCCTTTAACATACAGAGGTGGTCCCTACTGTCCTCAGCTACTAGCTGGAGTGGTTTGTTTGCAATGGCTGGAGGTGGAATTTGGAGTAAGCGGCACCTTGCTTGCCTCTGCACCTTCCATTACTGATCCCAGCCAGATTTACGTGTGCTTTCTGCATCCCTAGTCCCAGCCAACACTCAACCAGGGTTTCTGCATACCAGCCTCACTGCTAGCCTTAAAGTCCATCCTTCTTCTGGATGCTTCCTTGTTTGCAGTGCTTACAGAGCACTCGGAACACCGAACAGTTTGTTGGCTGGGACCACTCCTCACTGTGCCATGGATCTCGTGCCTTGCTGCCAACATCCAGGAACGTGTGCCTTGGTACAAACAGAGTGCCCGGCACACCTTCCTTGTTGGGTAGTGTGGCACCAGCCAAGAGACCTAGAGGCTTGTAGGACAAAGCGAAGGATAGCTGTGAGCTTTAAGTGCTGTGGATAGACGCAAGCTTTCTCGTGCTCTCCAACTAGGCTGGTCAGAATTCAAAGGTGCAGCAGCTTCACAGTCAGCTTGAGTCGTGCCCTGAGCCTGCTGTGCTCTGCTGAGAATGTCACGACGTGATGGGGCCAAATGCTAATGATATGTGTAAGCTCTTTGTGGCAGGGTTCATCTGTTAGTCTGTTTTTTGTCTAACACCTCACCCCATGAGTCCCGCTCTGCAGCCAGGACTCCCGGACAGTATGCTAATACAAATAATAAATAACACTTACAAAAATATCACAGGCATTCCTGTGTCATTCACAGGCTGTTTTTAGACTGCTTCCTCAGCTTGAGCCCTTCAGCTATGGTTTTAATCAATAGGTTTAGAACTAGCTTTATTCACAGTGAATATTTTTAAATGTTAATAAAGCAAATTCAGAGCTAAGGGAGGGCGTCTTTTGTGTTAAAACCGAGAGAGGATGATCCCTGTAGGGGATCTCCTGTTTGGATTTGTTGTTGTTTTACACAGACACCACTGTAATGGCTAGCATTACCAAGGAAAAGCCAGCTAGCATGTGGTAGACAAAAAGGGATTGATTAAAAGCAAGAGTCTACCTGCTTCAGAGCTGTCACACAGATCTTCTTTCTCAAACTACCTGAGTAAAGGTTTAGTATAATAGCAGAATCCTTAGGGATTGGAAGGGACCTCGAAAGATCATCCAGTCCAATCCCCCTGCCACAGCAGGATCACCC